>OV816024.1:42861439-43224439 GCA_929113105.1 Agrypnus murinus | reverse complement strand
GCCCTCTCTTAGCAATACACACTAATTGTAGCATTATGCCCTCTATTGGTAGCACTCAGTTTGCCGGTAATACAGATACCCGTAATGGCGGCGGGCGTGGTAGCCTGGCGCCAGGGCGTGGTAGAATGGAGCCAGACGTTCTAAAATGGCTGCCTTCAACCAATCAGAAGCAAGGGGAGGAGCTATAGGGGTGGGGGTTAACCAATCAGAGAGAAGTAGGCGGGGAAATCGAAGATGGCGGCGACCAATCAGAAGCAAGGGGAGGAGCTACAGGAGTGGGGGTAGCCAATCAGAAGCAGGGGGAGGAGCCATGCCATTGGCATGCCACATGGCATGTCAATTTCTGTCTGGCCCAGGTGCCCCAATACCTACTTGTAATGCTATTTATAATAGTAATACTATCAGTATTTTTATAAAAATATATTTTTTTATTAAATATTTTTGACTTGTACGCAATAATTTATAATATACTGATATTATTTGATAACTTGATATGCTTTTTCTTATTATCCAAGATGCATTTCTTTACTAACTTCCGTTCAGCTTTATATCTTATGTTTTATATTGTACTGACTTGTATATTGTAAATATTGTACTTGATTGAATAAAAAGAGATGTACTTGATACGATTTTCTTATTATCCAAACTTCATTTGACTACAGTTTTTACATCCAATTAATATATTTTGAGATACTAATGTAATTTTAACTATCTAGATGCTTCATTTACATAATTTGTTATTCAATACACATGCCATCTTTATAATCTCTATCCTCAATGTCAAAACATAAATTTTGCGTAATATCATTTTTAATAAACATTACTAATACATTTTTTAAATGATTTTGTCCAAGATTATTTCTTAAATAATTTTTTACACGTTTAAGAACGGGGATAGATCGTTCTCCAGTTACATTAGATATCGGTAATGTTAAGATTTTTTTAAAATTGTTTCAACATTGGGTAGTGTTAACAATTGACAAATGACATTAAGGAATTTCACCTATTCGAAAGCATTGTACAATTCTCCTTCCCCGAATGTAAGTCGGAAGACAGCACAGAGTTTGCTAGAAGGCATTGAAGACACGCCATTCGGAGCGACAGAGATGATACATTCTTTGCAGGTCTGCTACAAAACTGTATATTCTGTTACAAAATTTTACTTATTACTCAGAATGTTTTGCCTTTTCGCACGAAACTCTATTGCGTCGAGCGTACACCTTTTTCACCCGCCTGTACACGATATGAACTGTTGTTCTCACATGGTTCACTATTCTCGACAAAGTGAGTTTCCATGCCTATAATTTTTATTTATCGCATGTCCACTGCGATTCTGGGCAAGGGTGCTCTGCGGGGACCCTGACTCGTAGGGCCTGGAGCGACCGCTTTCACCGCTTGTGCGTAAATCCGCTACATTCACCGAATGTCTATCAGAAACCATTAATTCAAGAAACTAGTCATCATAGTAGTCGGATGACAGCGCTGATTGTGCGAGAAGACCAGCATTCGATCCGACAGAGATGATACATTCCTCGCAGATCTGCTGTGAAACAGTATACTCCGTTACAATATTTTTCTTATCGCTCTGAGAGCTTGCCTTTCCGTACAAAACTCTAATGCGTCAACCGTACACTTTTTGTACCACACGATATGATCTGTTTCTTGTTTCACTTTTTGCGAGAAAGTGAATTCCCACGCCAATAATTTTTATTTGTCGCGTGTCCAGTGCGGTCCTTAGCAAGAGACCTCTGCGGGGCCCCCTGACTTGTGGCCATGATATTGCAGCCCGAAATGTGGCCGGTGATAGCCTTTGTCGACATGGAATATCGAATGCGTATTTTATTACCAAGCTTAAACGCCACGTCTCTCAATATTGAAAAATAATTATTGTTTTTTTTCACGACCTACACATAAAGTTCTACTTTACTCTACTCTACTTACTCTTTTAAGGAAATGCTGCGTTCGATATTTCAACTCTTTTTGCTCTAAAAGCTCTATTGATGTAGTTACAATTATTTACAACAATGGATACTATGGAAACCGAGCTCTTTGAGTAAATAGATCTAAAATACCGAACACGGCTATTTTGAGTAAGTTCGGCATTCAGATCTATTTAACTCGAAGAGCTCGGTTTCCATAGTATCTATTATTGCAAATAATTGTAACTGTGACAATAGAGCTTTTGGAGCAAAAAGAGTTACAATGCCGAACTTACCCTTTAAAGTAGCTGTTCTACTTCCTAAGGAGTAAAGCGTTTCCATGATAAACCTAGGGTCTATTATCCTGAAACTACGCGATTTTGGTGTTTGCATAACGGGATAGTTGTCAGGATAACATTTAAAAATATTTTCGAAAACTTTGCAAGTTTTTGAGATTAAGTCCTTAAGCACACAGGGCTGACAACTGATTCTAGCCGGTCAAAACTCCAAAAACCATTTTTAAAATCAAAGGTATTCTAAGAACTAGTATTTTAGTAGAAAGCTTAGTGAACTGCCGTTTATCGTTACGGCAAATAATAACCATAAAAAACCCGACAATTCCAGTAAAGTGCAAGTCAGTATTAAAACACTACCGAAGGCGTCAATCTGTGTAGATGTATTTGTAATTTGTTCGTTAACGTGAAAGTGTTTTTTTGTGGAACTGTTTTTTTATTGATTTCAGTAATTTATAAAAATAGAATTGAAGTTCTATAAAGTCTTATAAAAAGGTAAGTTGATACCCTTCTAATATAGAAAACGGTGAGTTTTACTTTCCGAACAATAAATGTTTTATTTTGTGGTTTATAACTTAGAATTGTTGCAAGCTCTTGCGTTTGTATTTTGCGTATGTTTTTGCTCAGTGGCGTGCGGTCCATCGAAGCAAGGGAAGCAATGCTTCCCTTAAAAATTTATTAAAAATAAAAAACAATGCTAACAAAAATATTTTTATAAAATTAAGGTTATCGTTTATTTAAATTTGTAATATTTAATCAACTTAAAGATCTATATCAATTCCGTACAGCAAACAGTATATATATATTTTTTATTTCACACCTACACTACGGGGGAACCAACTGCTAAGGTCATCTGTCCCCCATCTAACATGCAACACGAATACACACACCCATAGTTGAGGTGGCGAAATTTTCCAATTAGAAAAATCCCATCGCCCCAAGTGAGATTCGAACCCACGACCCTTGCAACACGAGTAATGCACTGACACCACTCGTCCACCGCCGGCCCTAAAAAGTATAATTATTTAGACTACTATTTTACCTTAAGCTTATTAAACTTTCGCGGAAAGGTAATACCAATTCAAATGTGTTACATACACTGCATATAAGCACTGATTTCGTTGCTTATTGCACTTCTCCCCGCCAGCCTGACAGTCGCGCCTTCATCAGTCGGCTGGTGCCTTGTACATCGTAGTAAGGTCACATTATTTTTAGTGTGCTCCATGCCCAAATGTTTATTTATTATAATTTGGTTATTTGTTTGATTTAGTGTCTTTTAAATGTAAATCTGCGAATGAGACTGTATTTTATCACATTTTATTATTTCAATTTAAGTATATAAGTTGGTAATAAGTACCTATATGGTATATAAGTATATATTTTTATATTATTATTATATATTTTAAGACAAATAATTCTATTTAGTTTGTTTTGTATGCAAATTTAAAATTGCATTATCGTCATGACTACAAATTCAGCTGCTTTGGTCGAAGGTTCGAGTACTTCCGATACAACCAAATAGCGACGATTTTGTTGTTCAGTTTGTAAATTATTAGATTTTTCTGATACAGTTTTGGAGGAAAATTACAAATCGTTGAGAAAGGCAGATCAAAAGCAGAACTTTCAAATTTAACAACAAATATTAAAACCTGCACCAAGTATTTTGCTAAAAAAGACCGGAAAATCGAGTTGCATTATAAAGAGTAGTACTTTTTTAAATAAAGAATAATAGTCAACAAATTCCATAAGTATAAAGTATAAAAGTTGTTCTTTGAAAAACTTTTAAGCTTAATAATTATAACACTGTTTTTTATTGTACCTAGCAGGGGCGGATCCAGAGAATTATTTGGGGGGTTTGAATTCAATTTCAAATTTGATTACAATCAATTTGATTAGAGATCTACAAAGCCTTTCCAGAGACTAAAATTTATCCAAATCATATTTTCAATTATTAAATAATACTTTCTAGTCTATAATTAACTTATATCTTAGAGTAACGACTACATCTAGCGACAGCCGACTGGCTCGGTTCTATCAAAATGAAGTCTGACTGTTTTTTTGTGAAACTATATTCAATAAATTAACACTGTACCAAACTTCAGATTTTTCAAATCATTTCCTTACATTGACCTCATTTTCACGATATTCATTGGTGCTGATGCAACGCGTTCAATCGACGACTGTTTTCCAGCCTTTTATTACATAAACTGCTTAGTGATCAATTTTCAGCTTTTAGAAAACACTTAGATGACACTACTTCTTGTTACAACTTTCAAACTGCACTGACGCCGAGTGTCCCCATATCCGAGTTTCTTTGGCGTAGGATATTTATTTACACCATAAATATATTGGCCTTTACAAAACTCTTATACTTTTTGGTTGCCAGCTCTCGGGCTAATAGCACACATTTCAATTTGTAGCTAAATAAGTTAGGAGTAGCTAAATAAGAAAGATGATTTTGTTTCTTTCGTAAAACTACCAGGCAACAAGTTTTCGTTGCAAACATTTATCTAAAAAATAGGAAGCTCTTGTTTAATTGCAGTCAAGATCCTACAAAACACGATGTTACATGCGAAAAGGTATTTAGGTTTTGATAGGCGTTACGCATTTATTTCGGCGAATGTGCAGTTTTTCCCTCTCCCTAGTCTTAACATTTTTCTACGCTAATGCATTTCATTTTGAAATCTTCGTTCGAGCGTTGTTTCACAAATCTTCTTTGTAAGATTCCGGTACTTAACGTAAGTTAACTAAGTCATCGAGTTTTGCACACAATTCTGCAAATTTGACAACCGTATTTTTAAAGACGTCTTTCATCTTAGGTGGGATCCTTTTGCGAATGAATGTTTCAATATTCGAGATATATTAAGACTCTTTTGTTCCAGCCTTATTTTTATATGCTGCGATATGACTAGCGCCTATCTTGGTATCAAAAAGGGAAACACAAAACCTTATGATAACGTAGGAGGTAAAAATTGATTACGTGCAATTTATTAATGAAATGCAAAATAAATATTAGTAGCGAAACATACCAAAAAGCTAGTTTATTTATTTTAATTATTTTAAATTCATTATTAAAAATATTAAATTTTAATAAAATAAGAACTTTACGTTCTATTGTTCAACATACAGAAACTTTTTAAATTTAAATTTCAATAAGGATTTCTTTTAAATAAATATTTTAGTTTTGTAGGTTCAATACATGTACTTAATAGCTAATTAGACAAGTATAGAATATTATAATAGCTGCTGTTTAAATAGAAATATTTTGTATTGCACATATGTAAGCTATCGCAGAAGGGAATTTGCATTTAACAATAAACAAATTCAGTAACTGGTTCATCTTCAACTGAAATCCAATAACAAGGGTTATTATTTGAAGATTTACAATAATAGAATTAACTTATTTGATGTCTTAAGTTGGTTTATTTTTGTCGATCCTCTTTCCAATTAACGAGATCGTTAACAGAATTTATGATTTATTTGATGTATTTTGTTCAATGTTTTAGTGAAGTTTTTGTATAAAGTACGAGAACGGTTTAGGGTTTTCTTAGTTTAAGATAATTAAAGGCATACAAAACCTGATCTAAAATCAGAGTTTGTTTTAAGATGTGTTATATATCATTTTGTTTACAATTTCATAGGCTATCTTTCTATGTAATTAGTTTTAAGAAATTTGATATAAACTATTATTATTGTTTAAATTTGCTGACGTTACACGCGTCGAAAATTGTTATTTTCTTTAACTGTTTTTGTAAAAGTATAAATATGCATGCAAAAAAATAATAGAGGCAAAACGATATCTCGTTGTTAATTCAAATCATAATAAAAAAAAAGGTTATGAACCTATTATTGTAAACAAATAAAAAATAAAGTATTCCAAAGAAGATAATAGTTAGCATTTATAATTATAAAAGAAACACGAAAATATTGTTAGTATTTTCCAACGAATTTATTGGAATTTTTAATTTTATTGCAATCAAGATTGATTTTTTAAATAAATCAATTAGTTGTAACCTCGATATTTTGGTTTGACAGTCTTGGATTGTCAAAGATAAGAGCGTGTCTAATGTACCAGTTAAAATCTTCAACGTGTAAATATAATGTTTGTGTGTGTACAAATCTAAATAAACAACACAACTGCATTTTAATAAATTTAGGTTTCTGGAAACAGCAAATAAAAAGACAAATTAAAATACATAAAGACAGTCTTAGAGGACTTTATTGTTCCAAAATATTTGAGTAAATAATAGAAGTTAGTATTATTAGTTTTAATTTAAGTTTATTTAAATTCAAAGTTGATTGACAATTATATTTGTTTGATTAGCAATTGCTCTAAATTTTATTGAACATTTTATTTTATTATTAGTAGGTATGATTCTCTTGTTGCTATGATTACAACACAATCATGACGATGCGATAATTGTGATTGTCTAAAAAGCGCATAAGATCTCGAACTTCTCTTGTAATTTAACTATGTTAACAGTAGACCCAAAACAGAAGAATTTGTAAAAGCAAAATTTAATATTTATCTATGTATCAAGGGCGTAAAGAGGCTTTTATGGCCGGAAGCATTATTTCTAACTAACTCTTCTCAGTTAAGTCAACTTTTAAATTAGCATTTTAAAATAAAAATCACACTCTTCATATTATTATTAGTATCATTTGGCGCGCAATAATTTTCTCTTTCTATTGACACCATTAAAGATAATAGCGACTACAAGAAAGATCTTGTAGTCGAGTTTGGCGAGCAGGAATCATCAAAAACGTTCAAGACAATTTTAAATGCATACGTTCGATTTAGAGAAAGATCGGCATTTGGTTCGTCACTTGGCTAAATTCTGGGGTCTTTTTATGTCGATCTCTCTCTAATCTGGGGACTTTTTGGGACAAAACATTGATTTCAGAAATTCCTAGAGAGTTGTTTGAAAGATTTTAAAAATGTAGAGCTAGATACAGTAACCCGTGAAGAATATCTGTCATCTTTAAGAAATTTTGCGATAACGCTTCAATTTTATAGCAGTAAAGCGTACGAATATGTGCGCAAAACTTTTGCTTTTGCATTACCTCATGCAAGCACTATAAGGAACTGGTACAGTGCAGTAAATTGTGAACCTGGTTTTCAAAGTTTAACAGGAAAGGAAAAAGCAAACATAATATGTGAAGCATTAATTCGCCTTGCAAATGTAGGAGTTCAGATAACTTCTTTAACATGTGACGGACCATTGACCCATTTTACCATGTTTGCAGAATTAGGTTGCGATTTTAGCGACATTGCAAATTTAAAAACCCATTTTAAACATCCTGCAACTGGGGAAAAAGTTTATGCTATTTTTGATACCTGTCACATGATTAAATTAATAAGAAATAATTTAGCAACAAGTAAATCATTTTTTACTGATCAAAATAAAGAAATTTCATGGAAATATATAGAGGCACTTTATAATGTGCAAGAAAGCATTTCATTAAGATTTGGCAATAAGCTAAGTAAAGCTCATATTGAATGGAATCGACAAAAAATGAAGGTAGACATGCGTTTTACAGTTAAATTTTATTTTATTAGATATGGCTTTTGTAGGTTAGCTTAGCAAGCATTGAAGTTTCTGCGAGAGGACATTAAGCATACTGAATTTATAAATGCAGAGCCAACTGAAGGCTTTATTTTTACAGTAAACAATGTCTTTGATATTTTTAATTCAATGAATCCATTTGGCCGTGGATTTAAGTCTGCTTTACATATGAATAACCAATTTATATGGAAAGATTATTTAATAAAAACAAAAAGCATGTTTTCATCCTTGAAGCTTCCCAATGGAGTTCTATTACATACTTCTAGAAAGAAAACACCATTTCTTGGTTTATGTATAAACATTTCTTCTTTGTTAGGAGTATTTGAAGATTATGTAGCAACTAATAAATTAAAATATCTCTTAACATATAAATTAAGCCAAGACCACCTGGAGATGTTCTTCTGCTGCGTAAGGTAATACCATTTTATTGATGTGGACATCGGCATGATATACAGACATATAATTATTTGTTTGCAGAAGTAGGAATGGTTGGAATAACAATCCAACCTGCTGGCAGTTTAGAAATTCATTTAGAAGGTTACTTCTTCACGCTAATGTAGAGGGTCGGACTGGGAATTGTAGAGTATTAGATACAACTTGTAATTTAAACTCAACTATGGGAAATGGTGAAGTTTTAAATAAAGATGTATCTACAAATAGAGCATTTAATCTGAATGTTGAAGAACTGCAGGATCATGATTATGATATGTTACCGATAAATTTATCTCTCAATAGCTTGGAGGAAAATGTAGTTACTTACATTTCTGGATATGTTGTTAAAATGGTGTTGCGGTCTATAGATTGTTCGGAGTGCATTGAAGCACTCTATGACCACAATGAAGCACATTCTGACCAGTACAAATTTCTTTTACGGAAAAACAAAGGTAATTAAATATATTAACTTGTTTTTTAATGATTATTACATTGTTTAATAATTTTTAGGAGGATTAAAAGTACCATCACTTGGCGTTACAAAAATATGTATCATATCTGAAAAAGCACTCAGAAGAATTGTAACTTATTTTGACAACAAATTACCCAGTAATAAGAAATTATTAGATAGCATTGTTGCTAATATTTATAATTGTTTTTATTCTAATATGTTAATTCTTTTCCCCGAATTAAGTAATCATTTACATGACACTGATATTATAGACAATCATGTAAGCATTTTGTGCAAAATTATAATATTATGTTATTGCAAAATTAGAATATATAATTTGAGTAAAACACTTACAAACAAAATACAGGGACCTAACGTAAGAAAACAATTAAATAAATTAATTTTATTTCACCATCAGTAATGTTAAGTATTTGTGTATTACGTAAATACAATACGAACACGTAATGTATAAATTTTTATAAATCTGCATTGTATTATTCTTTCTTAAACGCAAATAAGTTAAATAAACAAATGTGTTTGTGTTTTTAACAAATAGGTTATAATCACGGCATGTTGACAAAATTATAGGGCTTGTTTACATTTTTAAATTTCCCGCTTTTAAGTGTATCAAAATGGCTCCGCCCAACAATTCACATTTTGCGCATACCTCATTAGCATTCTATATTTATTCTTTGTCTATGAGTGAACTCTTATAACTGGAATGCAACGCTTGCAAAACTAGTATTACAGGCTACATAAATGCGCCGAATAATAATTAGTCTTAATAAGGGCGTAACAGTTTTTACTTTATTATTAAGAGCGCTGTAGCTCAGCTGATCAAGGTATGGAAAGCCACCAATACACCCCTCACCATCCACAAACTCAATAATTAAGAAAAGACGTTTGCTGTATTATGGCATCTTTCTTCCTCTTTAAATTATCGAGTGCTGAAGACGCGTAACGTTTAAATTTCTTTGTTCGGATGCAAGGCCGTCAATGTTGCAGCGGCAATAGCGCAAACACGTGACTGCAATCTGCATCTTATAGCGTTATATCCTTCGATAAACTTCAGTAACACTTGAAACTTGTTGGGGTTATGCTAATTATTTTATTAGTGGATGTCGTATTGCGGATTTGAGATTTTAACCAATTTTTAATACGAGTATACATAAATGTACTTTAGGTCATTAGGTGGCAGCGTCCTCCTTATTGAATTAAAATGCTAGGTAATAGTTCTTCCAGCTTACCATAAAATATTGAAAAATAGAAAAAGCAAAACAGACAAATTATAAAAAGAACCTTTTAATACATACTACTTTATTTAAGTTGTAATAAGCACCTAACAAAAAGTATTGTAAAATATCTTTTTTTGCATATTGATGACGAAATCTCATTTTCTTAATCGTAGTTTTAAACATAAAGTAAAACTTTTTTGCATATTGATTATGAAAGTTTTTTTAACGAAAAATCCTAATGAAAGTAGCACCTTTTTTAATTATGTTTGTAAAAAACAAACTTCAATCTCCTTGGAGATTATTGGCAAAGAATAATATGTTTTCCTGATTTTTAAAATTTTGCATAAATCCTTTTAAGACAAATTTCTCAGCTTACAATACCTATGCAAAAAAGTGTCGTGTACAGCACGTTATGAAAGTCTCTTTTTCTTTAAACTATGACTTTCATAATTAGGTGCACTGTTATAATTATTTAAATGAATATTATTTTATTTTACATCTTTATCTCGTTGGAATTCGCTGTAGGTGACTATAGTGACTATCAAGCACTACTATATATGTACTTTATTTGGTAACTTTTAGTTATATAGTAGGCAAGTTTTTTGAAATCAATCGTAAACAAAAAATTTATAATTATCATTTGACAGTTGTAAATTCTAAAGCTTTTTAACCAAATTTTCTTGCTGTCCGATATAGATAGTTATGAAACCAATAGTACATACAGTGTGTCCCCAAATGCGGTTCTCAGAGGAAAACTTTTATTATTAATTTTATGACAAAAAGACATTCTTTATAAAAGTTTTTGCTTGATTTAAAACTACTTAAAAGTATAACGAAATTTTAATATTAGGTACTTAGAATAAAGTAGAAAATAAAAAAATGCATCATTTCTTAAAGAAAAGACAACTAAGTTCAATATTCTTCAAAAAATAAAATCTCGTTGCTTGAATAAATCGTATGTAAAATGAAATAAGGTAATATTTCTCAATATTATTAATATTGCTATTTGATTGTTACTGCATTGATTCAAGCAAGACATCATGATAAAAAATATAGTAAATACAGACTTACATTGGTCGTTTTTTTCCTTAGAAAAAATGCATTTTCTTAAATTTTTTATTTTATTATAATATAAAAATTCCGTTATACTTTTTAGTAATCTTGAATCAAGCAAAAATTTTCATAGAGAATGACTTTGTTATAAAATTAATAATAAAAAAGTTTTTCCTCTTGTGTACCGCACCTGGGGGCACACTATGTGTGTGGTTGGTACAAATACGGGTAAACTGTTGTGTTGTGTCAGGTATTCCATTCTCAAAATGAACTTGGTAGAGGTAGTTTGCTTCGCGATTTTAGCTTTAGACACCGAGAAAATCAAAACAGAAGATATTGGGTTCATCCAATAACCTGCCAACGCTTACTGGAGGGTCAGTTTCACTCTACGAGGAGTTCCTTTACATGTAGATGATCTTACGTAACACCCACTATTAAAAAAATGTTGTCAAAAAACTAGTTTTTCAGTACATACTCTCATCTTGCGCAAAAGCAATATTTTGTTATTTAGAAAAATATAAATTTTTTCAAGATCTTTGACATTCGATAGCGCATTAACGAAGCACTTTTGGATAGAGGTCAGTTTGGTTAAATCGTCCTAGTTTGGTCTCAGGAATATGTCTTAGCATTTTGTACAGACCTTTTAGAGACACCCTATATAAAAGTAAGTCTCAAGAGAAACACTTCAACTTCTCAAAAAATCTTCATGTTATGTTCTACCAGAATAGAAGAACATAATAGTTATTTATGTGTTAAGGGCATAATGAAGCTTTTATGGCCAGAAGCGTTATTTCTAGCCCGAGGCGTCAGCCGAGGGCTAGGAAAAGGCTGTAGGGCCCTAAAAGCAAGTTATGCCCGCTATACATACACTATTTTATGCACAGATTAAGTTCTTAATGTCAAATATATTATTGTGTAAAAATATAATTAAATGAGTACGTAGGTACATCAAGCAGCTGTGCGTATACTTATGTGATTATACGAAGTTCGTTACTATAGTTACTGTTCCAAAATATTTAATTTTAGTTTATTTTCATTGGTGATAAGTTTACAAACTATATTAAGAACCAATCAAGTTCTACAAAAAAACTTCTGACATTTAATTGACTTTTCGTTATTGCCCGTCTGACCATAAAGATGCCCTTGGGCCATAAAAAGACGTTTATGTTTAGATGAGTGTTGCAATAATAGTCTAATTAGAATGCATCTGTGCATAAACTAATATATTAACATAGCAAAATCATAGAATCCATATAATCAGTATATAAGGGAAATTAATATGTTTATGCACAGATACATTATAATTAGCCTAATATTGCTAGACTCATCTAAACATAACCGTCTCTTTATGGCCCAAGGGCATCTTTATGGTCCGACGGTCAATAAAGAAACGTCAATTAAATGTCAGAGCTGTTTGTTGTAGAACTTGATTGGTTCTTAAAATAATTTGTAAACTTATCACCAATGAAAATAAACTGAAATTAAAAATTTTGGAATAGTAACTATAGTAACGTACTTCGTATAAGCACATAAGTATACGCACAGCGGTTTGATGTACCTACGTACTGATTTAATTATATTTTTTACACAACAATAGATTTGAGATAAAAACCTAATCTGTGCATAAAATAGTGTAGGTATAGCGGGCATAACTTGCTTTTATGCCCCTACAGCCTTTTCCTAGCCCTGGGCTAAAGGTAAGTACTCACAGCAGCGGATGTCATACGATTGGTCAGTTTGAGTCAAATCGACTCAAACCGACCAATCGTATGACATCCGCCTGCGGATCCGCTGCTGTGGGTACTTACCTTAACGCCTCGGGCTAGAAATAACGCTTCTGGCCATAAAAGCTTCTTTATGCCCTTAATACATAAATAACTATTAATTGCTAATCGTTTTATGGACAGGTTTTTAGATTTAAAACTTGTAAAATAATACCTCCTTGCAGTAAAATGTTTTGGTCAAAAATACTTAAAAATATCGAAAATAAAATCGAGAATTTATTTTAGAAAAGTATTAGATATTCTGCGACATAGACAACATTTTTTAAAAGATTTTGTTGAAAACCGCATGTTTCTATCTCAATTTATAACCATGTTATAGGTAAATTGCTTATACGATGGGCACCAGGAGTAGAAAAATTATAGTTTTTAAATAAACTAATACCCATTGCACCTTGTGGGTAGTGGCTTTTAATTTATCGCTTTATTAAATCTTCGAAAGTGTACGTTGTTTTCTTTTAGTGGAGTTGAATGTTAATAAATAGGGTTGAATAAAAGCTTTTAGTCTTCTCCACGAAATAATTTAAAACATAATAAATTTTAAAAGTTGAATTTAGTTTGGGCTTACTTATGATGAACCCATTCTCAAAACAATATTAACCCAAAATATGTATTAGGAAGAAGAAACGTTTTTTTGAACACTCCATGGAGTGTAGTTAAACATGCATGTTTAAATATAAAGAACCTATAAAGAAAATTAAAACTACTACATGATCTGGGAACAGAATAATCTAATATCTTGCATTTCTTTCTCTTTTTAAAATTTTTTATCATGATTTTTATAATTAAAGAAAATAGAGTAAAAATCATGAGAAGTGCAAGTTGCTTCTACAACTTGCTAATAACCAAACATGGATTGCATAAAAAAATGTTTCTTCTTCCTAATATATATTTGGTTTAATAATGTTTTGAGAATGACTTCATCTTAAGTAAGCCAAAACTGCAGTCAACTTTAAAATTTATTGTTTTAAATATATTTCGTGGATAAGACTAAATTTTTTATTCAACCTTATTAATTTACTCTCGCTTTATGTTTAAGATATTTTCATTTGCTGCTAATAGTAGTTAATTCGTATATTATGCTCAAGTACCTGAGATCGTAAAATTACAGTTAAAAAGATGTTTTTGTCATCAAATCATTTTCAAAAATGATGCGGTTATTGTTTGATATTACATTTATATCACTGTTATGAATAAGCTAATGAAATGTGATCCTGCAACTTACCACATTTAAATTATCGCTTTAGCTCCCAACGCCAAACCTTCATGTCCAGCGTTGCCACATAAAATTAACCCGAGTTTAGTTTCGAAATATAACAGGATGGCGCCACTTTATTGAGCGCTTAAAGAATTTATGGGAATTACGTGCCATTTAATTGTTAAAAGGTTTCTGATCAAAATTTTTCGCTTGAAAATTATAAAATGAATACCTGCATGTGGCAAAATGTCCTAAAGCCAGAAATACTTAAAAATAAGCAAAATAAAAATCAGAAATCTAATTAAAATTTTTTTTAGATATTTTGCCACATGAAGAAAATTTTTTAAAACATTTTGTTAAAAACCGCATACGGCGCGTAGAGAGCGCTCTTAACCAAATTGTAAATTTTGATACTGACATCGTAAGGATGCATTGTGTTGTGTATTAATAGCTCACGATAAACTTAACGTAATAAAATTAAATTTTATAAAATTATACATAATATCTTTACCTTATAAGTTATAATATTCAAAAGATCCAATGAATAATTATTTTAGTTAACAAAAATCATTCTTTGCTGAAAATACTATTGTATTTATACCTCATTAATTTCTTTAATAAACAAGGTATTTATTCTATGAAATGAAATATAATTATTCTTATTTCATCCAAGTTTTTAATTCATTAAGTAGGAATTATTTGTGTCGCAAGTATATTGGCATACATTCTACTTGAATTGTCAGTGTCGGCAACTGTCAACTTATAAATAATAATAATAATAAATTTATTTCTACAATTTTACAATTTATAAAACATACAACCAAATTACAGGAATACAAAAATTGATATATGACCAAAAATGCAGGAATAATTTAAATATGTAGATCTTGCACCTAAGTGATTAAACACTTGTGTTCTGCTTTGAACAAATTATCTGTTGTTAGCAATTACAGAATTATTTAATCCCAGAAGGCAAAGTTAATAAAAAGTAAAATTAAAATGTACTAAATGTGTATAAATTCAGATTTCTAAAATTTTAACAAGCTTAAAGTAATTTTGAAAGATGAAGTTTTTAGTAGCACTTGAAAAAACTTTGAGATTATTAATATGCTTAATTTCAGGTGGCAGAAAGTTACAGATTTTAGGTAAAGTATAAGTCAAAAATCTCTGACTAATGTTTTTGTTAACTCTTGGTATGGATAAGAGCTCATTAGTAGTATTACGGGTATGGTATACTGTTGATGTATAATTTTGAAATAATTTATTTTTAAATGTGTAAATATACAGACTGTGAAAATATAATGATCGAATATTGCATACGTCCTCTGTATAAAGTAGATTTGTGTGATAACGTTTTTGCTTTTTATATATAATTTTTAATATATAATTTTGAGTTATATTTAACTTTTGTAATGAGTTCCTATACATCCCTCCCCATATTAAGATACCATAACGAAAAAGTGATTCAGCAAGAGACTTATAGATTAATATCAATAAATTTATTGAGAGAAATTCTCGTAGTTGGTAAAATTTGTAAATAAGCTTTCTCACTTTTTTCGTTAGGTAGGTAATCTATATGGTTACTCCATTTAAGATGCTTATCAATAATTATACTCAAATATTTGATTTCATTTGCTTCATGAATTTCATGTGTCACCTGTAATTTTTATGCTAGTAAATTCTGGCTTATTAGCAACTGTTAAGGTAAAGGCTAGATAATTTGTTTTGTTCAGATTTAATGAGAGGTGCTACATATTTAGCCAATTTTTAATTTTTTCCATACCTAGTTGTACAGCCACTTTAGTTTCCGTCCATGAATTCTCACAAAAAATAGCAACTGTATCGTCAGCATAAGATACAATTTTAGCTGGTATTTTCAATGACAATAGGGAATTAATATAGGCAAGGAAAAGGATTGGGCCTAGGACTGTCCCCTGAGGCATCCCTAGTTTCACAAAGCTAGGTTCACTTATAACATTATTTATTTTAACACATTGCTCTCGATTTGTTAGGTAACTTTGAAAGACCTCTAACACTGCACCACGAACACCATATCGTTCTAAAACGTTCAGGAGTTTTTTTATGGTTAACAGTGTTGAAAGCCTTTGCCAGATCTAGGAAAACAGCAATGCATTTTTTGTTTTTGTCTAAACCCTCTGTGATGTTTTTAAAAACAGTGTACATAGCATCGCTTGTTGCTTTACCAGAACGAAAACCAAATTGGTGCTCATGCAATATATTATTTTGATTAAAAAAATGTACTAAACGAGTTTTCAGACTTGTCTCAAAAATTTTTCCAAAATATTAGTTACACTGATGGGTCTGTAATTGCTAATTTTTGTTTTGTCTCCAGCTTTGTGAATGGGGGTAACTATAGAAGTTTTAAACTGAGAAGAGACCACGCCTTTTAGAAAAATTAAATTAATTATATGCTTAAGGGGCTGCAAAATGTATCGATGATTTTTTTTTATGATGTCTGTTGTTATTCCATCAATACCAGGTGAACTATTATTTTTAAGTGTAGATATATGTTTTATTAATTCATTTTCTGTAACAGGATTAAGAAACATAGTGTTAGGATTTATAGTTATATCATCTGTAGAAATTGTTGTAGTATCAATATCTTTGACCATACTTAAACCTATATTGATGAAGTAACTATTACAATGCTTTGCCATATGTTTAGAGTCAATAAAAGGAACACCCTCATCATTTGTAAGTTGAACCATGTTTTTGTTATTGGTCTTTTCATTAGTAGCTTCAGAAATTGTTTGGTATATTTTCTTTAGGTTAGTTTTGTTATCTTCAATTTGTCTATAATAGTAGTTATTTTTGATTTTTTTTAACAGTTTATTCAATTCATTTCTATAGGTTTTGTATTCTTGTTCCAATTCAGGAGAAAAGTGTTCTTTTAATCTTTTTTTTAATTTATCTCTATTTTTTATTGCTGCAATTAGACCAACAGTTATCCATGGTTTTATCTTAAGGGTTTTTTTAATATTCATTTTATAAATTTTACAATTTTCAATGAAGGATTTAAACTTATTCAAGAAAATATCAGTTGCAATCTGGGGGTCATCTGAAAATAAAATATCATTCCAACTCTCATTTTTTAAATAGGTTTCTAATTTATTAAAGCTAATTTTTGTGATAATTTTTTCAGTAGTACTTAGGTTTACATTATTATCTGATATAGAGTTTACATTTAACAGGACTGGATAATGGTCTGTAATATGGCACTTGAGTATATACGAATTAAAAGTAAAGTTTTGTTTACTATTTTGTGATGTTTTTAAGAAAATATGATCCAAACATGATTTTGTTTCGGTTGTAATTCGAGGAGGATTCAGAATATAAGGTAGAAAACCATGTTTAGCAAGTACCGAAGTGTAATTGATTATATTTAGATCGTTTTCATTTAATAAATTAATGTTGATGTCACCAATTAGTAGTTCAATTTTATTAGGTTTTTTGAGATTGGTCTAAAAATGTATCAAGCTCATCAATGAATGAGATCAAATTACTTGGGTTAGGTCTGTACAAAGCTATTATTCTAATACATACATTGTTAATTACCAAATTTATGATACTTAGAGTGACGTCACATATTGATAGTTTTTGATTTATAATATTATGATTAAGGCTAGATTTGATAAGAATTAAAACTCCATCGTTTTTGTTAAAGTTACCTTCATTATGTATAGTGTTGTATCCAGGGATATTAAAGTTATTTGTGGATGCACTTTGAAAACATTCACTTAGAACAAAAACATCACAAGTAGTTAACTTATATGCCTCAATAAGTGCCAGTAGTTCATCAAAATTCTTGTTCACACTACGTATGTTAAAGTGTATAATATTAAGGTATTTATTCCTAGTCATAGTAATGGAATCGTATTTTTCTGGATCTATATAGTCTCCACGGTGATCTTGTTGTAAATGCTTTAAATTTTCTAAACTTGCCTACTACTAAACTTCTAAACTACTTAACTTGCCTACTTAACAAGGTATCCTAACAAGTTTTATTTAAAACTGATTTTCAACCAGACCTAATTTTTCTTAATTACAAAATAGAAAAAATAGTATAAAGTATTTGTTTCATAAAATGTTTAGCGCAGTTTTGTCCTTTAGAAAACTCCCAGCTACACGGGACGTTCTCTAAATTTGGACTCATGCGCAAAAAATGTGTTCTTATGAAACTAATACTTTAATATAGTATTTTCTATTTGTGTTAATTTGTAATCGTTTAAAAGAAATAACGTAGTTTTAAACAAAATTTGTTAGGGATAGGTACTTTGTTAAATAGTTGGCAAATTGTAATTCTGCATTTATATTTAAAATTTCCGTAAATAAGGTTGACATTTTAAGAACAGCTGTTTAATAATATCAACTTTAAAAATAAAAAAAATACTATTTCCAGTATTCAACTGAATCTTTTTGCAAATGCGGGTCCAACTGGCTTCATTTGAACACGCAAATAGAAAAACAATAGTTATTTGTATACCCGGCCGCGAATCTCTTTTTAACGTACCGAGAGAATAAATGTAGCCGAGACCGTTTGCGGTCAGTGCAGGACAATCTCAAGGACGCTAAAGAATTTCGCGGGCGAGGTACACACATTTTATGTGCAACCATAAAAATTATGTAATTACAAATTTGATTGCTTTTAAAAACCAACAGTCTAATTCATTGTAAATAGAAAGCCAGCTTGGATGTTGCAGGGTTTCTATGGAGATAACATAAATAGAACAATTAGTTTTTACTTTTTTACGTTTTACTAAAGTGCATTAAAGTCCGTTACCCTTAGTAACTGCCGTGAAATTGTATTTCGCGTCCTGTATGGCGTACATGATGTTCCCACTTCTTGTACATAAAAGTATTTTTTTTTCAATATTTGCTTAGTAACTATGTAATAATGTGCTACATGGTTTTGTTTGTAGTCAGTAGTAAAAAAATTCCCGACTTTGGTCACTAATTCAAGGTTTTTTCCCGATTGTGCAAATTCCCAGTTTTCAAGGTTTTCAGGTTTGCTGGCCACCCTAGTCCAGTATTTTGACTGCCAGTTCTTGCTTCAGTGTACACTATCTTTCATAATGGTTGAATCAAAAAAAATTCTGAATAGTAAGCAACAAAAATAAAAGTAAATCAATGTTTACAATTTATTATAATATTAAGAGTTTATTATACTATAAACTACAATATATAACATAAAATAGATTTCTATGTAATACAAGATCTTGCTCTTAGCGAAGAAATGCAAGCCCTTATTTTAGTATTCTCTTACAACTGTGATATATAAATATGTAAAATACAATTTCAACTCTAATGGAATACTTATTTTAAGTTCAATCATGCAGAAATAATATTATAGTGTCAATTTAAATGTAACTAAAACAGACATGACGATGAGCCAACATTTATGCTGCAACTACTTTGTTTTGATGGCCTTTTTGTGTCATATTAATTTTATCACCTAAACTAAGTGCCATTCCCTGAAAATAATTTTTAAGATACATTTAGTATTACGTTCAATAATTGTAAATGTATAAAACTTACCTGACTTTTAGCTCTAATACGAATGTGACCAGACACAGGAGCTTCTGGTTTATTGAATGGCTTTTCAATACTCAAATTGGCTAATGCATCTTCACCAAATATTGATTTTGCATACATATTAGCAGCCATAAATCCACACTGACCAGATAATGCTTTCTCAGGAGTTAAACATTTCATATTTGTACTCTTTACCAAGTGTTTCAAATAGTCTGATAAATCTGTAATGGTAGTATTTACTGATACCTTATTTTCCCATTCAAATTCAGCCCACATCTGACGGAATTCTGTATCATTGCAGGTGGCAGGGACAATGTAATCCATTATATCAATATGAATATCATCTAGCACAACAACATTTCTGTCCGATGCAGCACCAGTTACATCATAAACAATGTTACCAAATATAATACCATTCTCTGTGGAAGCTACTTTGACATTAGCCTTTATATTACAGAAATCTTTAGGGGCAAGAACAACAGGTTGGGGCTTCTCTACAAGTTTCAAATCTCCTAATGTTGCTAATTCTAATGTGCAGTTTTGCAATGTATCATTTGTCTGATTTACTATTAAAACATCCAAAACAATATCGTATTGATTAACGTGAACATATGCTTCTGCATATACGGGATCAGAAAAGCCAGTTAACTGAGTAACTTTGTTAAGTTTGCTTATAGACGGACTTGCTTCTGATGTTCCACCTCTTCCACCAACAAGAGCTTGTGATAATGATGTTTCAAAAACATTTTCTCCCAATTCCGATCTATCAGATTGTAACTGCATAAAACTAACAGGGTCATCCACTTGTATGATATTACTTATTTTTTCTTTAGCCTTTTGTGTTGCGGCTTCTTCAACTTCTTTGGCTACTAACATATCATTTAAAGCTTGTCGGCAGTAATTGTTAAATATTAAGACGATTGTTTTAGAACGATCTGATAAAACACGTAGACAGAATAGTAAACGATCCACATCATCATTTGTAATAGGTTTTGTTGGTAAGCCTGGATATAAAGCAATAATATAAATTAATAAAATGAGCCACTGACCAACAGCATAAGATGATGCTAACCTGATTTTCCTAAATGAATCAAACCAGCCAAAAGTAGCATAACATCTGCATCAAAGTGATTACGTTTAGCAACAGTAACTAACAGACCATACCGGAGTGCAAGTTTAGTTAAAGTTGTTCCTAATGCTGCTCCTATAAAAAAGTCACCATCCATTAAATATTGTCGTAATGGTGGTCTTTGCTCCTTCTTTGATTTTCTGTAAAAATCAATTATTTATCTATGAAGTGTTCACAACTTTTTATCATTTAATTCAAAAATGTTGCTTAATATTTAGACAAGCACTTTATGTTTTAAAGAATTTAGAAAATCTTAAAATATATTTAATACTAATCTTTAATTAACATTATAAATAAGATTAAGTGAATCATAATTTACAGAGTGATTATTTAAGAATGTATACTAAAATACATATTTGCAATACAGTCTGCGCTGCTTATTAAAATCACGTTCATACACAGCGTTTGAGAGTCAATTAAGCGGTCCCTGTATAAAATGTATAATTATGGGATTTAAAAAGAATCTGTGAGAGTCATAACAGTAGCTAGTATGTGTTTATGGTTTAGATGCGACTAAGACTGACATTCATGCACAACCTGTTTGCCTTTTTGTAACTCAAATGTCCCTAGCTTAAGCAATTTTTAGAAACAAGATTCTTCCAAAAAGAAATGAAAAGGGAGAAAGATCCTTTATAATCCATAACCACTAAAAGCTCAGGTAATGTAGGCAAATGGAAAATTCCAACCTCAAGAATTACAATAGGTAGTAATAAACCGGTTATTATGTACAAAATAAGTATGTATATACAATATAAGTATTCTGTATGTTAGGAGTATTACTTTTTTAGTTAATGATGGAAGAATCTGGTGGAGATAGAACTTAGTAATTCCATACTTTGATTCATATAGGCTGATGCAAATAACCAATGATTCAAATAACTGGAACCTACTGTATTAGGTAAACAGTAAAGGCAGCATTTACGGCTAAGCTAGTAAATTTTGAATGAAGCCTATTAAGGCAAGATGTAAACTAGTGAGGTCACAAATGTGGCTACCGGTGGTCTGTCACATAAAAAACACAAAAAACATTTTTTTGTATACTGAACAAGAACCATTTTGAAAACAAACAATTTGGGATAATTATTTAATAATCAAAAGCATCGTATTTATTTTGTAACAAGTGCTGTTAATAAAGAAATGTATTAGATGCATTCTTTAACTTAACAAGTTGTGTAACAGTTGAAATATCTACTGGATGTCATTAAGTGTAGTCAATACATACACACTACGTGTGTACATATGTCTTATTTCTGGGGGGGAGTGATGCTCCGTCTTGTTAGAATCAAGTGTTTGGTATTGGGATATCCTGATTTATTAGCATAATGTCTGTTTTCATAAAAATGGACATGTAAATGGAAAACCTTAAATATTTAACATCCATGAGCTTTTTCCTTCAAAACTTTGTTATGTAAGGTGTGAGAATTTATACGGCATCGTTTAAGCAATTACCATCAAAATTATGAAAAAAAATTGGGAATTGGATTTAAAAAGAATGACAATGATGTCATTCAAAAGAATTTTTCAATAAGCTTACCTATAAAAAAATGAATGTTATGGGTACGTTACGCTTAAACATTGAAAATGGCCAGTGATCGAAAAACAGCCACAATTCGTTGTGAAGAATCTTAAAGGACCAAACACCAAAATCAGATAATTTTTCGGCTTGTGGTCGTTTTTTTATTAGCCACAATGCGTTGTGTTCAATAGAGAAACGGTCACGACATGTTTCGGACATTGTAGTACGCTCACCAACCAAATCTATTTTTGAGAATTAGCAGGATTGATATAAAAGAAATTATTTGCTATAGCAGGCACTACTGTTATGGAATTTTAGTGCTAAACTTTGCTGATTAGATTTCATTAGCCAGTCGGATGTTCCCTGCACTTCATTAAATTAAAAAAAAATCACCTCTTTGATCTAGGTCAAGTATTTGGTACGTACCAGTGTGAACGCTATTGCAGCACTAAAATGTGCAATTGTCAGGGGGAAAGGAGAACCGTGCAATTGAGAATGTTATAACAGTAGTGCCTGCAAAAACTAATAATTTCTCTTCTACTTTACTACAGTAGAGACCCGTTATTCCGAACTAATTGGGACCGAACACTGTTCGGTTTAGCGGGAATTCGGAATAGGCGGATTTCATGAATAATACCAACGTATATTGACTTGTTAAGGCGTAAATTAAGTGCGGGGACATCTGCTAGTGTCAGCTCTATACAGCGTTGATCGGCTCGTGGTGAACAGGTTCAGTGAAAGTCGGAAGGGACGTTTTTTCACGAATGTCTTTTTAATTTCTCCTGTTTTTAAGGTAAAAAAATCGCTATTTTTTCTGAACTCTGTTGTTCAGAATAGGCGGATTTTCGAAATAGCGGGGTTCGTAATAGCGAGACTTACTGTATTTACAAAGTTATTTGCTTGATATTTTATTTTTTCTGACTATTATTGTCATTTATTAAATAAATAATTTCACTTAGAAGCAATATTTTCTAATTTTATGTTATGCCTATGAATCCTGCTAATTACTAAAAGTAGATCAGTTTGTGAGCGTTCTATAAAGCCCAAAATGCATCGTGGCCATTTCTCTATTGCACACAATGTGTCAAACAAAATGTTTTCAAACAAAAACAGAATATAAAAACCAAATGGGAGAAGAAATACCAAAGTTAGAAAAGAAGGAGGACATTGATAAAGAATGGGAATCTCTTAGAGAAACTACAAAACAAACAGCAGAAAGTAAACTACTGCAACCACCATAACAAAAGAAGAATGGTTTGATAAAGATTAAAGAATGTGAAACAGCTTTACAATAGTTACAGAAAGAAAAGCTAAAGATGCTAAGCCAGAAAACAACGGATAGTGAATAAAACTTTAAAGAAAAGAGAAGTGAAGTCGAGAAATTGCATAGACAGAAGAAAAGAGCTATGCAGTATAAGCAAATTGAAAACATAGAAGAAAATTATAGTAACGGAAATACAAGAACATTTTATAAACAGATAAGTGCATTTAAAAAAGGTTACCACTCAAGAATTAAACTGTGCAGAAATCAACAAGGAGAGTTAGTAGCAGGTACAAAAAGTGTAGCACAGAGATGGCGAGAATATTTCAAAGAAATCATGGATGATGAAGAGACAGAAGGAGAATATGTAGAATATCAACAAAGAGAGGATACCCAAAGTAGCAAGAATTATTAAAAAAATGAAAAGCAACAAAAGTGCAGGAACCGAAGAGTTTCAGGCTGAACTTTTATTAAAGTATGGTGGAACGGGACTAGAAAAGAAAATCCAAGAACTAATAGAGTGAATATGGCATAAGAGTGTAATGCCTAAACAAGTGGAGAGAAGCCTTAATTGTCCCAATACATAAAAAGGAGGACAAACTGGAGTGTACTAATTATAGACCAATCTCATTATTAAATGTGGTTTATAAAATATTGTCCACATTAATAAATGATAAACTCAAGAGCATAACAGAGCAGAAAATAGGCGAATATCAAGCTGGATTTAGAACACAGGGATCAGTCACAGATCAAATGCACACCTTAAGAATGATTGAAGAAAAAACAAGAAGAAAGGCAATGCATATACATGCCCTCTTTATAGATTTCAAGCAGGCTTACAACAGTATTGACCGGCAACAGCTATTTAGTGCACTAGAAGAACTACAAATTCCATTGTGGCTAATACAGTTAGTCAGGATGTCACTGGTGAGAACTGAAAGTAAAGTAAAGATAGCAGAAGTTACCGCTGAAAAATTTAAGATCCAAAAAGGGCTACGACAGGAGGACCCGATGCCCTCAACACTATTTAATATAATATTAGAGGTGGTCATAAGAAGAAGTGGAATTAAAACAAATAAGAGTATCCTTAAGAACCCCCACCAGTTGCTTTCATATGCGGATGACCTGGTAATATTAACAAGAACCAACCAAGCACTAAAGGTAATATTCC
This sequence comes from Agrypnus murinus, assembly GCA_929113105.1. Taxonomy (NCBI): domain Eukaryota; kingdom Metazoa; phylum Arthropoda; class Insecta; order Coleoptera; family Elateridae; genus Agrypnus; species Agrypnus murinus. The sequence goes on along the minus strand of OV816024.1, from coordinate 43,199,880 downwards.
AAAAAATAGAAAAAGAAGCAAACAAATTTGGGTTAGTAACTGATTAATCAACAGAAGACGAAATATATGATTTTAAATGAAAATAACACTAACATCTTAAATATATCATGTAAACATCCATATAAGTTACAAAGTTTCTTATGAAAATTGGATCCCGGTCAAATTGGCTGAAATTTTGATATGTTGTAGTTTATATCATCCTGATCAAAAGTCTCCATGTCCACGAAGCTCTAAAATTAATAGTTTTTTTGAAAATTTTTTGAAAGTGCAATACCCATCATGGTTATTACACAGGGTGGTGGTTTTATTAGTTCTTAAAAAGAATACTACATGTTATTGAAATGCTACGAAAAAAGATATGTCTTTAACAGCATTACTCCCGAGATGTTAAGTAGAAGCTATAGCATCTTGATAAAGCGAATAAATAAATGTATCCAAGTTGATGGGCGGAATTTTGAGCATCTTTTATAACTAATGTTTAATGATTTGTTCATTTCTTAATTGCTTAATGTTTAATAAGTATGCTGTTACCCTTTGTTAGATCGAGTTTCATATGTAAATTTTGAATATCAGCAATTGAGTAACATGTAATTGTCAATAAACTAATTTGACATTTATACTAATGTTTTTTTTTATTTCCATAGTCTACTTTCTGAATCATTATATTTTTTCGTACCATTTCAATAACATGCAGTTTTCACTTTAAGAGCTTATAAAACCATCACCCTGTATAATAACCATGACAGTCTGTACTGTTGGAAAGGGGGGCAAAGGGCTTTCCAACTGTGAACAATATACAAGGTGTCCCATTTGAAATCACAAAGTTGCCTAATCCCCCGAAAATACGCTACGTCATTTCCGGATAAACCGGAAGTGGATAAAATACGGATACTCAGAAAAAAACTTTAAAAAATAAGAAGAAAACTCGTAAACACCGCATTTCATTATCTCAATTAGTTCAAAAGTTATATAGTAGGTTTATAAAGGGTCAAAATATAATAGGTCACCCGGTATAATTTCACATGATTCACATGATGCAAGACAACATAATTACCTGTGTTAATTAAAACAAAAGCAAAAAATATACACAAAAAATGACATTACCGAGGTTCTACGTGTTAAAAATCCATAAACCAAAGTATGAGTTTTTCCTGCCTTTCGTGCTCTATAATTCCAAAACCATTAATTTTAGAGCTTCGTGGCCATGGAGACTTTTCATCAGGATGATATAAACTACAGCATATCAAAATTTCAGCCAATTTGACTGGGATCCAATTTCCATAAGAAACATGCGGGGTCCTTTGAGAAGGTGGTGAATTTTACTTATCTGGGAACTGAGATAACAAGTAGTGGAGATTTAAGAGAAGAAATAGAACGACGCATAATAGCAGCTTCTAGAAGTGCAGGAATGTTAAAATCAATACTAAGTGACAAAAAAGTGTCGTGGGCAGTTAAAGTGCAGGTATATAAAACCTTAGTAAGACCAGTTGTAACTTATGGAATCGAAGTGTGGGTGTTAACAGAAGCAGTTAAAGACAAGTTAGTGAAGCGGGAGAGAAAAATTACAAAGAATCTATGGTGAAATAAAGATACATAATACATGGAGAAGAAGGACAAATGAAGAACTATATAATCTGTATGAAGGTGACACAATAAGAAAGATTATTAAACAAGGAAGACTACGTTGACTGGGCCATGTTATGAGAATGGATCAGAAAAGAACCCCCAAAAAGATACTTAACGAAGAGCCCAAAGGAAGAAATAGAAAGGTAAGACCGCCAAAAGCTTGGTTAGAAGATGTAATAGAAGACCTGGAAGAGATAGGGATATTAGAATCTTGGAAAGAATTGGCGAAAAACAGGAAGGAGTGGAAGAAGATGTTAGCCATGGCCCTTTGAGGCCTTTCGAGCTGTGATATATAGATAGAAAGATAAAAATTTAATATCTAACACTTCCAGTAATGGAGAATACCAAGCTCAATCTGTTCATTCATAAAAGGTATCCTGAGTTTGTGATTGAATTCTGTTATAAATAATTGGATGGAAGCATGGCTAATGTATTTCTTACGGAATTTTGTGTTTCTTGGGGCTTGTAATTCATTGTTGTCACAATAGAAATCCATAGAAATATAAATTAGAAGACTCGAAATATTAGTAACCATAAAACATAATTTTAAAGAACAGTTTTGCTAACAAGTATTTATGTGTGAAGAAACCTGAAGTATAGTTTAGAGGTAAAATCATGTTCAGAAAATTATTACTTAATCTGTTTAACTTGGTATAACAGAACCAAAGCAGCAATTTTAAGATTTACAGCATTTCTATAGGATTTTGGTAAACAGTAAATTCTTTTCTACTTTTCTTTCTAGAAATTTTGTTTGATTATTGTTAAAATTCTTCCTAGAAACTTTTGTATTACTGAAATATTATTATTTAAAAACCATTTTTATGTCAGTACGGATTTTAAACTTTAAAGGATTAAAATAGTACCTAAATACTTTAGTGTGTTAACAAGAATTTTATTGTACAGCCGGTGCCTATCGGAGAGAACGGCTATCTGCAAATTTATCTTTCTCAGAAAATAGAGATCATAAAACGTTATGCAGTTAGAACGGTTTTTCAGGGTTGCATACAAGTCTTTTGGCAACCCCTAAGAAAGCACATGAAAGCAAATTGGACAAAGAATAGCTGAGTAGCTGTCCCGTACGACGTTTGTAGTTTATTTTGTGATTTGATGTTTTAATTAATAAACGTTGTTATGTTATCGCATAGGTCTGAAATTGGTGCATCTAAGTATGGTCACTGAAAATCGGTGTGCCCATCATAGACAGGCATGAAAATTATATTTTTTACATTTTTAGTTAAAATTGTAATTTTTAAATTAATATCATAACTTTGAAGCCTAATATTGAAATGAATATTGATCGTAGAGATCTGGAACCCACGGCATTCCATTTAGTATAGTTTTTTCATTTATAAACCATGGAAAGCCAAATTTTGATTTTTTGGTTAACCTCCTTTCTTGGTTCCACCTCACATATATACTTAGCAAAGATCATAATAACAATGCAAAATTCCAGATTTTGAATTTGTTGAAAGTTTGCTAATCAATTTTATTGATTTCATGATTATGGTGTTTCATCAAAAAAGGCTAGAAACAGTAATAGTATATACGCTATTTTTTGCACGTCCTAAAGGACTTAATTGCAAAAATTCACGGAATTTCCAAAAATCTCGTGACATGTCATTCAGACAATTGAACTCTGCAAACGCCAAAATCACAAAGTTTCAGGATAATAAATCCTAACATGTACCGCGATTACTTTTTTAAAAACAAAATTAATCAATATCACATAATCTAGAAACCACAATAGATTTGTAACTTACGTGATTTGTAAACAACCGGTGGACATTATTCAAGATTGTGGTTTTACGGATTGTATGCTGTTCCTGTTTAAAAAAGTTTGATATTTTCTTCTGGAAAATGAATGAAAATATATGTGAAAACAATTCAAAAATAGACGAAACGGCAGCGAAGGTGATGGTAAGATTTGTTACCCAAAATCAAAAAAACTATATAAAAATCTTATAAAGAATTTCATGAATGATGTTTCAACAAAAACATTGAAAATTACACAGAAAATGTATTTCTCGTTTATTTTGCAGAAAAGGCTAAAATATTCAAGGCATCCACGTTATGGTCGCATTACTCTATGCTTAAGGCTACAATTGTGGTGAAGAATAACATAGATATGAGTAAATTCTCAAAGTTAATTGCGTTTTTGAAACGGCAGAACGTTGGATATCAATAAAAAATATCGAAGATCCTTACAAAAAAAGAAATCAATGAATTCCTGGTTCAAGCCCCTGATGAAATCTATTTAATGGCAAAAGTAAGTAAGTCTCTTCATAATTTATTTCAGTTAATCCAGAAAATTGTGTCTATAGTTTTTATGAGTTTCAGGTTGCAATGATTATGGGTATAGCCGGAGCCTTAAGATCTGATGAATTAGTGAAGTTATCTGTCAGTGATGTCCGTGATTTAGGTTCAACAATTTTGGTATCTGTAAATAACACGAAAAACCACGTCAACAGAGTTTTCACAATTGTTTCTACAGAAGGCAGTTTCATTGATTTTGTCTCAAATTTGCAAAAAACACATAGCGAGACGTAGAGATAATACTGAACTACGCTTCTCTTCGTGAATTATAAGGATAATAAATGTTCTGTGCAACCCGTAGGCAAAAACACCTTTCGAAAATTACCCTAGAAAATAGTTTATTTTCTTCAACTCCCCGAGCCCTCTTCTTACACCAGTTGTTGTTTTCGATGCTCATCGCATCCTTACTTGCAGATTCTGGTGTCGATATTAGTGTTTTAAAACGTCACATCGGGTGGAAACCACAACCGTCATCGAGGGGTATGTGGAAAATTCATTGGCTAATAAAAAGATAATAGCTGAGAAAATCCTTATGGGAAAAGAAAATCACAAATCAATTTCTAGTTCAATAATAGATGAAGCGTCAACTTTCAATTCTATCAGAAATCCTCTAGATTCAACAAACTCCAATGGCGTCAAATTAAATTCTCTATTTAACATAAGCGGGTGCAACAATTGCCAAATTAGTGTTACTATTAATATGAAATAATAGTATATTATATACCCAGGGCTAAAGTGCATCTTTTAATCCCAAATGTGAGGGATTAAAAGGCAGTTTAGTCCAGTGGTATATACGCTATTTTTTGCACGTCCTAAAGGACTTAATCGCAAAAATGCAAAATTTCGAAAATTTTTTCCGAAAATTTCGTTACATATCATCCGGACAATTGAACCCTGCAAATAAATCCTAACATGTACCGCGATTACTATTTTTTGTTGTTATTGTCATGGAAACACTTTATTCCCTCAGAGAGTAAAAGTGCTACTTTACTCCCTCTTTTGGGGGACTAAAGTAGAGCCTTATATATAGAACGTGCAAAATAGTATATTATATACCAAGGGACTAAACTGCTTCTTTTAATCCCGAGGGTGCAAATAATCACCTAAGGGATTAAAAGGCATTAGGATTAGGATTAATTCGTGGTATATACGCTATTTTCTGCACTCTGTTTTGCTTAATACATCGAGTTAAAGTTATATTACATGAAAAATTTGATTGTATAGTTGTCAATAAATGCAACTACAATTACAAAACCGATTGGAAATGCATTGTCAGACGATTCAATAATAAGATAAAATTTGATCTCGTACAAATGTTAAGCAGAAAAAGACAACACGCTAGCATTTTATTAAATAGATTGATTTATTTTTTACTATGTAAAATGTACTATGTAAATTACTTTTTGGCAAAGTTTATAGAATTCTGTGTAAACTTGAATTGGTAGAAATGCTTCAAACTAAAAACCCTGTCTCTTATTATGGTTCTCATTAGCGCGGCGCTGGCAACTGCATAGTTAAATGCCTTTAAATTAGAGAGTTCGTGAAACAAGAAATTGTCGAAATAAGTAATCAAGGGTGTTCCAACAAGAGTGCCGGATTTAAATTTGCCACTATTTTGTTAATACGAGTTGTACGGTGATTTATTTTTGACAGTTGTCACGTACAGACCATGCGATTTAAGAATATGGAGAAGTATTCAAACGAACAACGTTTAATTATTGTAAAAACACATTACAAAAATGGTGAAAGTTTTGCGAAAACAGTTCGCCAATTACGTCAAGTTTTCGGTTTTGGGGCAATCATGCGCCAAATGAATCGACAGTGAGAACTTTAATTAAAAAATTTGAGACCAAATTTACGCTGATGGATCAGAAGACCATTGTTCGTCGTCGTCCTTGTCGGTCACTCGAAAATATAGCCACAGTAAGGGAATCTGGGGCCGAGAATCCAGGAACTTCCATTCGGCATCGTAGTCAAAGATTAAACATTTCCAGAAGCACTATGCAACGAATTTTGGTAAAAGATCTGCATTTGCACGTGCACAAGGTTCAATTGGTGCAAGAAATCAAGCCAAGGGACTATGAGCAGCGCCGTGGATTTGCTGATTGGGTGTTGGAACATCATCAATTTAATGCGGATTTTTCAAAGAAAATCATTTTTTCAGATGAGGCACATTTTCAACTAGACGTATACGTAAATAAGCAAGACTGTCGGATTTGGGGTGCTGAAAATCCTCGTGTGATACTCGAAAAACCAATGTATCCACCGCGAGTAACTGTTTAGTGCGCATTTTGGGCTGGCGGAGTGATTGGGCCGTATTTCTTTGAAAATGCGGCTGGAAATGCGCTAATTGTTAATGGTGTGCGGTATCGCGAAATGTTAACGGAGTTTTTGTGGCCCGAATTGGATGTAATTGATGTGGAGGACATGTTTTTCGAACAAGACGGTGCGACCTGCCAGACTGCACGTGAAACAACGGTGTTACTGCAGACCAAGTTTTCAGGCCGAGTCATTTCTCGATTTGGTGATCAACATTGGCCACCAAGATCATGCGATGTAACGCCGATGGACTTTTTTCTTTGGGGCTATGTGAAGGAAAAGGTGTATGCGAATAAGCCTGAAACAGTTGAACATCTTAAAGAGGAAATACGGCGCGTTATTGATGAAATACAGCCACATTTATGCGAGAATGTTATTCAAAATTTCAACAAAAGAATAACCCTGTGCCAGAGGTTTCGTGGTGGCCATTTGCCTGATGTTGTATTTCACGTTTGATAGGAACTATTTTTCTTTATGTTGAAATAAAAATGTTTGCTTAATTAAAAAAATAAATGTGTTTTTCTTTAAAATTAAATCTGGCGCTCTTGTTGGGACACCCTTTATAACTTTAGATAATAATTGGTTAAAATTCATATTTAATGCAGCTTGTAACTGAACATATTGTATATAGTAATTATGAAAATGAGCGAATTGCATTTCGAAGACAGAACGCCTATGAACAACTTGACATCCCGATTGTACTCGAAGAAGTGAAGGTTGGTAATCTGACAGCTTCCACATTATTTCATAAACCTGAAGGCTGCAATCGCCTATTTCATTTTGTTAATTGTGCTCATGTCTACGTCATTGTACATATTAATCACAATAATTAACTAATTTTGAATTTGGTTAAACTAGTATTTTGAATAAACTAGTTGGCATAGTAACATTTGTTTGTTTACTTTTAATTCCTCCTGAAATGTTAATTGTGAACACGCCGCAAACACACCTAACCTTACTTTTGTAATTTTGTAGCATATGTGTGACCAAGGTCCCTTAACTTTATAGGTTGCCTCAGTGAGTATTAGCCAATGAGCGCGCGAAACGTCAGAGGGCTACCCATCCTATCTCACTTATATTCATTTGATATATGGCATCCATCTCTGTCTTATAGCTTTTTCACGTTATTTTACAGCTTTAAAAAGTACATTTTAGTATGCAATGAAGTCAAAAACTGCCTTGTATGCCAATATGATATTAACTTTATATTTATTAAATAATTTACTTGAGGCATTACTTAAAGAAACTAAGATATCTTTAATTATTGACGAGAGTACTTTATTTTGGTCACATTGCGTACGATTGTAATAGCGCATAAGTCGTATCGGGACTGCTTCCACTGTTTCGTATGCACTGCACGCTGCTGATATATATATATGCATGTATCATTCAATATCCATTTAAAAAATTATTATGTTTTTAAAGTGAACATTAGTCGTTTTCTTTAGCATATTGTGATTAAATTTAAACAATCATAAAAATGTTAGCATGATTTGAGAATGCTTTGTCACAAAAGAACAATCGCAATATAGTTAGTTACAAGCTTAGAATATAAAACTGTAGGAAGGAACTTAATCATCTACCACATACGACCGAGATGGGGTCTCAATATGGCGGATAGGTGTTTCCGATTTTGTAATGAGATATTTCCATTGGTGGCTCTCACTGTCTCGAAATGCACACATAAACTACATAACCTCAATTTTAAAACATAGTATTTTGAAATAAATTTTAGAATAGAAATTTTATAGTTAATATTTTAAACAAACGAATACTTACTTATGAAACGTAATTCCCTTCTTCATATTTGTTGGAGTTTGAGAGAAAAGCAGATTTAGGTGGAGTCTAATGACGGCCAGTGTGACGTCATATATCCGTTGCTTTTAAAGCTTATTGCGCCGGGTAGTTACGCTCCTTCCTACAGTTTTATATTCTAAGGTTACAAGTGACATCTTTTGTATGTTACTAAAGATCTGTGTAACTGTATGGGAAACAAAAAACCTCCGTGATCACCTATAACTAGCCCGAAAGGCGGCTAATATTGATGCCTTTTGGGCAAGTTGAATACTAATTAAGAAAAACTACATATTGATAATGCTAATTTATTGAATAATTTTTCTATATTTGCTTGTTTGTATGTGTGTTTTCTTTGCTCATCTTCTGCTTTCCTTTTAATGACTGTTACTGAACTTTTTAATGAAATTTATGATATATAATAGCTTCCTTAGCTTATCTGGTTTTAATTAAACTATTATTGCAAACTGCAACCTTTCTCCCGGTATAATACTATAAAGTATAAAACAATCAGAAACAAACTGTCAAACTGAATACTTACTAGAAATTAAATGGGGGGAAACAAGACACTAGAAATTGAATTTATAAACTTATAATAGGGAGAAGAAGTGCATACGTCATACCGTGCCTGACGTCATAATTCTTTCCTCGCAACGCGCATGTACTTCAATAAGGCACATTATATTTTCATTTCTGATTATTGATAGTGTTAAAAAGGATGTTTACAAGCTATAAAAACACTTACCCAATGGCTTTCACCCATTGTTGTTTCAATATTTTATTTGTGATAGTACCTATCTATTATTTTAACCTCACAAAGTAGCGTCACGTTTTCTCTTCCAACTGTCAACAGTGTCAAAACTGTCAAACAAACGATTTACAGCGAAGTAGAGCGATGCGAACATGCGCGTTGCGAGGAAAGAATTATGACGTCAGGCACGGTATGACGTATGCACTTCTTCTCCCTATTCTGTCAAGAACTGACTTTTTTACTTCAAACAAATAATAATGTTTATTAATATAACAAACTAATTAACATGGTACAATACAATAATTTACAAAAAAATAAACATTAGTAGAGCCACAAATCTACAATTAACAATCTACAAATTAATAATAAATAAATTAATAAATTTGCCCTGACGTTTGACAGTGACTGCGAGTGCTGCATAAACACAACATGAGTGCAAGTGAGAACAAATAGGTCGATGAGTAGTCCTAGGTAGTTCTCTGACGTATTTGCTTCTGCCCTTGCGTCTCAAAGAGGGGTCAACTAACTGCTCTACTGAGGTAACCTATAAAAGTTAATGGACCTTGATGTGTGACAGCTGATTACGCTTTGACATTACAAAAGTAAGGTTAGCATGTTTTGTGGTATGTTCACAATGACTGTTTCATCTCCAACTTCGATGTTAAATTAACATTTGTTTGTTTACTTTTAATCCCTCCGAGATTAAAAGTATTTTTAATCCCTCCGAGATTAAAGTATTTTTATCCCTCCGGGACAAAAAGTGACACTTTAATCTTTGAAATGGAAGATTAAAATGACCCTTTTAGTCTATGGAGTGCAAAAACAATATTATGTCACTAACTTGATAGTAAAAAAAGAACATCCAACACAAATACATGCGGGTCAATCCACTACTACTATCTGCAAAAAATGCAATTCGTAGTCGTTCGGTAATGCATACCATGTGTCCGAGCAAAACCAATAACCCTTAGCCCTAGTATGGGTCATCTTCCAATTAGACGATTTGATACCAACTGGGTATATTCAATCATTATGGGCTTGACTATCTAGGACCTGGTATGATATAGGATGGTTTAATACCTTCCAAATAAACTAGTAAAGCATATGTTGCGATATTCATTTGCTACCATGGTTGACCGAACTTTCTGCGAGCCTTAAAATGATGTACTTTCAGAAGAAACATTATAAAAAAATACCTATTCTGATAACGGCACTAATTTTGCTGGAGACAAAATTATATCATCAAATCACATTCAATGGCATTTATATCGTGCGCTGCATTTTGGTGCAATTTGTAAGGCAAGTATTGTCAGTATCATTTGACAGCAAGTGTCATTTGAAAAGACTTTTAAGGAAGTTTTTGTGAATGAAAAATGAATATTCAAAAGAATTGTAGGTACCTTAGATTAAGTTTCACTCATTATTGTATTTTTAATATTTAAGGGAAAAAAAAATTGCTTACTGAATTGTATTAAAAGCAGATTGAGTAGCATATGTTCCATCAGAAGTAACTAACGTGGAACTAATTTGATTTGGGGTTGCATTGTTATCATTTGTAGGTGTTTCACCAGCAACTAATTTCTGTTCTGCTTCTAAAAGCGGCCCATCACCTAAAGTCCGATGAAGTTGCTTCATTACAGCTTCTATATCTGTTATGGATGTAGCATATTCTCCTAGAATCCATAATGCTGCACGATGTACTTTTACAGATTTTATTTCACTAAAGGCTTCTAACAATTTCTGTAAAACATGCAAATTATATTTATTTATAACAAACAACAACCCGTCCACTTTAACTTACTTCAATTACTAATGGTCGCAAGGTTTCAAATTTCTGTATAGCTTCTCTAACAAAAATAAGTACATCAGTTGCAGCAAGTTCATTTGTATCGGAGAGGAACTCAGCAAGAACTGGTATAACAGTCGCAGCAACATCAGGAAATTTAATACAGCAAGAGTGTAGGGTGCGTACTAATAGTTGTCTGTATTTACCAGTGTCTTCGTGTTCTACATCATGGGTTTTAGAGACTTCTTTCTTTAATACTAAAACCATCTCTTCAATATTTCTGGAAGATACCAAATCTAAAGCCAGTCCAAGGGTTTTATTCCTAACTTCTAAATCAGGACTAGCCAGAACACGTAAAATGTCCATAACTAAATCTTGAAGCACACGTTCATGTGCAGGATGCTCACGAAGAGCTATCAAACGATCTAATACTATTAATTTTACATTGTTGTCACTTTCTTTAACAATAAGCTCAATGTAACAACTAGCGGCTGCTCGAATGGCTGTTGGTGCACTTGATAATGTGACCAATGTTCCAGCTGCTTCATACCTTACAGCAGGACTTGTAGAATTTAAAAGATTATAAATGCATCTAATAAAACGAGATCTTTCCGAAGGATTACCATGACAAACCTTGTATATCAATTCTACTATGACTAATTGTAATATGTCTCCAAACGTATTAACTTGATCTAAGCACGATGTGAGGTAAGCAAGTGCTCGTTCTTGATCAGCATGAAGTAACATCAAAAATGCATTACGCTTGCAAGACATGTCTTGTTCACCATCCAAATATGTGGCAATTAATTCAGGTGCATCAGGTATTAAAAATTCAAAATTGCGATAGATTGTGAAAATTGCCAAAACTGCATTTCGACGTACATACGAATGACGATGTTCTAAACATGCTCGAATGGCTGGCATAAGTGGTTCTAATAGCTCTGGTTCTTTTAATTTGCAAAGAAATCTTAATGTAGAGCCACGTACAAATTCATTAGGATGCTGTAAATCTTTACGATATGCATCACAAACTAGAATCATTTCCTGTAAAAGTTTTCCATCCGGGTAGGTTTTAGGAACGATTTCCCAGAAGATTAAAAGCAATTTCTTTATTGTATGGTCTTGAAGAGGGAGTACGAATCGAATAATGATCATTAATACTCCTGGTAGTCTTTCACCTACAAAAATAAAAGGCATCAAATATATCTATTATCCTACATCAATAAATGCAATATAAAACTGTTTATTAGTTTATTTACATTATTTCACTTGAATAATATATTGCATGCTGCATATAAAATGCTGCTTATATTTATATTAAAAATTAAGAATAAAAAATGGTTATTTCTGTACCTGCCAATATCATGTTAATAGTTTTCTTAAGTGCGTCAATTTTCTGCTTTACATCACCTTTCTCCAGATCCATTTTCAATTGCATCTCATTAAATGGTTCGGTATCAGACAAGGTGTTTATAAGAGTGTAACAAGGTTGCTCGACTGCAGTCATTTTGACTTATTCCACTACTTCACAAAACTTAATCAAATAACAATTAGGAACTGCAAACTGATTTATTGAAATTACACAATATTTCCACCTAAAACTGAAACAGATTTACACAAACCGACTATAGAGGTTAAGTTGAAGATCAAAATTGTAAATGTAACTTTTATTACCTTAAAACACAAGCACTATTAAAGCTTCACAAAATACAACTTTAATTCTGTAAAAAATTTAAACATTTATAGTTTTTAATTTATTTAAAACATGAAGTTTCGGAATTAGTGAAACTGACGTGTTTGTCAACTACGTGTCAAAACAGCCGGTAAAAACAGTTATCTAGATTGTGTTTAGCATCAACAACTGGTAAGGTTTGAGACTAAGCTAGGATATTTTTTTTATGTATTGTTTGTATACAACAGTATACAAGGACATTTTATAAAATTATTGTCAAAAAGAGACATTGAATTTGATCGCTGTAAAATGGGGATCCTGTTGAACTATGAAGTAGAAAAAGATTACATTGTAGTGTACATGGTATATTTTATAAGTTTGTTGTTATCTATCAAATATAATAACTGAAATTTAATGATTGTTTTATTTGGATGAAAATAATGAACAATTTCGTGCTTCGTTTGCCCCAATATGGCGGCAGTTTGCGGTACTCTGGTCGACCAGCTAGCCTAGGTAACTAAATTAGATGCAGTAACTCTATAAACAATTAGAGTTATTATATCTAGTCAGCCAGGCCAAGTAGGGGTATCAGAGTACCATAATCGACCTCCAAATATTGAAGAAAAAGAAGTGTAAATTCTAGTAATTTGTAAATTAAAATCGCATCTTACGTATTTGGCTTATTACAACCTGGTTCTGTCAGAATGAAAACTATGTAGAGAAACCTTTTAAACTAAACGTGGATTTAATTAAATACAATGAGGATAATAATAATAATTGACAATTTCGGGTTTTGCTCGCTCCAAAATAGAATCGTTTGCAATATTCTGGTCCGCCAGCATGATCTAGCTGACTAGATGTAGTAACTCTATAAACAATGGATATTATTACAGGATGCGATTGTGTGAGGAAGATGCGACAGAAGATTTAGCGACGTTTGCGGTGTGATAGTACTAGGTACTTGCAAGATTGTTATAGAGTGAATCGTACCAACACCTACTTTGAAATTAGGTTATCAGAAATAATATTTAGGCTATGATTGTTTCTGTTAAAGTGGTAAACTATGTTCTAGGTTTTCAAACAACGAAAACTATTGGAATTCATACAAGTTATTAATATTTTGCACAACACCAAGATTGAGGATAGAAAATCTACACAAGTAGCATGTTTGGAATGCTTTAATAATGTTTTATTTTATATTTTTATTAAAATATTAAAGCAAGTTAAGGTAGAAAGTCACCCAAACCTTACAACTCAAGAATTACATAATTTAAGTAAGATTTGGTAAATTCAGTGTTGCTCTTTCGATTGATACCCGAAAAACGGCATTTCACCACGTATGTACCGCGAAAACAATTAACAAAGTTGCAGTCAAATACATTGATGTATATGGGTTTACACAGTATGACCAAGAACAACTTGAAAGTTTTATATTTAAACAACTCACCATGTATATGAAAACTATGTAACAATAGTTTAGAAATTGTATTTTATGTTGACGTTGAAAAAACTGCAGTTTACCTCTTAGTTATTGAGATATTTCGATTATAAACTTGTATTCCAGCTGTAACCGGAAACTGATGACTGAAGTCTCTGCACTTGCAAAATCCTATTATATGATCTGGCAACGTTGCTTCTCGCGGAAATTCAAATTTGATATGTATGTTGGTATTTTTTATATTACTTGAAAATAATGATATACGTAAATAAATTAAATAGATGAAATCAAATATAATAAATAAAATTGAATGAAATAAAATGAAAATTGTATTAACATTGATTTTTCTCATTACTTGTACGTGATCTCAGACGTGGTTCGACGATGTGGTCGCGGACTACTGAGTGCGTGCTCTATATTAAAGAGACACTTTGACACTGGACAAGTCAGTCTAATTTTTGATTAATAAGTGAGTAAATATGAAGTTCGTTAGTAACCGTTTATATGTGTATAAAAAGGATCGAAGTTCTGTACTGCAATATTGAAAAACAGTGATAAACTTACAACGGCCTTTTTATTGTTAGTTCCCGCGCTTGAAGCAAACTTTCTCGCAACTTTTTCTCGCTACTTGACTTCCCTATAATATCCCCTGCTTGCTTCAATGTTGTTTTGCTCACAGCAGGTATGTCAAGTGGTGTGAGAATCGCGTTGATTTGACTAGCAGATACTGGTTTCTGCTTAATAATTATCCATTTTTACTATGTATAAATTTTAATAAATATTGCTGTCCTAGACTAGCCCTGTAATTGATGCTTAGTTAAACGACTATTTTCGTTATGAAAAATTGTGTAGGAAGTTTTTATTTTCGGTGTGATTACAGTAAAACAAGTATCTATAACTGTATCTAGATACATTATGTTATAGCGTTTTCAATTGGAGCCCGGATTGCTCAATTGCAGATTGCTCTGCGGTTGCCCGCAAAACGGGTATGACGTCATTGCTCTTATGTAGATTGACCTTAGATTGATCGAAGAGTGATCCACGATACACAACCAAATAAAATCATTTCGATCGCCGTATGTTTGATTGACCATTATTATATAAATTATAACTAATAATAATAAAACACCCGGCAATACTTAACTGTTTTAAACATGGTCAGGAATTTATTTATTAAATGTGGGTCACAAAAATGAGCAAAAACGATTAATAAAATATAGAATTGCTTACCTATTATTATAGTAAACCTACCTATTCATCAGAAAATGAATTTATCGTCGCCAGAAAATTACGAAGTTTGCATAATGGTTGTTGCTCATTTGAATATTCAATAATAGCTTCAATTTACTTATCCTTAGACGAATTTGATGAAAATTTCTAATAAAGCCAAACAACACCTTTTATCATCCATAATAATACTTTGAATGCCTTTTTTCCAGTTAAAGTAACGCAGATACAAATGAATTAATAGGTTAGGTTTTTGTTTTGATCTGAATTGATCTGTCTTGTGGGACAGATCAATGAAGAGCACTCTCGGTGTGCTTTTACACAGAGCGCTTGTCGCAAACGAACACGCAAATCTGGATCACCGGAATGTCAGGTGAACTAACCGAATACGGAATTTGCTCTCAGAGCAATCTAAGAGCACTCCAGAGCAGTCAATTGAAAACGCTATTAGACTTTTTATTTGGATCTAGATACTTTACAGCAAAAGCATCTGTATCTGTATCTAGGTACCTTTTTCTGATAGTATCTGTACCTGTATCTAGATACACAAAATAATGTATTAGTTATAACACTGGTAACGAAGTTACTTATGTTAGAGTGTATTTATTTAATAAAAATATAATAAAAATCAAAAGATTAATTGAAGCTTTACAAGTTTTAATGTAAATTCTTAACCTTTCAGTTGTTTCGACATTAAATGTCATTATCACATGTAGATAAAATTGAGAAGCAAACACGTTGCTAAGGATAAATACAGAAAGTAAGCAACTATTGGTCGTCTCACGTTGGGACTACAGTGTGTGTTCTTATGGACAACGGGGTTGCCAAACATCTTGCAAGCAACTTTTAAAAACACTTTCTAAATATTGTAGTTGTAACTGCATAAACCTTTATAATCCCTATGTTCGAGCAAGTTATATTGCAGATAGTCACTTCTTCTGACAGCGGTAGTAAAACAAAATTTCACTTGCTGTTCATATAGTGCGCGTATAAATTCTGGAATTATCGAAATATGTTTTTCACCAACCTTTAGTACACAACCCATTTAGTTTTTAACAATATCCGCCATACTTATGTATAATGTACTATGTGCGTTATGTAATACTACAATACGAATAGTTACAACAAACAACATGACAATGTTAACAATCATTACAAAGGATAAACCCAAACAACTAAGCGAATATCTGTAGACGCACAAGCTATCAAAATTTGAAACCAAATAATTATTTCTGTATTAAGAAATTTGCTTATACGCATTCGGTGACAAATAATAGTGCCGACAAAAAAAAACATTATACTATAATTTCAATAAGTACAAACTGTATTATGTAGTTCCACGAAGTAAAAGTAGAAAAAACCAGAAGGGTTTATTGTTTACTAAAATCCTTTGCATTTGCTGCTAATCCTAAATTTCCGTATTTGCAAGTTTCTTTTGAAACAAGCTGAACAAATGAATGATTTTATCATGATGAATCATTTTACTGTTAAAATTGCGTTTGGGACTTCCTTTATTTACCTGTGAATTAAAAGATCATACAGAAGCTAACCAGCCGTTATTTTTATTTTGAAAGAATTTGAAGACGAAAGAATTAGACAAAAGAGTATAAGTAATAAAATATCGAATATTTAGATGCATGTACGATGTAACAATCCCAAGTATTGTTTAATAAAATAACAAATACATGTTAATAGACTTTCTTTTAAATTCTCCTTTTGTGTGGTTACGATTACACTTTTTCGGTTACTGTTTTCAAAGGTTTAGAACTTCTGGAATCTTAATCCACATTTCTAAAGATTCATACAGTAAAATAGGTGGCAACAACGAAGCACAAACTCCCATAAGAAATACATTGACTATCTTTCCTTCGCTGTAGTCCCAACGTGAGACGGACAATAGATATAATACATACAAAAATTAAATATCTAACACTTCTAATAAAGTTTATTGTTGACTATCGATGAGTAAGGAAGTACGGCGACCTAGCTCCGCGACCTCCTTTGTTAACAATATAACAGTGAAGTGCTGATAGTGCAACTAAAAGTAGTCCAGAAAACATGACGTCGTGTTTGTTTATTAAGTATAATAACACGTAACGTAAGTAAAAAGCAATTATAAAAATTAAAAAAAAAAATGCCATCAAATCCTTTTTCAAAAAGCGAGAAGATTATAAGATCTCCCACTAAACAGCTTCAAAATGTACAGCAACAACATCAACATAATGTAACAATACCTCCACAAGGAATTCCATTACTCGATGTTAATGAACCGCTACCGGTTAACAACGAGCAAATGCAATTATTATATCAACAAAATTATGCAAGAACAGAAAATCCCGATATGGAAATAGCAACTACAAGTTCAACTGACCTAGAAAAAATTTCTTACCTTGAAAAGGAGTTAAAGAAAGCCTTGAACGAAATAAAAATTTTAAAAAAGCAATTAGCATTAGTTCAATCAAAAAAGATATCTTACAGCCCAATCAATTCTGACGAAGAAGAAGAAATTGTAAATAGAGAAACTGCGTGGTTGTTACCTAAAAACAAAAAACGTAAAGCCGTTTCTTCTCCTGAAGAAAACAAGGATAGTCCAGTCAAAAATAATACCAACGCACTGAAAGTGCAGAAACCTCCCCCGGTAGTAGTAAGCATTGTAGAGAACTATCAGAAAATCAAACAAAAGCTCCAAACAAGAAACCTAACTTATAATGCAACTTTGTTAAACAATAACCAAGTCAAAATTAACGTCAATAACGAAACAGAATATCGTGAATTGACAACAATGATGAATGAAACTAATCAACAATGGCATTCATACGAAAATAAGCAAGAAAGGCCGATTAGGATTATGGTCAGAAACTTGCATCCATCTTGCGATTCGAAAGAAATATCAACTGAATTAAAAGTGAGAGGTTTCAAAGTAATCTCCGTAGAAAATAAATTAAAAAAAGTTAAGGAGAATGACAGGGTTGAACATATTAAGCTACCGTTGTTCGTTATAACCTTCGATAAATGGGAGGACATCAAAAAAATATTTGATATACGGTATTTGGCTAACATGAAAGTCAAAATCGAAGCGTTGAAAGCCAACAAGTTAGTACCTCAATGTAAAAAGTGCCAAAGATTTGGTCACACTCAGAAATACTGGCCTACAGACTTAAATAAAATACCTGACTTGCCAGATTTTTTCATTACAAGAAAAGTGTCGCCAAACTTTATTGATGTACAGGAAAACTTCGACCTAAACTCTGATCATTCGGCAGTTATTTTAACACTCAGTGAAAGAATAATCAAAAAAGAAACCCAGCCAAGATTAGTTAATAGAACTACTGATTGGGAAAGCTTCAAAATTGACCTTGATAATAATATCAACTTGAATGTCAATCCAAAGTCCAAGGACCAATTGGATAATGAAGCTGAGAAGTTCCTCCGAATCATTCAATCGGCGGCGACTAGCAACACCAAAGAAATTACATATGTCACCAAAGGGAATAATTACCCACTGGAGATTAGAGAATTGGTCAAAGATATAAGAAAGGCTAGAAGAAAATGGCAGCATTCAAGAAACCCGTTTGATAAAACTATTTTAAATAATAAAACTCAGAGGCTTAAAAGAGAGATTCAGAAGTTGAAAGAGGACTCCATAAGAAGATATCTCATAGACTTGTCTGCAGATGAAACCACGGACTATTCCTTATGGAAAGCCACTAAAAGAATTAGAAGACCTGTTTCATCTATTCCACCAATTAGGAAGGAAGATGGATCATGGGCTCGTAGTAATAAACAAAAAGCTGATGTGTTTGCTGATCGCTTATCCAATATCTTTAAACCAAACCAAATCCAGTCAGATGTACTACTTGAGGACACATTTGATCCAGTTTCAGAAGAAATAATGTTGGTTACGCCGAAAGAACTGACAAATGAAATTAAAACTAATCTGAATCCTAAAAAAGCCCCTGGTTTTGATCTCATTACTGGAGAAATCATTAAATAACTGCCGAAGAAAGGAATAGTGATGCTTACTTATCTCTTCAATGCAGCATTTCGTCTCAGATACGTTCCTGCTATCTGGAAGGTGGCAGAAGTAATTATGTTACCAAAACCTGGTAAACCAGCAAATGATGTCAAATCATATAGACCTATTTCTCTACTTCCAATTATCTCGAAACTGTTCGAAAAACTACTATTGAAAAGACTGCGGCCTATAATAGAAAGCAATAGTTTAATCCCAGATTTTCAGTTTGGATTCCGCCAGAAACACTCCACTATCGATCAAGTGCATCGAATTACTGATGTTATTGAGAGAACTCTTGAAGAAAAATTAGTATGCTCGGCTGTCTTCCTCGATGTTGCCCAGGCTTTCGACAAGGTCTGTCACGATGGTCTAGTCCATAAATTAAAAAGAATGCTACCGAAACAATATAATAATAATAATAATAAGCTTACAATTGGACACAATTCTGAAACCTTTACCGCTAAGCTACAAAATGCTAGTAACAGAATTCTTGAGTGGACAATAAAATGGGAAATAAAACTAAATGAACTTAAATCTATCCATGTCTACTTCACCAATAAAAGGTTGACGGACCCCCCTACGCTTAATATCAACGGTAACATTGTACCTCATGCAAACAACGCTAAGTACCTTGGTATGAACTTGGATACTAAGCTACGCTGGAAGGAACATGTTAAGAAGAAACGGTCTGAACTAGGTATGAAATATAAAGAATACTATTGGCTCCTTGGTAGAAATTCCAAGCTGCCATTGCACAATAAAATTCTTATTTATAATCAGATTTGAAAACCTATTTGGCTTTATGGAATTCAACTCTGGGGTTGTGCCAAAGATTCCAACATAAAACTAATTCAGACCTTCCAAAACAAAGTGCTGCGTAACATGGTAAATGCTCCATGGTACGTACGCAACCAGGACCTCCATCGTGATCTTGGCATCCCAATGGTTCGAGAAGAGATAAAAAGGTTCGCTGGCAAACATCAGGCCAGACTATACCATCACGTCAACGCAGAAGCCCTTCAGCTACTGGATAACCAACATCTTGTCCGAAGACTGAAGAGGACCAAACCGTTTGACCTTGTGTAGTGTTTTGTATAAAAGCAGAGCATTGTGCGCGAGTGAGTAGTATAAGTGTATTTTGCGCAGCCAGTACAAACTAAAGGACATCATTGGATGAACTCTAGCTTATAAATGTTTAGTTATTAAGATTTATCAGATCCAAATTATTGGTTAGTCATTTGTGACTATTTTTAATATCTCGAACTCTAATATATCGTAGGTGTTTATTAAGAAAAAAAAACTTGTAATAAAGGAGAACTACTAAGATCAGTTTGTTAATTGATTAAAGGTACTGCGCGTTTGTATATAACAAAAGCTTCTAAAATGTCTAATTTGTGTTTGTTGTTGCAAAAATGTAAGAATTTGATGTTATTTTGAGGTGTCATTAGGTGGTTCTCTTCAAACAGGTGTTTAATTTGTGTGAATATTATTAATAAACTGTAGCCTTGGAATGATTAACCTGGATGAAAAGCCCTGGAGACCGTTTCTTCACTGAAGTTGCTCTCGGCCCCGCCGCCGCCCCGCAGCAATAGGCGAATTCCGACCCGTGGGCGACTAGAGTCACTCTATATTACTTATGAGTTGGGCCAACGCGGGAATTGACGTTGATTGGTTGGATCCATTTGCACTAATGCCAATTTAAAAACACGAAGTTTGACAAAATTAGGTAATAAATAATAATCAACTGCCAAATAAAGTTACAAGGTGGTGAAAAGATCGCCCTTAATTTGACAAATAATATGATGTTTAGTAAATCGAAGAATTTTTATGTATTTCTCTTATCTATTTCAAGTTTTTAAGAAATATAAATTGCAATTGAAGGGTTTATGTCAAACACGGTATTTGTCAAAAAACTATAACCCTTAGGAGAACCAAAAACTAATGTAAGGCCAGAATTTTTATTATTTGGAACTATGTGCAGTTTATGAAAGATTCTTACACAATCCAAAAATCTGTGGTTTTTGACGAAAATTTGCAAAACAATTTGTTATTTTTTTATTAAACATAAGATACATTTTAATTAGAATATATTGGTCTGGCAGATTTTAAAAAAACTAAAATATATACTTTTTTAAACAAAAGATTCATATCTCTAGCATGAAAGAAAAAATATGTGTAAGCACTACTGTTGTCGCCCTCGACAATGTCCCAATGACACCTTCATTGGTGTCCAGAATATCATAGAAACTACTGTGTTCTATATTAGATAATACTTCACAAAGGGCTTGAAGATCTTTTAGTTTTGCATGACTGATCTCGATAGGTACAAGTTGTAATTCACTAGTAATATGGAGTCTTGCTTCTAATTATGCATTGTCTCCACGTTCCAGAATAGCTATCTCTTACTTAGTCTATAAATTTATTTAACACAAAAATGTTATTGCCTGAATGTATGCCATACATTTGCGAAAACTTTAGTGGAATAGGTGGTCAAGGATTCTTTACAAAAAACTTATCAGTCGATAGTCTGAAGTTAAAAATATCTGTCTTAGTCGGCCCATTTGATAAAATATGCAAAATATGTATATGAGTAATAACTCTGAAATAAAACGATTTAATAAAGCAAAATATTTTCACTGCTTTTCAAGTGTTTTTATTACGGAAATAATTCAAATGGAAATTGACTTACTAGAGCACAAGAGACATTAACAGTTTTTTTTGTAGCTGAGAGTAGTTTCGTCTTTTCTCAATTTTGCAAATAAAATATGAATATATATTACTCTATTTAGGAATTTTATTATATTAATCAATTCAAATAAGCTATGGTAAATTATAATGAAGTAAATGTCAGGTTATGAAACATTTGACATTTGCCAGGCAAACATAACCAATAATTTTTGCAATGTATATTTTTGGATCCAAAATGGTGGATTGACATTCGCGTTGGCTCAACTCTTATAAGTAATATAGAGTGACTCTATGGGCGACGCAACTGGCCTGCATTCTAGAGGAATTTTATAGAAACTGATTATGCGATAGGACATCTGTGAAATTGGAAGGTTTGCAATTTATGTTACAAACTAAAGCATGCGTCTCATTGGATGCCTGCATAATCACCTACCGCATATCGAAGTCGTTTTGTTTAATTTTGTTGCTGTTTATATCTATTGAGTAGTATAGCTAAGCGGGTTCGAGCACAAAATCCCATGTATTTTCTTATGAAGGTCCGTTTTGCATTTCAAGGTCATCCACGAAATTCGAGGTTGATTTGCATATCATTCGCGGGGTCATTAGTGGATCATTTTTATATATCGCGGGGTCATCTGCATATCTCATCTCTCCCTCTCTCTCCTCATTCTCAACTTGGATTTCCCGCCCATAGATATGAATTCACTCTGCTGCCATCAGTCGGTGACGTCATATGATCGGTATAGTATATTTCTATACGCCTGTAGATAGGCAACCCGCTATATTTTTTTATAAAACCAATGGAGCCAACAGGGTTTGAACGCTCGACCGTCTGGTTATAAGCCTAGGACTTAACCATTACACCATGAAGGTAATCTATTAAAGCACTGTAAACGGGTTATAAAAAAAATTGTTGACTAGCGACTACGTACTTTATATACATGTCAGTAATTTCATATTATCAGATATGATATTCATTATTATTAATTTTAGATATAAATCTAAACGTTATACATTATTATTATTAATTTTAAATATAAATGTAGACATTATAGTCGTTTAAAATATAGTAACATCAATTTATTTATTAAAATAAAAATAACCCAGAACTAAATTATTAATATCAAGAAATTTATTTAAAAAAACATTTCAATTCTAAATGTAACTGCTTTCAAATAAATACATAATAAACAAAACGCGCCTTAACAAACGCAAATCATTAGCAAAGACGTGTTTTAGTTATAAGTTTAAGCAATAACAAAATGATTGGAATTTCTTATTGTCAATATATCAGGGTTAGATTTAATAATCCGATATACATTTTACCTTTCAAATATAAATTTCATAACAAAAAAAATTTACTTTCAAGTATACAAGGTCATAAACATTTAAAATACAGTCTACAAGTAAATCGATAATGGTCATGTAATTATTATCTTAGCATCTTTTCATTTACAATTATCTAGTAAAAATGTATTGTTTCATACGACCAACAAAGGAATTTAGTGAGTTAAATTATCAAGTTGAAATATTTGTATGTGCATTAATCATTTTCGTCTTTTAAAACGACATCTTTACAAGAATAATAAAGTATTGACAATAACTAACCCTTTGTGTTATTCACGAGTTATTCATGACGTAATGACAATTACTCATCCTTTGTGTTATTCTGCATGAGCTAATCATAAAGAAACTTCAATATAGTCACTTGTTTAGTATTTCTGTTTTCAAATGAATCATACAGATTTGATGTACGTTTCATTAACTTTGTTAACCGAGAAACGTGTTTATTATTATTGTTTAGCTGGAGAATAAGACAAAGTGTTTTTATAATAACTAACAGATTTCTTTGTGTTATTTTAAAAATAATAATGTTCATGACGTACTAATTACGCAGACGCCAAAAACTAGTATAAAAACCCCGAAATTTCTGTTTCCCTATCATTCCAAAAGTGTTCTCGATCAAGATAGTTACATCTAGTGCAGTATTAAAATCAGGTATGTTATTTTTGCTTATATTTTAAAAACTATATGTAAATGATTTACGATTGTTTTTTAGATTAACTTCCATTTAGACCGTCTACAATTTCGTATCTTTGAGAAATATTAATTTTCCTTATCTGAAATTCATCGAGTAAGTTGCTTTTATTTTTAATTATTTTATGAAAACTAATCATTTTGAAATTTGTTATAGACTGACTGTAGTTTCTATCTGCGTGAAACCCACATAGTTTTTTATTCCAACAGGTTACTGTATGAAGGAAGTCGAAGACGCGAAATTATCAACGTTTGATAATTCTATATCCTGTAAATTTATTTGAAATATATCAAGCAGGTATGTTTTATCTTCATTTGCTTATTTTTAAAAGTGCCTGATATGTAAATGTTTTACGATTGCTTACAGTAAGAAATGGAATTTTTAAACGATTTGAACCAATCAGCCGGAACAGCAAAACCCGTCAAGAAATTGCACGAATACAACGTGAAGGAAGTAGCAGAGATATCAGAGGTCAAAATTATCACATGCAGGGACGGACGCAGAGCTGTGTTCATTGTCGCTGAAAAAATATAACATATCTACCCAAAAGATTCGCCGACAAACTTACTGAAGGTAAAGTGATCGATCTCAACCAAAAGATAGCGAATAAAACTCTGTCTCTAGGATTGGTTTACCTAGGTAAAGTAAAGACAGAAAGATATCAACCGTATGCTGACTGTAAGTTTATCGAAACGAATAAGGTATGAAATGTAACAGGTAGTCTATTCAATGAACATTGCCTAATACTTTTTTCTGATTCTTCTTCTAGCCTATGGATCCACAGCTAGAAACACAGGCCTGCTAAATGCCTGCAATTCACCTACCCTATCAATATGTTGTACAATTTTAGATATGTAATGTATACATTTTGTTTCTTACTTAAGTCTATTTTGTTTGTATGTTTGTAATATTTAGACATTTACGAAAATTAAATCAAGTTGAACAGCAGATTACTATTTTAAATTTAATAGATCATACGAATTATCTTACCCTGTTCTGAATGACTGCTTTGTATAAATTGTTCATTGTTGGTAAATGCTCTCTGAACTAAAATATTCATATATGAGAGAAATGTTATATAAGTCAATACAGCCCTATAACTATCATTTATTGAGCTATACAAAGAGATTTATATCTACGCTAAACTAAAGATTAATAGAAGTATTGCATTCCTGATATCATAAGATAACGATAAAACACATGATTATTCTTAGACTAAGGTCTAATTTAGGTAGTCAAATTGTAGGTAATCGAATTGTAGGTACATATCATGATATGATATACAATTATATTCTAGTAAGAATTGTAATAAATTCGCTGCTATAAATAACAACATTCTTTATCACGATCATCTATCATTATCATAATCATCTAATGTCATGCAGAGTCAGCAGCTAGCTCCTAAGTTCGTATATGCGAAAATCGGTATTATATAACACACATCAGTCTACATTCATTGTTCTAATATTGATAGGAACTTTCTAGAATCTATAAAGTTGTACTACATATATTCAACTAATTTGAATATACGATAACGGGTACTCATTATACTAGCCCCTATACAAGTATTCTAGAATACAGAGTATTCATCACTAAACGTATTCTTCATATATGAAATCATAAAGTTCGAGTCTAACTAATGACGAGGTGAAAGAATAGGTGCAATCGGTTTATGCCCATACCAGGCTCCCTATGATTATTATAAATATCTTAACAGAATAAAAAAAGCGTGAAATGAATATAACTTATAGGATTTAATCAAACTAGAAAAATATCGATATATCCTACGTTGAGAAAATAATTATACTATGTAAGCATCGATACGCTACATACGATTAAGAACCTGAGTATAAGCATAAACCCTATACTACAGATTTTTATCCTTTTTTCATTATAACTATTACAGACGAGGTGAAGAATAGGTACATTTAACATGCGTATGCTACAATTATCTAATTTCTAGTTTTCTAGACGTAATGTAATTTTGAACAGATTTTAACCCTTTTCGTTATATCTACTACCCTTGTAAGCGATTTCTACATATACGTTCTTATTGTTTATACACCATATAGATATTCGTAGCATCTAAAGTAAACTCTTATTTAAACGTTATTTTACAATATATCATACATTTCAGCAGCTCGTATGATTATCCGTCTCTATCGTAACCCAGTATGTAAGGACATTATGTTAAATACTATCTCATACATGTAAATAAACGTTTCTTTAAAGAGTTTGTTAGGTCACCTAATCTGTTATAATATTACTATGATATTAGATCTCGTCAATTACAGTTTTACCATTAAGACATACTTAGTAGGTTATATGTGCTAAGTAAAATAATAAACAGATATTTCGAGAATTTTATGCATTCTTGAGAGAACGGGGTATAATATTTAAAAACACACTGTAGAAAACATATCAGCAAAGAAAGGGAATACATAAATACAGTATGTTTTGTATAATGAGTTGTCGTCAGTTTAAAAGAAATAAGTTCGTCGCCATATTTAAACGCTATTTTACAATATATCATACATTTTCAATAGCTTCGAAATACGCAGATATGTAATAATATACTATATACTCTTGTAGGATATTCATCGTATCTATAGTAATGAGTTGTTACCGGTTCCTTAACAAGCGTATGCTACAATTCTCTAATTTTCTAGTTTCTAGACATAACGTAGTTTTGAACAGATTTTAGCCTTTTTCGTTATATCTACTACCTTGTAAACTGTTTCTACATATGTGTTCTTATTGCTTTACACCATATAGACATGAAACGATAACTTTGCGTACTAATATATGAAAATAATATCATGTATATCGCCTGATAAATAAAATTGAAATTATTCTTATTCTTTTTACAATAAATGTGTTTTTATTTAAAAATTCCTAACATGGGTAGCTTTATCTGTTTTAGAATATTCAAAGGCAGTATATGACAATAATTTATCGTGAGACTCCTGATCTATACAAAACGCCTTATATAAAATTAGAGATAAAAAATTAAACCTATGATATATGGTGAAAATGCAAATATTCAACAATTCTAACCCCAATTTTCTTCTACTTTTCTAGAAGTAATGTAATTTCGAACTGATTTTTAACCTTTTTCGTTATATCTACTACCCTTGTAAACGATTTCTACATATGCCTTCTTACTGTGTATAATTTTACCCCATGTAGATATTAGTCGTATCTATAGTAAACTCATATTTTAACGTTATTTTACAATATATCATCTATTTTCAATGGTTTCGAAATACGCAGATATGTAATAATATACTATATGCTCTTGTAGGATATTCATCGTTGAATATAGTAACTCGTATGATTAATATTAATTTGTAATTATTTTCAGCACCTTCGAAATATAAGTCTATAACATATGTCATATGTTTTGTAATACGTCTTTATAACTTTGAAACTCTACGTGATTTCCTCTTACAATATCTATAGTTATGAGAACCTTGAAGACTTAACCGGGAGAAATAAAACAAATAAATATTTAACTTTTTATTGAAACTAGTTAACTTATATTCTAACATACATATTTGAAACTAGACAACTTATATTCTAACATACAAATATACAACAACAAAATAGAAAAGTATACTTGAGGGTAAGAAAGAAGTCCTGGACGCGGCTATCTATAACATATGTCATATGTTTTGTAATACGTCTTTATAATTTTGAAACTCTACGTGATTTCCTCTTACAATATCTATAGTTATGAGAACCTTGAAGACTTAACCTGGAGAAATAAAACAGATAAATATTTTACTTTTTATTGAAATTGAAGGGTGAACTATTACATCTATTACATACGATTAATATAAATACATAGTGAAGAATATACAAACATTATTAAACTATATAAAGAAAAAATTATTTTGAAAACTATATACAGATATTATTACTACAAGAGGCCCGTAACATCAGTTGATCCTGAAGGGTGAAGGGTGAAGGGTGAAGGGGGAAGGGTGAAGGATGAAGGGTGAAGGGTGAAGGGAGAAGGGTGAAGGGTGAAGGGAGAAGGGTGAAGGGTGACTTGCCAGGGTTAATTAAGTTAAACGGGACGTGATATATAAATAGGAGTTCATGTTCAATCATTAGTCAAGATGAAACGGCGACGTGAGTGTGATGTATGCGGTCTGAGCATTCGACGCTCCGGGTTTGCACGTCATATGAATATACACCGTGGACACAAAGTTCTGTGTTCTATTTGTTTACAGTATTTTACACGTCTCGATAACTACAGAAATCATTTGAAAATTCTTCATAGTACCCTAGATGGTGATAACAAGACTTCACCTAGCAATAATGGAATATTTAACGACGTGAATCTGAAACATCGACACAGTGACACCACCGTTCATGAAACCGCAATGACAACTACAGAAGTCAATAAAGGAGAAAATAACAATAAAATACTAAACGCCCGTAATTCTATACGTATGAAATTAGCCTACTTTCACCATGATAAAGCTGAACCTCGACTGGGGACTGTTAATCTATCACCAAAACTTGAACACTCATCTCCAGTTACATCTGTTGAAGATGAAGAAGAAGAAGAAGGAGAAGAATACGATTCTGACTTAAAGATTTATCAGGAATTCTCTAACTATTATAGAGCATTATTAGCTAGCGAAAAAAACAAAAACGTAGATAAAACTAGGTATGGTCTATATAATGACATCGATGAGTGGCGATTTGGTTGTTCGCTAGTACAGTTTCAGGGAAAAGATATTTTAATTAAAAACAAACTTTTTAATGGAACATCCGGCCTGTTTACTTTACTAACGCTTAAACGAATAAGCTCTCCTAGTCCAACCGAGGAAGATATCGACAACTAAATGAAAAGAATCTCACTTACTAATGCTCATAAGAAAGACTATAGGCGCAACGGTCGACTAATAAGCGTTAAACATTGGAAATACGAAAATGTAATCAGGCCTAATTTATACAGAATAACAGACTTTGAGGTTAGTCTCCCCAAAAAGTTAAACAAGATGAAACCGGATTGTATACGTCAGAGTACACCGATCAACTAGTGGACAGACTTCGTCTGTTGTATGCTGTAAAGAAAGCTCTTAGCAGCAGTCTCGAAAACGAAAATGAAATAATTTCAGTAATCGCAGAGCTTAAAGCGAGAAAAATCATAAAATAAGTAAATATTTAATTTGTACTATGTAAGATGATCTTATTGTATTGCTATTTATATGTAATATGATAAAATAAACGATATACATTCTATATATGTTTCTTATTTCTTTACCTCTCTCGCGCAGCAAACGTTCCGGTAGATGATCCTTTTGAGTTCTTGCATCATCTTGATACGTTTTATTTACATTTTTATTTTTACCTTAAATTACAGAAATAAAAAGACAAGAAATAAATCATATTACATCTATTATTTACGAATAATATAATACATGTTATAACATTACAAAATAATTGATAACACAGTGAAACGTGTAAAAGATATAACAATTTGAAAACTATATACAGGTATTGTTTAAACTATTACTTCCATTAAATACGATTAATATAAATACATGATGAAGAATATACAAACATTATTAAACTATATAAAGAAAAAATTATTTTGAAAACTATATACAGATATTATTACTACATAACATCAGTCGATCCGCGGCTTTTTATATCAGTACAAAATAATTAGATATAGTTATATTTACTATCTATTCTTTTAAACTGCTGTTATACTTACCATGTCTACTTTATAGTCGGGTATGTAGTACCATTATTAGTGTATACGAAATGTACTATTTTAATAGATATTATATATAAATTAGGTATTATGTTTTAAGTAACGTCGAAACTACTCGTATCAATAAACGTTCTTGTATGAAAGTATGTTGTTTTGTACTTACTCTGCTCCCTAAGTTCTGTCCTAAAAATTTATTCGTAGGCTCTAACCTCAAGCTACCAATTTCAAATTCCAAAAACAAAACGCCGTATTGGAATCAAGTTGTCGATAAGCTTCGTCTACTGTATACCTTAAAACAGAGGGTTAGCAGTAGTTTGAAAACTAGGATGAGACTATTTCAATTATTTCTGAGCTTAAAGAAGAAGCTATTATAGAATAAAAGATAATGGTAATACAAAATGTTACCCTCAAGTATACTTTTCTATTTTGTTGTTGCATATTTGTATGTTAGAATATAAGTTAACTAGTTTTAATAAAAAGTAAAATATTTATCTGTTTTATTTCTCCCGGTTAAGTCTTCAAGGTTCTCATAACTATACATATTGTAAGAGGAAATCACGTAGAGTTTCAAAGTTATAAAGACGTATTACAAAACATATGACATATGTTAGAGATATATATTTCGGAGGTGCTGAAAATAATTACAAATTAATATTAATCATACGAGTTTACTATATTCAACGATGAATATCCTACAAGAGTATATAGTATATTATTACATATCTACGTATTTCGAAACCATTGAAAATGGATGATATATTGTAAAATAACGTTAAAATATGAGTTTACTATAGATACGACGAATATCTACATGGGGCAAAATTATACACAGTAAGAAGGCATATGTAGAAATCGTTTACAAGGGTAGTAGATATAACGAAAAAGGTTAAAAATCAGTTCAAAATTGCATTACGTCTAGAAAAGTAGAAAAAATGTGGTTAGAATTGTTGAATATTTGCATTTTCACCATATATCATAGGTTTAATTTTTTATCTCTAATTTTATATAAGGCGTTTTGTATAGATCAGGAGTCTCACGATAAATTATTGTCATATACTGCCTTTGAATATTCTAAAA
The DNA here is from genome assembly GCA_929113105.1 of Agrypnus murinus. NCBI lineage: Eukaryota > Metazoa > Arthropoda > Insecta > Coleoptera > Elateridae > Agrypnus > Agrypnus murinus. The sequence goes on along the minus strand of OV816024.1, from coordinate 43,169,399 downwards.
CAGATAAAGCTATCCATGTTAGGAATTTTTAAATAAAAACACATTTATTGTAAAAAGAATAAGAATAATTTCAATTTTATTTATCAGGCGATATACATGATATTATTTTCATATATTAGTACGCAAAGTTATCGTTTCATGTCTATATGGTGTAAAGCAATAAGAACACATATGTAGAAACAGTTTACAAGGTAGTAGATATAACGAAAAAGGCTAAAATCTGTTCAAAACTACGTTATGTCTAGAAACTAGAAAATTAGAGAATTGTAGCATACGCTTGTTAAGGAACCGGTAACAACTCATTACTATAGATACGATGAATATCCTACAAGAGTATATAGTATATTATTACATATCTGCGTATTTCGAAGCTATTGAAAATGTATGATATATTGTAAAATAGCGTTTAAATATGGCGACGAACTTATTTCTTTTAAACTGACGACAACTCATCATACAAAACATACTGTATTTATGTATTCCCTTTCTTTGCTGATATGTTTTCTACAGTGTGTTTTTAAATATTATACCCCGTTCTCTCAAGAATGCATAAAATTCTCGAAATATCTGTTTATTATTTTACTTAGCACATATAACCTACTAAGTATTTCCTAATGGTAAAACTGTAATTGACGAGATCTAATATCAATAGTAATATTATAACAGATTAGGTGACCTAACAAACTCTTTAAAGAAACGTTTATTTACATGTATGAGATAGTATTTAACATAATGTCCTTACATACTGGGTTACGATAGAGAGGGATAATCATACGAGCTGCTGAAATGTATGATATATTGTAAAATAACGTTTAAATAAGAGTTTACTTTAGATGCTACGAATATCTATATGGTGTATAAACAATAAGAACGTATATGTAGAAATCGCTTACAAGGGTAGTAGATATAACGAAAAGGGTTAAAATCTGTTCAAAATTATATTACGTCTAGAAAACTAGAAATTAGATAATTGTAGCATACGCATGTTAAATGTACCTATTCTTCACCTCGTCTGTAGTAGATATAATGAAAAAAGGATAAAAAGCTCGTAATCGTATGTAGCGTATCGATGCTTACATAGTATAATTATTTTCTCAACGTAGGATATATCGATATTTTTCTAGTTTGATTAAATCCTATAAGTTATATTCATTTCACCCTTTTTTTTATTCTGTTAAGACATTTATAATAATCATAGGGAGCCTGGTATGGGCATAAACCGATTGCACCTATTCTTTCACCTCGTCATTAGTTAGACTCGAACTTTATAATTTCATATATGAAGAATACGTTTAGTGATGAATACTCTGTGTTCTAGAATACTTGTATAGGGGCTAGGAAGCTTGATTTGAATACTACAATCTTGATCACGTGGTTGGAGTGTACTGATACCTCGATTGTGTGCATAGAAGTATAATGAGTACCCGTTATCGTATATTCAAATTAGTTGAATATATGTAGTACAACTTTATAGATTCTAGAAAGTTCCTATCAATATTAGAACAATGAATGTAGACTGATGTGTGTTATATAATACCGATTTTCGCATATACGAACTTAGGAGCTAGCTGCTGACTCTGCATGACATTAGATGATTATGATAATGATAGATGATCGTGATAAAGAATGTTGTTATTTATAGCAGCGAATTTATTACAATTCTTACTAGAATATAATTGTATATCATATCATGATATGTACCTACAATTCGATTACCTACAATTTGACTACCTAAATTAGACCTTAGTCTAAGAATAATCATGTGTTTTATCGTTATCTTATGATATCAGGAATGCAATACTTCTATTAATCTTTAGTTTAGCGTAGATATAAATCTCTTTGTATAGCTCAATAAATGATAGTTATAGGGCTGTATTGACTTATATAACATTTCTCTCATATATGAATATTTTAGTTCAGAGAGCATTTACCAACAATGAACAATTTATACAAAGCAGTCATTCAGAACAGGGTAAGATAATTCGTATGATCTATTAAATTTAAAATAGTAATCTGCTGTTCAACTTGATTTAATTTTCGTAAATGTCTAAATATTACAAACATACAAACAAAATAGACTTAAGTAAGAAACAAAATGTATACATTACATATCTAAAATTGTACAACATATTGATAGGGTAGGTGAATTGCAGGCATTTAGCAGGCCTGTGTTTCTAGCTGTGGATCCATAGGCTAGAAGAAGAATCAGAAAAAAGTATTAGGCAATGTTCATTGAATAGACTACCTGTTACATTTCATACCTTATTCGTTTCGATAAACTTACAGTCAGCATACGGTTGATATCTTTCTGTCTTTACTTTACCTAGGTAAACCAATCCTAGAGACAGAGTTTTATTCGCTATCTTTTGGTTGAGATCGATCACTTTACCTTCAGTAAGTTTGTCGGCGAATCTTTTGGGTAGATATGTTATATTTTTTCAGCGACAATGAACACAGCTCTGCGTCCGTCCCTGCATGTGATAATTTTGACCTCTGATATCTCTGCTACTTCCTTCACGTTGTATTCGTGCAATTTCTTGACGGGTTTTGCTGTTCCGGCTGATTGGTTCAAATCGTTTAAAAATTCCATTTCTTACTGTAAGCAATCGTAAAACATTTACATATCAGGCACTTTTAAAAATAAGCAAATGAAGATAAAACATACCTGCTTGATATATTTCAAATAAATTTACAGGATATAGAATTATCAAACGTTGATAATTTCGCGTCTTCGACTTCCTTGATACAGTAACCTGTTGGAATAAAAAACTATGTGGGTTTCACGCAGATAGAAACTACAGTCAGTCTATAACAAATTTCAAAATGATTAGTTTTCATAAAATAATTAAAAATAAAAGCAACTTACTCGATGAATTTCAGATAAGGAAAATTAATATTTCTCAAAGATACGAAATTGTAGACGGTCTAAATGGAAGTTAATCTAAAAAACAATCGTAAATCATTTACATATAGTTTTTAAAATATAAGCAAAAATAACATACCTGATTTTAATACTGCACTAGATGTAACTATCTTGATCGAGAACACTTTTGGAATGATAGGGAAACAGAAATTTCGGGGTTTTTATACTAGTTTTTGGCGTCTGCGTAATTAGTACGTCATGAACATTATTATTTTTAAAATAACACAAAGAAATCTGTTAGTTATTATAAAAACACTTTGTCTTATTCTCCAGCTAAACAATAATAATAAACACGTTTCTCGGTTAACAAAGTTAATGAAACGTACATCAAATCTGTATGATTCATTTGAAAACAGAAATACAGAAATACTAAACAAGTGACTATATTGAAGTTTCTTTATGATTAGCTCATGCAGAATAACACAAAGGATGAGTAATTGTCATTACGTTTTTAAAACAATAATTTATTGTTTTGTAGAGTTGTGGTTTTAAGTTGTTAATGATTGACTATAATATTCTGTTCCTGTAAGATAATACTAATGAGGGTTTCTACTTAAAAACATTTATAATATTTTACAAGATTTCAAATAAGTTTTTTTTTAATTTAAAAGGGTATTACACAATATTCCTTTTCCAAGTTTTATGTTTTTAACAACAATACATTTCAAAATTTGTCATTCAATAGTGTGTTATCTTCGAGAAGCGAATTCCTATATTCCTTTTGCGAATATTCCTTTTGTTATGAGTGTTCTTTAAGCTTTTAATTTTTAAATAAATAAATAAAAGGGATTTAAAATATACGTGTAACCATTTAACCTTTACATCTGTATTGAAATTCCGCGAAGTTTCTTCATGAATAACTCGTGATTAACACAAAGGGTTAGTTATTGTCAATACTTATTTAAAACAATAATTTATTATTCTTGTAAAGATGTCGTTTTAAAAGACGAAAATGATTAATGCACCTACAAATATTTCAACTTGATAATTTAACTCACTAAATTCCTTTGTTGGTCGTATGAAACAATACATTTTTACTAGATAATTGTAAATGAAAAGATGCTAAGATAATAATTACATGACCATTATCGATTTACTTGTAGACTGTATTTTAAATGTTTATGACGTTTGGATTTAAACATGTCAAAATGCAATAGAGATAATCCGACAGGTGATTACCTTGTATACTTGAAAGTAAATTTTTTTGTTATGAAATTTATATTTGAAAGGTAAAATGTATATCGGATTATTAAATCTAACCCTGATATATTGACAATAAGAAATTCCAATCATTTTGTTATTGCTTAAACTTATAACTAAAACACGTCTTTGCTAATGATTTGCGTTTGTTTAAGCGCGTTTTGTTTATTATGTATTTATTTGAAAGCAGTTACATTTAGAATTGAAATGTTTTTTTAAATAAATTTCTTGATATTAATAATTTAGTTCTGGGTTATTTTTATTTTAATAAATAAATTGATGTTACTATATTTTAAACGACTATAATGTCTACATTTATATTTAAAATTAATAATAATAATGTATAACGTTTAGATTTATATCTAAAATTAATAATAATGAATATCATATCTGATAATATAAAATTACTGACATGTATTCTGAGTACGTAGTCGCTAGTCAACAATTTTTTTTATAACCCGTTTACAGTGCTTTAATAGATTACCTTCATGGTGTAATGGTTAAGTCCTAGGCTTATAACCAGACGGTCGAGCGCTCAAACCCTGTTGGCTCAATTGGTTTTATAAAAAAATATAGCGGGTTGCCTATCTACAGGCGTATAGAAATCTACTATACCGATCATATGACGTCATTGACTGATAGCAGCAGAGTGAATTCATATATATGGGCGGGAAATCCAAGTTGAGAATGAGGAGAGAGAGGGAGAGATGAGATATGCAGATGACCCCGCGATATATAAAAATGATCCGCTAATGACCCCGCCAATTAAGTTAATTAGATCGTGATATGCAAATAATACCATAAATGATACACACATAACACCGCGAATGATATGCAAATGATCCACTAATGACCCCGCGAATGATATGCAAATGAACCTCCAATTTCGCGGATGACCTTGAAATGCAAAACGGGCCTTCATAAGAAAATACATGGGATTTTGTGCTCGAACCCGCTTAGCTATACTACTCTATTGGCGCGCCTCAATACCCAGACTTGTGCTCGAGCTTGTACATCCAGAGTTGAATTTAGCAATATAACCCATAGATCCAGGCTTACACACGTACGACATACGTTACGACATGTACGCCGCCCTTGTATTTTTTTAAATACGTATATGTAATAACACCCCGCAATCTTTTTTAAATAAGCAATAATATGGAGGGGGTAATTCGGGAGTGTTTCTTAAATAATGCGTTCAGGAGTTCGTCTGGCAATGTTAGGCTTGTCACTTTCAACTGGTTTAAAATTAATATTAGTGAGGATTCTCAAACGTCGGCATATCTTCGATTATGTTGCAATTTTTTAGTCTGGAGATTTATTTTATATTTATTTTCTCATTGTTTAAAATGATTGTATCTGCGTTAATATACAGTGGGAGTATAAAGTCTGGAACTATCTATATAAATCTTTTATTAAATGTTTTTGAAAAAATCCCAAAACACATCGATTTTTATCTTAAATAAGAAAGAAATATGTTAGTGTAATTGTCATTTGTAGATTTCTTTTATTTTTGAGTTATGGCGATAGCAATCTTTTTAAATGGATACCTTAATTTCTTATGATGGATTAGGAAAGATAATGAAATTTTAATACCAAATATGTTAAAAAAGTATGATGCTATAAGCTCTTAAAGTGCATACTGCATGTTATTGAAACGCTACGAAAAAATATAATGAAAGATTATTATATCAAACAAATGTTTAATAATAATTTTAATTTTAATCAAATGTTTGATATAATAATCTTTCAGTTTGAATTACAAATATGGCAACCACCGAAAACATCCAACAAAAGGTTTTAGAAGTAACAAAAGTCCTAGAAAAGCAAGTAGATGCAGCAATTGATCAAATAGACATTAGAGAGTTTTAGCAAAACGTATTCAGGGATACGTTAAACGAGAACGTCAACGTCATTTTTATCGTAATGCCTTTGACGTACGATTTTAAAACAGAGTTTTAGCAAGACGTTTACGTCAAATGTTTACGTCAAAATAAATACGAAATTAGTGCGATTACCAAGTAGCTTTCTTAGTGTGTATTATTTGAAATTATGGAAGATATATTGAATGTTGCTGCGTTTGGGGATCTAAGTGATGATGAAATTGAAGATGCAATTATGAACAATATCTTAAATCCTCGAAGAGCTCCTCGATTAAGATCAGTTACTTATGGTAGAGTAAACCTAGACACATTAAGTGATGAAGAGTTTACTGCATATTTTAGATTTAAAAAGCGGGATATTAGGAGACTTTGCGAGGCCCTTGGCATTCCACCAATCGTAGAAACTGAAATAAATTGCAAAACTAGCAATGTAGAAGGATTGTGTATTTTATTGAGAAGACTTGCTTATCCTAATAGGTACATAGATTTAGAACGCATATTTGGATTGTCTGCAACTTATATGTCTGTCATAGCCGCCAAAGTTATAGAAATCATTCTTCATAACAAATCCTTCCTCATAGACAATTTGAATCAAATTCCATGGTTAAATGAAGACAAGCTAGAATACTATTCTAACGCGGTTGCAACAAAAGGGGCAGCGTTACAAAACTGCTTTGCCTTTATAGATGGCACAGCAAGACCGATTTGTAGACCAACGGTCAACCAAGAAGAATATTATTCCGGACACAAAAGACAGCATTGTGTTAAGTATCAATCCTTGCTGTGTCCAGATGGACTTATAATTAATTTGTACGGGGCAGTTCCTGGAAGAAGGCACGACGCAGGAATATTTAGAGAGTCTAATTTATATGAACAACTACAAACCAAAATGAATACTTTAGTAAATGGTGAACGTTACTTGATTTATGGCGACTCTGCATATCCAATAAAACCATTGCTATTGCGTCCATATTCTAGTCGTAATTTAACACCACAGCAGGAAGAATTTAACAATTCTATGAAAGTTGCAAGACAGGCAGTAGAATGGGGATTCGGCAAAGTAGTGAATGAATTTGCATTTTTGGACTTCAAAAAAACCAAAAGATAATGTTGCAAGATGTACAAAATATGTATAAAAGTGCTATAATTCTTTCCAACTGTCATACTTGCCTGTACCATGGGCAAACATCGCAGTATTTTAACGTCGTTCCACCAGAATTAGAAGAGTACTTAAACATTGCATGATTTTATTTACTAAGCCTTGATATAATGTGAGATGTAGGTATTTAATATACTTTATTAATAGATTTAAATTTGTGATTTCTATTTGTTAAGTAAATGTTGAACTAAAGTTGAGTTAATTTCTGCCAACTGTCGTTCCAATAAAATTTTGTGAGATCGTTCGTCAACCTCTAGTTTTAATCTTTTTACCCGCTCTTCCTTATCGCTCTCATATTTTGCCATCTCAAACGCTAATTTCTGTTCTTCTAATGTTATTTTTCTTTGATCCAAAGATATTCTCCTCTCTTCGATGTCGAGTTCTCGCCTCTTTATCTCAAGTTCCGCTTCCCTTCTATCTCTTAAATATTGTAGAGCATTATTTTTTAATGGTTTATTCCTTGATATCCGTTGAGGCCGTCTTAAAGCATTCTGGATTGCAGCAGGCTCAACCGTTGGTTGGTTGAAATCTTCGTCTAATGGTACCTGTTCTGCTTCACCATTTTGAGTTTCCCGTTCCAGTTCAAAATTCTGAAATTCTTGTTCTGGTACAACTTCTGTTTCAATCACCTCTTCACCTTCACTGTCAGAAATATCGTATCTGGTATAATGAGAAGCGGCAGCTAGGTTCCTCTCTTTTATTGCTCGACTCGTTGAAGAGCAGGAAGGGCTTTTTGTTTTTTGACTACCAGATAAGGAGCAAGAAAGTTTTGCTGTTTGTTTGCCACTGGGAAGTGTTGCTGTTTGTTTGCAAGAGGAAAGCTTGCAGGAGTTGCTTTTATTCTCAGTTTTCTGTTGTTTACCATTTTTTCCGAATTCTCTTTCAAGATCCACAACTTGCTGCAGCAATTGTTCTTTCTCATTATATTCTTCCTCGGTGCCTGATCTACAAGTTTTTATACATATAAATTTACTTCACTAGTATTATCTACAACTTACTTTCTCAGATTTGTGCGATCATTTTTTTTAAACAATTTGATGAGATGCTCCGTATGTTCGCGCACAGTTCTTAGGGAAAAATCCTTTTCAGTTGCTTTTGTTACATTTAGATGAATAGTTTTCCATTCATTGTAATTTTCAAAAGGATTACAACCAAGAACTTCTCGTAAAAGTGTTAAGTCGTCCTTTATATTAAACCGAAGTTTACTAATTTTATCCCTCCCAGACATACCTTTCACGTTTGACATTTCGTTTCACATATACGACAATCAAGACGAAATGTCGTAATACGTCTTTCTAATGACGTTCACGATAACGTTAAAATTTTCTGTTTCTTAGTAACGAGCAAATAACGTACGTTAACTAGTACACATACGATTCGCTAAAACTCTCTACTAGACATAAACGATTTAGAGCAGATACGTAAACAACGTGTGCAAGAATTAAAATTACAACAGGGCAAAAAATATAATGATTCACAAAGTAGACCATGGAAATTAAAAACCTCACTGTAAACGTCAAATTAGCTGATTGACAATTACATGTTACTTTAATTGCTAATATTCAAAATGTACATATCAAAAAACTCCATCTAGCAAAGGGTAAGAGGATACTTATTAATAGGTATAGGATTTCTATGCATCTGCATGTTTTTTCTGCTTATAGCAAACCTATGCAGAGTTATATTTCTACATGTTTAAGCCACATATGAATCACATATCATCACATGTAGCGAATAACTACATATGGGATTCCATTGACGAATCTACTGACACTACTGGAAGGTGCGTAGAAACTTCATTTCCTTCGTTTTGTTAGTAAAATTTAACTAATTAAAGACAGCAGAGCAATTTACGGATGTTTTATTTCGTTAGTTACATATTTAATCACAACAATATTTTTGCTTGATTAAAATATAATTTTTTTTAAATAACTGTTTTGCGCTAATTATTTGTAACCGACTAATTATGTAGTTCGATAAAATAAAAATCAAATTTTTTGTTTTCAGATACGTGGCTAACGTTATAACGGGCGTTTTAAATTCGGAGAACAATCCCAAATCCTATCTATTAGCAATGGACGTTTTCAAGAGCACCAATCATTGTTCTGTGGCAAAATTGTTTAATGATTCGATGGCTATTTTGTGGCCGGACGGCATACAGTACAACAAAGTACTTCTGTTCGTACCGACGCGGCACCGTACATGATCAAGGCTGGAGCAGGCTTACAAGTTCTGTACGAAAAAATGATCCACTTAGCTTGTCTTGCCCATGCAATGCATAGAGTTGCGAAAAAAGTGCGGGAAATATATCCTAACGTAAACTATAATTTCAGATGTAAAAAAAAATTGTAAAGCTCCATATCGCATACAAATATTTAGGGAAACTGCTCAAGAAGTGCCTCTCCCATCTGAGCCTGTAATAACAAGGTGGGGTACTTGGCTTTCTGCAGCAGAATATTATGCAACTTATTTTGATATTATTAAAGCATTTGTAAATAAACTTAATAAACACGATGCACTATGCATACAAAGCGCACAAGATGCTTTTAATGCTAAGGAGGTGAGGGCAGAATTATTGTATGTTTTGACAAATTTTGTGCGTTTAGCTAAAGTAATTCAGACATTAGAAAGTCAGGGAAATTCATTAGATAAATCTCTTGAGCATGTAAAATTGTTAAGTGTTTCTTTGAATAAAGTAAAAGGGGCAAAGGGTTTGACTATAAAATAAAAATTTAAATCCGTTATAGACAAAAATCCTGGTTTTCACTTAATTAAAAGCATAAACGATGCATTATCTGGTCAAGACATTTTAGACGAGCTAAAACATTATTCACGTGTAGAATTAAACAATTTTAAATATGCCCCAATTACGTCTTACGATGTGGAACGGAGTTTCTCAAAATATAAAACAATATTTAGGGATAATAAGCATATGTTTACTTTTGAAAATTTAAAAATGTACGTGATTGTGAACTGTAACGCTCTATGTTTAGAAAATATAATTAATTAAATTATTGCATAGGATGTCTAATTAAAATAATTTCTGCAAATAAAATGTAAATAACGTTAAACAGGTGTTTTTTTAATAATGAAAGTGCATATATTTATTAAAAATTTCTAATAAACGCATATTTCATGATTTTTAAGTGCATATTTCACGTTTTTATAGTGCATAAGTGCATGCATATTTCAGCATTTTTAAGTGCATACAAATCCTATACCTACCTATTAATCATTAAACAATAGGGTGGTCCAACAAAAACGCAAAGTCAGAAATCCTATGCTATCACCCCCTAGGATTATTGTATATAAAAAAAAAGTAGCCCTATTTTTTCATTTTGAAATCAGACGATGTTTAGGGGTGCCTCAAACCCCTTAAAGTTGTATTTTATATGGAGAAAAAACACGTTTTCGTAGATTCGGTATAGAATCCTAGAAAATCTATATTTTTCAACCGGACTACTCTGTTTCTCTTTAGAAATGTTCAGAGAATGACATCCGATAATTTATTTGTTAAATTTTTTATATTAACTATTTTTTACAGACCGCAAGAAACCCCATAAATGAAAGAAACACAGAAGAATCGTTAAAAAATATTTATTACTATTTTTTAATATAAAATATTTTGATAAATAAATTATTGGATATCATTTTCTGAACATTTCTAAAGAGAAACAGAGTAGTCCCGTTGAAAAATATTGATTTTCTAAAATTCTATACCAAATCTATGAAAAAGTGCTTTTTTCCCATATAAAATACATAGGAAACTTTAAGGGCTTTGAGGCACCCCTAAACATCTTCCGATTTCAAAATAGGGGTACTTTTTTTTCGATATACAATAAACCTAGGGGGTGAGAGCATAAGATTTCCGACTTTTCTTTTTTGTTGGACCACCCTATTAAACAACCAAGAAATAAACAAATCACTAAACATTAGTTAGTTATGTTATTATATAACAGATGTTTAAGATGCCGTCTATTAATTTGGATACATTCATTTATTCGCTTTACAAAGTTGCCATAGCTTCTACTTAAGACCTCGGGGGTAATGCTGGTAAAGACATATCTTTTTTGTAGCATTTCAATAACATGCAGTATTCATTTTAATACTTTATAAAACCATCACCCTGTATAATAGCCATGGCAGGTGTGGCACTTTTGGAAAGGAGAAACAATGGGCTTTACAGCTGTGAAAAAATATACATGTTGTTCCATTTGAAATCACAAAGTTGCCTTATCCCTGAAAATACGCTGTCATTTCCGGACAAACCAGAAGTGGGAAACAATGGATACTCAGAAAAACATTAAAACTGAGAAGACTGGCGAACACCGCATTTCATTATCTCAATTAGTTCAAAAGTTATATAGGTTTATAAAGAGTCAAAATATAATGGGGCACCCAGTATAATTCCAACGGAATGCAAAACAACATAATTGCCTATGTTAATCAAATCAAAACAAGAAATATACACAAAAAATGACGTCACCGAGGCTGTACGTGTTAAAAATCTATATATCGAAGTATGATTTTTTTCTGTTTTCCGTGTTTGTAACTCCAAAACTGTTAATTTTAGAGATTTGTAGCTAAAGAGACTTTTGTTCAGGATAATGTAAACTACAACATATCACAATTTCAGCTTTAACCGGGAGTCAATTCCGTAAGAAATGTGTGGTGTTTTAAATTCAGCTTTATTCAGTTAACATTTATTTTAAGTTGTTTTATAACAATTTTTATGATTATTAATATTATATTATTAAAAATATAACTTAAAATAAATATTAACTTAATAAAATTTAATTTAAATAATGCTTTAAAATTTGTAAAAACTGGGCGCCATCTGGTAACCAGTAGCACTATTAATAATGATATTGCAGTTTGTGTCAATGTCTACATACGGGATGTCTCCAAAATGTCAATGCATATATACCAGGCAGCAGCATACCACCCTCAACCTTTTCTGCTATCCTAATACACGATTTTAAACGTCTGATGTATAAAAGTAAAATTATTTTTATTTGTTCGTTTTATTAGAATTTCTACATTTTTTAGTCAAACAATTTTAATAATTATTATTAATAAATATGTAACAGAAAATGCATAAGGTTAACCTAACAACTAGCATTAATAACATTAGTAAATAATTAACTGATGCAGCTATGCACCGATGTCATTCCGGGAAATTGTGTACAGGGCCGCACCAAGTCTAATGAGTGCCGTCGTGCAAAGGACCTCACACGTTTCTTACGGAAATTGGATACCGGTCAAATTAGATGAAATTGTGATATGTTGTAGTTTACATTATTTTGATTAAAAGTCTCCCAGGCTACAATGCTCTAAAATTAACAGTTTTGGAATTACAGAGTACGGAAAGCATGAAAAATTCATACTTCGGTTTATGGATTTTTAACACTTACAGCGTCGGTTACGTCATTTTTTGTGTATATTCTATGTTTTTATTTTGACTAAAACAGGTAATAAGGTTGCTTTGTATTCATGTAGAATTATACTGGGTGTCCCATTATATTTTGACCTTTTATAAACCTCTATAACTTGTCAACTAGTTGAGATAATGAAATGCGGTGTTCACTAGTCTTCTTATATTTAAAGTTTTTTTAGTATCCGTCTTTTTTGTCCACTTCCGGTTAAATCGAAAATGACATAGCGTATTTTCGGGGATAGGGCAACTTTGTGATTTCAAATGGAATATCCTGTATATTTTTTCACAGTTGGAAACCCAATTTCCCCTTTCCGAAAGTGCCATACCTGTCATGGTTATTATAAGCTGTTACAATGAATATTGCATGTTATTGAAATGCTTCGAAAAAAGGTGTGTGTTTAAACAGCATTACCCTCGAGGAGTTAAGTAGAAGCTATGCCAACTTTGTAAAGCGAATAAATAAATGTATCCAAGTTGATGAACGTCATTCTGAACATCTTTTATAACTAACTAATGTTTAGTGATTTGTTTAGGTATGTCTTAATTGTTTAATGTTTGATAAGTATCCTGTTAGCCTTTGTTAGATCAAGTTTCATATGTACATTTTGAATATTAGCAATTGAAGTAACATGTAATTGTCAATAAACTAATTTGACGTTTATAGTGATGTTTTCTTTAATTTCCATTGTCTACTTTTTGAAACATATTTTTCGTAGCATTTAAATAACATGCAGTATTCACTTTAAGAGCTTATAAAATCATCTGTACCCTGTATAATAACCATAACAAGTATGGCACTTTCGGGAAGGAAAAATAATGGGCTTTACAACTGTGAAAAATATACAAGGTGTTTCATTTGAAATCAAAAAGTTGCCTTATCTTCGAAAATACGCTGTCGTTTCCTATTAAACCGTAAGTGTGCAAAAAGACGGATACTAAAAAAACTTTATTTATAAGACGAAGACTAGTGAACACCGCATTTCATTATCTCAATTACTTCAAAAGTTATATAGGTTTATTAAGGGTTCAAAATATAGTGGGACACTCGGTACAATTCCACATGCAAAACAACATAATTACCTGTGATAATCGAAACGAAAACAAAAAATAGACGCAAAAATGACGTTACTGAGGCTGTAAGTGTTAAAAATCCATAAACCAAAAGATGATTTTTTTGCTTTTCGTGCTCTCTAACTCCAAAACTGTTCATTTTAGACCTTTAGGGCCATAGAGACATTCAATCAGGACAATATATAAACTACAAAATATCACAATATCAGCCAATTTGACCGGGAATCTCCGTAACAATTCTATAAAAGTCAGTATTAAGATATTGCGGTAGCCACTCTTCATAGTAATTATCTGACCGAACACGTATCTCGCGATTTGTACTTGCACACAACAGCATCTTCCTTTTGTGGAAACTTTCTGTAGCTGTACATATATGTACGTTCTGCATTATTTTGTGTATAACACTGTCATCATCTAGAAATTCGTTAGCAACTAATAATATTAAAAGCTCCTCAGAATCCATTACGTACACCGCGAAAGTTTGAACTATAGGACCTCGCAATTATAAACCGTAGTCATGGAAAACTCCGTTTTCGGGGACAGGAAACAACCTGAAAGTAGTGTGATTTTCCTTGTTTTTCCTCATACCCTTCAATAATTCTCCATCTAATTATAAGGACACTACTCATTTGTCTTCCGCACTTTTTAAATAATCCTAAAAATGCTGTTTTATTCGTCTATTAACAAAAGAAATATTATTAATAACACTAATTACAAGCACTGTATTTATAAACTGTTAACGAACTTAAACTAGATTATTTACAAACTATTTATTTACAATACAACATTTATCTATATAAACATTTATATCTACTAATTTACGATACTCGCATTCAATTCACTAATTGACTACTGACTGACTTCTTACGCAGCCGCGGTATATATGTGCAACCCGCCGAGTTTCGAACAATCTACCGTCAGCCTGGAACACTGTAGATGGCGACGGAAGCTTCTCGTTTGTTCGCGATCCGTGTGTAGGGGTTTTTCCATTCATTACACTATTATAAAGCAGTAAAGCACCACATACATATCTTTATTAAATTATGACACAAAACCGAACGAATTAGAAAAATTTCATTTTGAACTATCAAAGAACATTTATAACACAAAAAACATCTTTTGAAGAAGCAGAAGAAAAGCCTTTGTCAAAATTTGGTTCCAACAGACAAAATTGCGGTAATCCAAATGCCGCCACAATTGTAGTATCGTTGCCTTTCTTCTTCCGCTTTACATTTTAAAAGTAAGCTGTCCCTCACCACGAAACTATCTGTTTTTTAAACTATCTAAGTGCAAAACTCTATTATTTCATCTTCGTTGGAAAAACAAGCCAAGCTGTATAAGAAACTGATGATAAAACATGGAATTGTTAGCCAGAATGTTTGGTTCAATTAAGAATGTATTAAACGTCAAGTCATTCCCAAATATGTCAACATCTCAATCAAGACTAATAATTACCTTACTGAGAAAATCATATCAAAAATGCAAAAAGAAGGTGGGTCAAAGAAGAAGCTAAGAAATGGTTTAGAATTCGAGACAATTTCCACGTTTATATAAAGGTACTTCACACAAAACTTGCAGACAAATTACATCGTCAAATTACACATTTGACAGTTTAGATTTTGATATTATAGAAACCGTTAGTCAAATTAAAATTTAAAAACTACAATACTCAAGATTATAAGAAGCCACCTACATTTATTGATTGAATTGAGTCTAATTAAATAAGATATGAAGAACGCGTTTGTTGTTACAGAAATAAACATCCTGAAAAATGTAATTATGCCAAACGCCTTTTAAAACAAAATCACACAATGACTCCTCAAAATAATATTAAATTCCTACATTTTTCTAATAATAAACATAAATTAGACATTTTAGAAGCTTTTGAGATATACAAACACAAACTCAGGGTACCTTTAATGTATGAACAGATTGAGCTCAGTAATTACTGGAAGTGTTAGATATTTATTTTTTTTATTTGTATCTAGTTATCTATTTTTTGTGTTTACCTTAGCGACTTGTTTGTTTATATTTATTACCTTTGATAATGACAGCTTAGCTGTCGAAACAATATTGTCAGGTACCTATATTATGATAAACTTGTGAAACTTTTATTAACCTTTTATTTATTTAATGAATATGTAGTTTGATTATTAGTCATGATTATGTCATGATTTGTCAGTTTCACCAACGCTAGAAACAATAAACTAATTAAATAAGTTTACATATTGTAGACATTTTTAGTATTTTTTGTTTAACACTAATAATTATATAAGTCTTTCGAACTCTGATCTCTTCGACTTTCTCAACTCTTTTAATCCTGATGTAGGTATGTATATGATCAAATTCCTTTCAAGCAATTTTTTCTACCTTCTGTTTCAGTTTGTCGCTTTGATAACTTGTTTATATTAATTTATTTATAGCATATTTTTCTTTTTTTCAAACATTAATTCACTATAAAAATTGTAAAAGTTTATATAAGAAGGTAATTTTAGAATATACAACCATATTTGAGCTAAGTGTGTATTTGCAACAGTTCTGTGATGTTTTTATTTTTAAATAACAACGAGTTCTTGTAAACTTCAAGGATTTAAAGGACATGCATGTGAACGTATAATGTAATAGTTGGACTTCTAGATTAAAAGATCGTTCACAGAAAAATACCAAAATTTGCAATTTAATAGTTAGAAACTGTAGTTAATATATTTAGCAAAGTCCAAAACTGTGGAATAGATTTATTATGTATAAAATACATATAACTGCTACTATAACTACAGTCTTCCTTCTGAAATGCTTTGATATTCTTAAATTTCTTTTTATTATTGTTTTGATTATATTGTTAATATGTTTATATTAATATTTATAATTGCTCTTATATGCTAATATTAAAAGTATATATAACTATAAGCATTACCGATGGCTTATTAAAAAAGATAATGGTTTCAGTTTAATTTTTTTATTGTAATACAAATTGCAAAATACAAATAATCTTAATACCTACTAGTACACTATGTATATTAAGTATTAATCTTAAGTTGTACTACAATAATAGGCACAATCTAAAATAATAAGAAAACATAAAGTGTATCGCTTATCAGGGCTAATAAGAGATTGATGTACTATTTAAATGCTTAAACCAATAATTACAATTTAAAATGTGGGATTTTACAGATAAAATATAAAAGATAACATACGATTTCCAATAAATATGTTGCTTTTGTTATTAATATTTTAATGATTCAATTTAAAATTATTTTATTGTTATTATAATTAAAAAAAAACAATCATAACATCTACAGGGGAATGAAGGGGAGGCTTTCCCTGATGTACTTACAACGTTCTTTCTTGGATTAAAATACAAATAAAACAGTACTCGTCTTGAAATAATCACTAAAATTAATAAACAAAAAACTATATATTTTTTAATAAATATATAAAATCCATTGAATAAAATCTTGAATACTTAAATATATATAAATTGTTAAACGTTTTGGTTTTTGGCTTTGCTCGACGGTGCAGACTGGGTTAAATATCAATTTTACCTTGATAAAAGTAACAACAATAGTTATCAAAATTAAATGTTTTCAAGTAAAGCAAAGTTTTCGTAAAGATTTAGTTCAATTCTGTTATATAAATTCAGTATTTTAGTGATACAGCAAACAATAGTGTGAAAAGAGATCCATTTAATGAAAACGGTTGAATCGAGGGTGTTGAAATGGTTGAATAATATGACGTTACTGATTTAAGTGCTGAAAATGCCCGAAGAGGTAAGATAAGTTCATATCATTAGTATATAATTAGGTGACTATGATCTTGCGTTCCGAAATTGAGACGTTCTGTATATTCTAATTAACAATTAAAATTTGGAACCTTTGGTTTTCGAACGTTGGGAATTTCTTTTAAAAGGTATAAATGATAACATAAATTATTCAAGAAAAGCATAATAATAATTATCTGAGATGCAATGAAAAGTTTTCCGGCAGTCTGGTGAAGAAGTGAAGGCAAGAGAGCTGATCATGGAGTGGCGTCAAGAACAAGGAAATTTAGTGGGAGGGGGCATTGTGGCCGACGAGGATCAAGGAAAAAAATGGAAATGGAAGCGAAGGATGATTCTGATTTTCAATTTTTAGTAACTTAAATCTTTTAATAATTTATTTTATAGTTGATGAATTAAAAGCTCATTTTACAGTGACAATATTGTAAGTATTAATTTATTAACTATTTTGTTATCTTTACAGCATACTCACTATATTTTATCAGAACTGTTAACCCTGTTTGTTAACTTTTTGAAAATGCTAAAATTAAAATATCTGCTTGTTTCTACTAGTGACGTAACTTTCAGAAAATCCTTTTAAATTAGCAGTACCAATAAGGTTTAGGACTTTGCTTCATAGTTTGCAAATTTATAGTCGACTCGGATCAACTTTTTTTCCTGAATCTCGCTATATGATAGACAACTATTCTAATAAACATGCTTGAAGTATCCTAACTAAATTCTTTATTTCTAAATTGTGTTACATGTAATACTTATGTATTCGCTAAAAAACTACTATTATTAAAAAGGAGTATCGTATAAATCCAAAAATTAAATAGATTACATAACTGTAGAATACGTACACAGCACGTAGTTAATATGTACATTTTGGACTATACTTTATACAAATTTTATTTATTTTATTTCATTATTATTTTTTTAATAGATGCTTGTAATCGAATTTTATTTGAGATCTTTTAGCAGGTCAAATTTACAATCAATCTTGGGACTATTCTTATATACGATACCCCTTCTAATTTTATTGAATACGCAACTTTTATTTACTTTACAGGCAATTGTGACAACTGTCTTCATCTTATTTTAGTACACAATAAAATACAGTTTGTTCCCATCTTAAATTTCTCTTAAATTACACAAAATATCAACTTTAGCGACAACAATACGTCGATTGGTTTTCCCTGGGGGAAGGTTAATTTTAGCATCGTCAAAATGTTGCATTTCTCCTCATCACTTCAGCAACATCACCTTTAAACTGTCTGATGACAACTTTACCTTTACAACATCTTCAGGAAAAAAAGAAAATCATTTGGGACAAAAAAAAATTGTATTCAGGTCATGAGTTGTTGAAAAAAGGGAAATATTTTTTAAATATATTATTTAAGGTATTATTGAGGTATTATTTGAGGTAACATCAGACTGTTATCAAATCTTTATGCATAGCTACCTTTATTTTATTCTGCCAACTTTATTATTTTAAACAACAATCCCTTTGCGAGATACCTTTGCACGAAAAATTTAAATAATAAAAAATAAAAAAAAGGTGGCTATGGATAAAAGAGTTATTTAAAAAGACTTGAAAAGAGTATGATGTCGAATAATATTTCAAATAATTTAACAAATATTAAAAGATGATTGATGTTAAAAACTTTTTTCTTTATCTCAACACGTGACCCGATTTTAATTTTTTGTACTAAAACTTTTCTTTTATTTATATTCGATTAAATAAAGTTCAGAAAGGTGGGGGTCCACATTTGACATTTTAAAATTGCTGTTGCTGATCGTCAAAATTGCGACGATACTAAAATCAAATGCTCCCCTGGAAAGATTGACGGACGTGTTTTTGTCGGAATTGATATTTTGCATAGTTTAAGAGACATTTGAAGTTGAAAATTCTCAAATAAACATACTATACAAATAATTCGAACAAGTAATTTACAATCACCTTCGATCAATAACGTTATTATCTGAACATACCGTATCGGATTTCGCACAGTAGTTACAAAGCAAATATCTAGCTGTGCAAGGTCTTCTGCAACATTCTTCCACTATAGCTCGTCGACTTCTCTTACCAAAATCAAACACTAAAGCAATAAAAAGAACTGAATGTAAATCTGTTAAATAAGAATTGATTAGTTTTAATACTTACCGTCATAAGGGCTGTAGTACAATTCACATCTACTGCTAAGAAAATCTGATAGTTGTTTGCCGCAAAAATGTAATGGAACATCTGAATCCGTTGCAGCATTTTGCATTAACGCTATTAAAAGGCAGGCTAAGAGTAAGCTTCTTATTGTGAGGTCCATTAGCAATCTAAATAATAAATAAATGTTAGCGTTTTCTTATAAAAGGTAAACTGTTGTTAATAATTCATACACAATACACTTTCTTCTTAAGTGTAACCATATAATTTTTCTATGCACAGAAAAGGTAAACAATGAAAAATTAATACAATTTTCTAATTCAATTTAAATGTTATGTTACAAATTATTCATTGACGTAACTTCTACATCTTAATTATTTCATTATAATAAATAAATAACTGTATGTTTTGTTTACACTAAATATAAACTAATCGGGAGCAAACTACATAGCTCTACAGTATAGATAAATTTTAAACGAATTAAGAAATTTACCTCTCATTGATGATTTATATGTGTTCTTCTTTATACAAAATATTTACACAAAAAATTACATACCCGTTATTATTAAGCAAAAACTGAAAGCAAACATGCATATATTCTCACTAGCAGTACAAGACTGTAATGTTGCCGAAGAATTGCAAAGTGCAAAACCCTTTAAAGACCATTTTAATGTTCCATTGAATACATGCTTCGATTTATGAGACAGCCAAGTTGTAAAATTTTATGTACCTAATTTAATTTAAAGATTGGTTTTGTTCCTCTGTCTTCTTAACCACGATTGGCTTGTAAGATGAGAGGTGCATATAAGTAGGTGTTGTATTGTACAAACATACCTTGTGGATTACCAACATGGCATTATGGGAATGAAAGTTTTATTATTTCCAGAGTCGTATTTAGGCTTAACTGACCTATAGATGAACACTTGTTTACCACCTGTATTGTAAATGAATTTTATGTTAGCTAGCATCAAACGTTGGGCGATTTATTATGTTTCAAATATTGTATAAAATTAATAATAATTGGAAAAAGAAACGTGCAGGTGAATGCTCAAACAAATTAAAATTGAACCTAAGACTTTCAAGAGCGGAATCAATGAAAAAACTTCAATTATCAGGATTGATTGGTGTTATGTTCCACCACACGACAATGTAAAGTTTTTTCAGGAGAAAAACTAAAGATAAACCTGCTCATTTTCACCAATAAAAATTATATAATGCTATTACTATTACTACTATGTATTACTTAATACAAGCATCATACAATGAATGAATGACTATATTATTAAATTCGTTGAACAGTTTTCTTTGCTAATAATTATAATATACAGTGTGTATACATTGTATCCCATGATTGATCCATACAGGATCGGACTGAATTTCTGCTGTGTTTGGGAAAGCAGGGGAAAGGAATGAATAGATATAAACCCGATATTCTTGTCAGGGTGTATACAAATTAACAGTAAATAAAGCTGTAACAATTTAAAACTTCGGAAATTACATTAAAATTACTCAATGTGGTTTTTTCTAAGATTTGAGAATGAGTTTTGTATCACTTTTTTATGATATCAAAAAAGAACGTATCATTTTGTTGTCAATCTACAAACAAATAACCATGATAGCTGTTAATTTTAAGAAATGTATCATCTTTCCACACTTGAATGAAGGTAATACATTTTAGCATGAGTAATAAAAGATCTTTGTAAAAAATGTCGGAAACGCGGAATAGGTATTCCTCACCGGCTTCAGTACCTTATTAATCAATCCTGGAACACGCTGTATATCTCAGAGATGTGACAGTGTAGTAATAAAATTGAATTTTAATGTACTCATTCAGCTGAGACTTAATCGTTGTTTTATTGATGGTTATTACTGCAATAACTTGTATTTCTTAACTGAATAATAATAAAATATAGAAGTACTTCATTCAACTACATTTATTCTAAAGAACAGTTTTTAATGTTTTAGAAACCATCAAATCTAATAGTATTTTCTATATAGATACAGTTATTTAACCACAATCTAGGTATACATAATTTATACTTACAGTAATTATAAACAACTGTCTGTTTGCACATTCACTTAATTCCTTAAATAATTGTTGCTGGCCACTCTTTTCAACTTTGTATACTTATTTATTACTACTTTCTATGTAAATGACACTTTATAGGCATTTATGGTAACTAAGTAAATGAGTAGTTACAGCTGCAGCGCTGTAAAATATTACGGGCTCTTGAAAGAGACTTGTAAAATTCTACAATGCTCATCAACAAAAAGCAAATAAAAAATAATTTGTTGCTTAATCACAACACCATGACAACGTCTAGCTATAAATTGTCCTACCGCCTTTGATTATAATAGATATTTAAGATACAAGTGTAAAAAGCCATGCTTTATTGCGAGAACGGTTTAACACACGAGCGAGTGTCTTAAAGGATGTAAGTGCAATGATATATTAGCGTGCTTAGATTGTTATGTGCTAAGTCGTTAAGCAACCAGTTTTTAAAATATTCAAAAATCATTTATCATATATCTCTTGTTGACATTAGTAGCGTGCAATAAAAATTTTATAACACTAGCTCAATAAACGTTAACTTTTTACACGAAAATCAGAGTAAAAAGTAGTCAATTTTTGTATGATAAAAGATAAAATGTCTTTTTATACACAATGTACAATAAATTATGCCGGTGAAGATGAAAATAAAACTTTGTACGCTGCACACTTTGCAATAAGCGTTACTGGGCTCACTGGATTAATGAGGCTCGCTCCTTCGTCGCTAGCCCCACAAGATTTCCAGCTCGCCTGTAAAGATTCATTTACACAGCTTGCACGTAAATAACTTTTACAGTTAACGGTGGTAATAAAACCTTCAGTTTTTCACCATCGAAAACTATCAATTCAATTGTAACAATCAACAAATGTAACCTAAACTTAATCGAAAAAGTGAAAGCTACAAATCTAATCTAATTTTTAAAAATATTCGATTTTTATGTATACAGTATGTATAGACAGACAGCTCCTACTCTACATATACAGGCTGTTCGCAGTAATTACTGTTTCCATCATTATTTGAGCTACGAAGACGGTAAAATAATCAAATTAGCAATATTTTGCTGTTGATTATCATGGCGAAGACAAAAAAATGAACTTTGCGTTTTCGAGTTATTTTCAAAAGTAACATTTTTTATATGGGACACCCTATGTATTTTTGTAGAAATGGATAGACAGCGACATTATAAATACAAAAGTTTCTGTTTATTACCTTCTTTTCTAATTCATTTTTTCGGTTTAATCTTGGTTGCAAGTTTCGTTGTGTTCAAATGAAACGAGTTTTTAAAAAGATTTTTTGTTTTCCCTGGATCTTTATTTTAAACCAGCGGAAGTAATGACAATTACAATACACAATAATATAAATGCTCATTAGAGCTTAGATGTAAACTTAACTATGAACTGATCAAAACTTAATGAATCTACTGTCTAAAACTCTTTATATATGATTCTCTTATCTAAATAAAATATTACTAAGCAGTTCCCACGAGAAAAGTAATACAATATTATTTGCATGATAAGCAATTCTCATGAGAAAGTTAATACTGCATTCTAAGCAGTTTCCACGATAGATAATACTTTATTGTTATCTTGAAATGTAATATGATATTATCTGCTTGCTGATAGTAAGCAGTATTTCTACGTAACTAGCAGCCGTTATAGGTTCGATGAAAAACTGACAAAAGTTGTTGAACCCAAGCTGAAACATTTATTAGATAGTAGTAAATAAATATATATTTTTTTATTTCACGCCTACACTACGGGGGAACCAACATCTAAGGTCATCTGTCCCCCATCTAACATGCAACACGAATACACACATCCATAGTTGAGGTGGCGGAATTTTCCAATTAGAAAAATCCCGCCGCCCCAAGTGGGATTCGAACCCACGACCCTTGGAACACGAGTGATGCACTGACGACACTCGTCCACCGCCGGCCCCAAATAAATATTATTGAATAATATAAAATAATCTAAAATAATAGTGACAGAATAATTAAATGTCAATCTTTTATAAGAGGTACTCGAAAACTCATTCTTGCTCGATACATCTTCGAGTTCGCAGTTGAACATGACCCACCGCTTTTAAGATTGTTCAACCATTAATATTATTAATAATGTGACCAATGTGGGTAATTCTGTTTTGCAACTCATTTACGTTCTCGGATGCTTGCTTGTAGACTTCATCATTAAGGTACATCTAAAAATAAAAATCAAGAGGCGTTATAACAGGAGAACGCGGAGGTCACGATATGGTCCTTGTGTTCCTATTTATGGGTCATCGAAGAATTCTGTAAGCAAGTTCCGTGCTGCATTAGAATTGTGCGCATGGGCTCCGTCCTGCTGAAAGTGGATTGCTTAATGTATGTTACGAGTATCAAGGTTGTTCAGGAAATCATCTATACCTAAACCAAAAAATGAAGGATCTAAACCGAGTGAATCTAGCAGGCGCAGATTAGCAGTCGGAGTTGATTGTGAGCGAGCCTTGTTCCCAAATTGTCAAATTTAGACAGTTTGAAATTAAAAATTGTCATTGCAATCTGTCAAAGTTTTGAAAGGTTTTTCACAACTCCAATTGTTACTTATTAAACTACTATTAATAAATATTAATTGGAGTTGTGAAAAATCTTTTAAGCAGCAACTAATGTCGTACACACTTTTGCTATCAGAATGTTATTTATTAATAGTAGTTTAATAAGTAACAATTGGAGTTGTAAAAAACCTTTCAAAACTTTGACAGATTGCAATGACAATTTTTAATTTCAGACTGTCTAAATTTGACAATTTGGGAACAAGGCTCGCTCACAATCAACTCCGACTGCTAATCTGCGCCTGCTAGATTCACTCGGTTTAGATCCTTCATTTTTTGGTTTAGGTATAATATTGGTGTCATGAACTGAACGTATTGCTGAGCAGTTCAAGTGCCCTCATAAGAATATGGGACAAAAAGCCTTGGTCCAAATAAACCATGCCAAAAGGATTATCGATATACTAATAATGGGAGTCTTTACTCATCAGTCATCACACCATGTGATTAGTCTGTGAAAGTTGGGATTATGATTGCAACAATCAATAACCAAGTGACAACATGCTAATCTTCGTCGGGAATCCCTCTGATTTGAGTATGCATCGATGTAAATTTGAATCCTTTATATTCATGCTTTTCTAGAATTTTGTGTACGGTACTCACGCTGATCTCAAATTCTCTTGAAGCATCTCTAATTTAATATTCAGAATTTGCTTTGGAAAAAACTAAAATGTTTACTTCAGCATCCTCGTTTATAATGAAATTTTTCGTAGCTCCCCTCTTTGAGAACATATCTTCATTTTCTCTAAATTTTCGGTACAAGTGTTAAAATATTGACGACTAGGTGAAATGCGATTAGGGAATAAATTTATGTAATATTGAAAAGCTCCTCTTCCATTCTTCCTTTACAAAATATGAGCTTCCGGTATATTACATTTTTCTGAGTTTATAAATGGCATTTTATAAAAAAAACAAACGACAAAACAATTAAATAGATTATATAACAAAAACAAACACTGAATAAAAACTCAGACGGATTTGCTAATATTAATAATGTTCTATATTTATTATTGTTATCAAGGTGGTTCTTATTTGGGTCGTGTTCTAATTTCGGTTTTGACTGGTGCCCATTTGATTAAAAAAAAACAAAAATTCTACGACTAATATGAACGTTCTACCTCTATTGTAATCATTCGCTGTAACGCGGAAAAGTTTCCTATTTAAAATACACTTTTTCAATTCTTATGTATATATTTGACTACTGAAACAAATTGTTGAGAAACAATTTGAAAATTAATTTTATGGCATTAAAGGGCATCGATGCTACTTATAGGTAAGAAATATACAGGGTGGGATTAAAGTATGGAATATTAAAAAAAACAGCGAACTCAATCGGTTTTTTTAAAAATGCTGAAACACGTCGATTTTGCTTTTAAAACTACACATTAATATGTGCGATTCACCTCACGACTTTCATTTGTTTCTAAGTTATGACGTCATCACAAAAAGATTTAAATGACAATATAGATTTTTTGTAGTGGAAATAGTGATTTTCCTTCTCTTTATGATCATGCAAATAAATCATAAGGTTGCATAACAAAAATTCTGAGAAAAATCGAGTTGAACTTTGTAAATGTTTGTTAGTTGTGACGTCATCCCAAAAAATTTAAATGAGTATAGATTTTTAAGAGTGTAATCCGATAGTGATTTCTCTTCTCTTTATGATCATGCAAATAAATCATAAGGTTGCATAACAAAAATTTTGAGAAAAACCGATCTGATATATTGATACCATAATATCAATAACATTAATTGTTCTGATCAATTTTCTCAGAATTTTTGTTATGCAACCTTATGATTTATTTACATGATCATAAAGAGAAGAGAAATCACTATCGGATTCCACTACTAAAAATCTATATTGTCATTTAAATTTTTTGTGATGACGTCACAACTAACAAACATTTACAAATTTCAACTAGATTTGTCTCAGAATTTTTGTTATGCAACCTTATGATTTATTTGTATCATCATAAAGAGAGGGAAAATTACTATCGGATTCCACTATAAAAAATCGATATTGTCATTTAAATTTTTTTGTGATGACGTCATAACTTAGAAACAAATGACAGTCGGCAGGTGAATTGCACATATTTATTAATGTGTAGTTTTAAAAAACAAAATCGACGTGTTTCAGCGTTTTTAAAAAAACAGGTAGAGTTCGCTGTTTTTTTAATATTCCATACTTTAATCCCACCCTGTATATATGGGGCATTCTATTTACATCACTATTTACTACACTAGTTGTGTAACATTATGTTTGTCTAGTTACCTAGGTTTATCTAATAAAAACTTAGAATCACAGTGTTTTTGAAAAAACAAATGCTTTTTGACTTTTTCTAAAAAAGATCAATACCTTTGGAATTTAAAGTAATTTATTTTCCGTTTTGACTGGAATTATATTAAGTTTGTCGATTAAGTTTTGACGTGGTATATCTTATCCCTTCTCGAAAGCTAGTATTTTCAGGTAATATTTGTTTGATATATTCATGTCCGTTCTTCTAGGGATTTACGGAGGGATTTATTTAGTGATTGGCATTGGAATCATCAAACACCTATTGTAAGATTTGCGGCAAGATTCTTCTATCAAATATTTAGTGGAGACCTACTAATCCTTTTGTGTACTTGAGGAAGACCTCTTTCTGGCCAGAAGATTAGTTAACATATGGCCGATCTATTAGTACCGTACCTTTCCGTCATATGCAATTTATCTACCGTCCCATCCAAGTTTCATTGCCGCCATCCTATCCATATGAATTAAGAAATCAACCTGCTATAAGATTAGAAGAAGGTCCTGAAAGTATCCCCCACTATTAAAGAAAGATAAGTGAATCTTTGGACTATTATAAAAACTAAGTTGTTCACTTTGATGTTTCTTACTGTATAAGAACTGCCATACTTAATTTGCTCTCAAATTATCAAGGTATATAAATATAAATAAATGTATTTTTTTGTACGTATAGAGATCTCTATACACCAATTCGAATTCATGTCTGTAACCAACATATATTAACTTTAATTTCGGTTGGCTTAACCAAGTAATGCTAGTTCAAATACATCAGTAATACAGCATTGTTAATCTTATTTTAATAAACACTGAGTACTGTTATAAACCCTAATGTTCTTTTATTGATGAATGATTGTTCAATTGATAACTATTTGCCTCGACATTCAGAATAAACCGGTTTTCAATATTTTCCGCAATAAATATTGCGGCGCCCTGTATATAGCATTCTCAATATTGTTGTTGAACCATACCCACACCCTCAAGAGCAGTCGGAGGCTACAGTTGAACGGTGCATTTTTTGAATTTGCTAAAATCGTTAAAAAAATCGAATTCCTTGAAAGTAGCCTCTACCCCCGTTAATTCCTTAAAATTATTTTTTAAATTTCTTATTAACAATTGGTCCCAGTGGTCAAATATATGCATAAGAATTGAAAAAAGATGTGTATTTACAATAGGAAACTTCTTCTCGATACAGGAATGATTGGAATAGAGATAGGAAGTTAGTATTGATCTTAAATTTGTTGTTAGTTTTAGAATCGAATGGGCACCCATCAAAACCAAATTTCCCACATGACCCAAATAACAATCATCCTAATCCTGTATTACAATTACAGGTAATCTTTTGGTGTTTTAATTTATTTATCCACAATCACTATATACTATGGTAATAATTGAACTCCTTGCCAACGTATAATGTGGTTTATAAAACTCTAGGATTTCTATACATAAAACACATGGAATTATAATGATTGTTGAACACACTAGCAACCAGTAAAGCAAAGGTACTACGACAAATGGAACACGAATAATGATTTTCAAGGTAACATCCGCCGTCGCAGTAAAATGTCAAATAATTTTTTGATAAAATTCGGCAATTCTGATTCTAAATGAGTGTGATTGTGGATAAAACATTGTATTGCATACGGGTTTTAGATGCATTTTATTCACTTAAGAAAATTAAACGCTCGAGCAAGCTCTCGCGTTTAAACATTCTTGCGTGAATAAAATGCTATCTAAAACCCTTATACAATAAATTACTATTAACAAGCTGTCATGCTTTTGTTTTGTTGTCCATGCAACTTTACAAAAATATACAGGGTGTCTCATTTAAATAAATATTACCTTTAACAATAACTCGAAAACGTGACGTTCAATTGTTTTTTTGCGTGTTCACCATGTTAATCAGCAGAAAAAATACTGCTAATTTGCTAATTTAACCGACTTTGTAGCTCCAAGAATGGGTTTGGAAAGAGAAAACAAATAATATATTTAAAATAAGCCTTGAGCAACAGATAGGAAATGTATTATTTACCAAATCAAGATATGCAATAAAAGTAATAGCCAACAAATAATTCTGGAAATATCTTTGGAATAGAGGACAAACAACAACATACACAATCATTATAGCACTACAGTTTAGGTTAAGAGGAAAGTCACTTCATAAATAGGTGTACAAATTCAAAAAAGTATTTACGTAAATATAAATAAATACATAAATATACAATCAAATACAAACAATTAGATTTAAATATTACTAAATATAAATAAATACATTTAAATGAATTTAACTAGATTTAAATACTTTTAAATATATTTGAATAGCTTTAAATAGAAATAAATTCCTTCAAATAGTTTTAAATACAAATAATAAATAAGATTTTATTTTGAATTTAAAATGACTTTTTTTATTTTATTTATAATAGGATTAATTTTGTTGGGAAAACTTTTTTAGTCGTATTTTTTTGATGTTTCAAAATAATAACATCATTAATGATAATAATTTATATTAATAAAAATAATAATGATCATTTCGAAAAAACAATTTCTTCTTCAGATTATAAAACATTTAATTTACATGATAAATCTAAAACTTAATCAAAAATTTTTTAAAAGGAAAAAGGTGGAATTTACACACCAATTTTTATAATCGAACTACATATTGATTTTTTGTTTTATAATTAATATTTTTATATTAATGTGATCGAAAATGTAATAATTTTATGCGCCTTGCAGTCTAAATTGTTTAATTGTTTATAAAAAATCACTTTGAAAGTTTTGAGTACATACGTATGATTTTTTAGCTTTACTAGATTGACTGAAATTAAATTATCTTTAAAAATCGATGATGAGAAAATGGAAGCTGCTCACATTTTATAATGCGAGTATAAATTCTAGGTTAAATATTTATCTTAGCTTTTAGTGTTTTATTACTTTTTGTGGTCGTAGGTAAAGTATAGTGTGTAATACGTGCAAAAACGCCAATTTCACACTCGTATGATTGCGTCATTCGACTTCGTCTCATGCTTCTTCACAGTCGTGAGAAATTGGCACTTTTCTGCACTTGTAACACAATATACTATTAATACATTTAAATAACATCAAATACTTACTGTAAACATATCCAATGAGAAACACTTAAAATGCGTCATATTATATATTATTTATATATCATTATCATTTTATTATTGTATATCATAAAAGGTAATTTAAGTTCTTTCCAACTGTATATGATTCATCGGCAGACATTGACTATGAAAAAGTCAATGGCTAAAAATATAATAAAATCAGATCAAAATTAAGCAAATAAAAAAAAATTAATTATCTTTTCCAAGATGGCGGCTCGAGCACCTCTTATTCAACTTGGGATTATCAGTTTCTTAGATAGTATGTATTTACCAACGTCTATGCCAAATTTCAGGTTCCTATTAATTTATTCCGTTATTTTTTATTTAAACTGCCATCTTTTTCAAGATGGCGGTTCGAGCACACTTTATTCAGCTCGTGACACATTACTTTCTCAAATATTATGTATACACCAACATCTATGCCAATTTCCAGCCTTCAATATTTTTTTCGTTATTAAATTTTGATCTATTTTTATTATACTTTTGACGATTAACCTTTTCATAGTCAATGTCTGCCGATGAGTCATATACGGTTGGAAAGTACTTAAAATTACCTTTCAAATTATATATAATATAACGCATTTTGAGTGTCTCTCATTGGATATGGTTACTTAGTTGTAAATAACTTTAAATAGATTTAAATACCTGTAAATACATTTAAATATATTTATTTAAATACCAGTAAATATTTTTAAATAGATATAAATACCCTATATAGCTGTGTATTTATTTGTATTTATAAATAGGTGTACAAATTCTCCTGAGTGACCTTCCCCTCGGTTTAGGTATACCACAAGGATCTATTTTGGACCTCTTTTCTGTATTTTGTCTGAATTACATTACATTACAACTTAAATTTGAAAGATTGTATATACAACTATTTGTTGTTAATGCTGTCATAACAATCAGTGCCTATCAACTTGAACACGCAATATATAAGATCAGATATACTTTTGGATCTTATAAGCATATCATCTAATGTATTTCTATAAAATAGGTCTGACTAATGCATTTTCGGTATTAAGAAATTTTATTTTTAAGTTTCTAGATAAAAATATAACTAATTTTTATAGATAAGGTTTTTATCAACATATACAGAATACATATTATATGATATTAACAATGTTTACTATTTCCTGTTAACTAAGTTATTATTAGATCTATCATTTTCTATTTAAATTATTATCACTAAAACATTAGTTTATATTTTTTTCACACAATCCTATAAACTAAAACACACTTACATTTCTTTAAAAATACTCACTATTTTATTATAATTAGAATGCAATAGAAACTACTTACCTCATTTCCCGATGCAAGTTTCTAAACCAACAAACTTTCTTAACCCTTTATTCTGCGTTATATAATTTTTATAGATTAAATAAATTTTGCATTTCCGAGTAAACAGTAAATGCCACCAAAAATAAAACTTCTTTATACAGTAAGTTGTAATTTTTGATAATTTCATTTAATTTTTAATTTAAAATTTGAAATTTGCCTTTTTTAAATATTTTTAAGGCCTGTTTTTATTTATTTTATTTTTATTCTAAATTCTTTTTTAGTTTTAAATATTTGGTAGTATTTAATTTTTATGCGTCAACTAGACGTGGTCTTACTGCACTGAAGATTATAACTAAATGTTACAAGTTCTCATTCAAAACAAATGAAGATATCTCAAATGCAAACATAAATGCATAAGGTTATTGCTTACACAACTTTTGTTATGGATAGATATTTGAACTGATATAACTTCTTACTGATTCTTACAAATATCCATAATAATAGTTTTAATTTTAATAATGTTATGTGTTGTATGAACTTCATAATTGTTTACTTACACTGAATATCTAATAAGATGAGTCATACCTTGTTTTAAATAATTTTATGAGAAATCCATCCACGCGGCTATGCTAACCTCAACCCCAGTCGAACCAGTCAAAAGTCATGGACACACCGAGAGACCTGATCTAACACTAAATTAGCATGGATAGCTTTAGTTTTCGAATTCCACTGAGTTTTGCCACTGCAAATGTCTGGTATTGTTGTTAGCATTACCAAAACGTTTTAAAATTTAAACGTTCAACTACCAAAGATTTTTATTAGGAGTGCTCTAACCGCATATTCGAGCATATTAATTTTCAATATTAAAAATATTTCTCAATAACATCTTTCATATCTTTGAAAATAAGACAACTTTACTCTTTTGAAATTGCTCAATTCATAAACCTTGACGTATTATATTCAGGGTAATCAATATCTGATCGATATGCTAACTGGTAACATTTTGTAGGCATACAAAACTTCTACTAAACAATAAAACAAAAGGCTCCTTTTGTCAAAGGAGTTTGACTCCCCTCTTCCCTCAAGAATCCTGATGCATATCACGTGTGCAAAATCTTTTATAAGGGGGGAAAGGGGAACAATATACTTTTTCTAATTATCTCGGAAACTATCAGGTTATTATGAAAATTGTTGTTCGTAAATTGCACTACAAAAAAGGTCCTATGACTTTTCTTCGTTTAACTAACGCTGATTTAAGAATCTGATGGCGGGTTTTACAAAGCCTGATTAAGTTCTAATTAACGTAATCATGATTAAATTTGAAGTCCAGAACTATAATTGGATAAAATTTTAGGTCTCTTAAAGCTCAACCAATAAAATTTCTGGATTTCAAATTTAATCACGATTAAGCTAATCAGAACTTAATCAAGCTTTGTGAAAGCGGTCATGAAGAGTACTAATACAAATTTGCACTTGACTATGGCCTTATAGACGGAGAGCCAGCGACAATAGTAATTGAAGTATTAAGGCTCGGCTGATATGGAAACCTCCGCTTCGCGTCGGTTTCCACACTATTAGCCTCGACTGGTAAAGTGTACCTACCGCCCGTAATGCTTACACTATTTTTTGCCCGATCGGATCTATGAGTGAATTTTAAATATATAGAGTAAACATTAAACACATCGCACTAAAAATGTGAATTTTCAGTCGGTTAATGTTCCTGGTTATTATGGAGTTGAATAAACAGAAACAATTTTTGTCTCAATCCGGACGAATTTTAGAATGATAGTGAGTGTTTTTCGGCTTAAATGACGAGGTACTTTATTACCGAGCCTTGGGCGGTAAGTTGAACTTACCGCCCTAAGAGCAGAGCTTATAAATGAACCAAAACGCCCGATTGGGCAAAAAAATAGTTACGTCATTTCATTAAGAAAACTTTTGATGCCATTGTACTGTCTTAACATAGGTAAACTTTAATTGGAAGTTCTGCCACATATCAGTGGTGGAGAGAGTAGCGAGAGAGAGTGAAAGGGTTAAACAATATTAAAATAAAAACGTAATACAAGTAAAGCTGATTTTTGGTGTGATGACATTAAATAATATTTTATGTAATATATTACAATGGCAGACAGTTTGGTTAGTGGGGGGATGGGGACAAACAGCGAGGAAGGTTGAGAAAATATGTGGCCTATTACGTCATATCAGTTTGTACTTACTAGTAAACATATCCAATGAGAGACACTCAAAATGCGTCATATATCATTTGAAAGGTAATTTAAGTACTTTCCAACGGTATACAACTCATCGGCAGACATTGACTATGAAATGGTCAAAGGCCAAAAGTATAGTAAAATTTTATCAGTCCCGCGTTGAATAAGGCGTGTCTGAGACGCCATCTTGGAAGAAATGGCGGTTTAAATGAACTATTCGGCAACATCTATACCATTTTCAGCTTCCTATTAATTTTTTCCATTTATTTCTTATTTAAACCGCCATCTTGAAAAAGATGGCGGCTCGAGCACACCTTATTCAAGTTGGGACTCATCAATTTCGTAACAGTAACTATTCGCCAACATCTATACCAATTTTCAGCTTCCTATTAATTTTTTCCGTTATTTTCCATTTAAACCGCCATATTTTCCAAGATGGCAAACTGATCACACCTTCTTCGACTCGGAACTCGATTTGTTAAACAGTATGTTTACAGAGTGTTTTTAATTATTTTTGCTACTATAAATTTATCATTGCAGCAATTCATTAAAATTACTGCCGCTCTGTGTCGTTGCGTCTGTAAAGGTGTTAGACTCAAAAATTTTGTCTGACTTTGTGAATACAGAATTATGACATTTTGAAAATTTTAACAGTTATCCCAATCTTAATGATATGGCGTAATAGGCCATATATTTTCTCGACCTTCCTCGTTGTCTGTCCCCATCCCCCCACTAACCAAACTGTCTGTCATTGTAATATATTACATAAAATATTATTTACCGTCATCACACCAAAAATCAGCTTTACTTATATTACGTTTTTGTATTAATATTTTTTAACCCTTTCACTCTCTCCCGCTACTCTATCCACTACTGATATATGGCAGAACTTCCAATTAAAGTTTACCTAT
This sequence comes from Agrypnus murinus, assembly GCA_929113105.1. NCBI lineage: Eukaryota > Metazoa > Arthropoda > Insecta > Coleoptera > Elateridae > Agrypnus > Agrypnus murinus. Next base: position 43,135,363 of record OV816024.1, on the reverse strand, counting down.
GTTAAGACAGTACAATGGCATCAAAAACTTTCTTAATTAAATGACGTAACTATTTTTGTCGCTGGCTCTTAGACTATTAGACACGGATGTTGTCCCGACAAACAAGCGTAGTAAGAAAAGTAAAAGACAGGAATACTTGAAAAGTCACAATGAAAGTACAGTTTACTTTATTAACTAGTAATGCAATTAGTACCAGCGGTTTTTAATAATTAAATAGGTATTTAACATGATGCTAGAAAATACAAGTGACATTTCTTAAAAATCTGTCTGTCGAAAAATAATTTGAAAGTATAAAAATATGGAAAAGACATTCGATACAGTACCAGTGGCGTAAATACGTAAGATTGCGCGCCCCTGCGAGACTTTCCCAGTAGCACACACATGTTGGAAAAATATTGTTTCCACATATTGGCCAAACATTGTAAATGACAGACACTGACGAGATTGGCACAATATATCTCCAGTACTGCAGTTTGATATTGGCCATACATTGAAACATTATATTGGTTCAATATACGTTTATAGTATTGGCACAATATGTGCATAGATTAACTAATTAAGTCTTCAACATGGTAATATTGGTCCAACCTTGAAACATTTAATGGTTCGATATTCTTTTACGATATTGGCGAAATGCATTCACAGTAATATTGGTGTAGTATTTTTGTACTAGTATTGGTACAATATGTTGATGTGATAGTGTGATAATGCTTGATATCTACATTTTATTATAATTAATGTCTGCCTCAACAGGTACTATTTATCACAAATCACTTAGTATATCTTCTGTTCGTTTAACCCAATCATATTAATAACAGACGACGATAATAATAATAATAATAATAATAATAATAAACCGACAGTCCATATCGTTAAATTAATATTCAACTGTAGATAAAGTCGGAGGGAGAGAGGGTCATCGTAATATGAAGCACTATTATCCGCTAAATGTAATTGAACTTTTTTATTTTGTCCATTTACACTTAAAACTATCGATATATCTTCCATATAGAACTCGTTTTTGATGTCTGTACATAACACAATAATTCATATGCGTCATTGCGAAAACTGTAAATAAAAACACAAACCCATTACATTTTGTTAATTGGACTTTTATCTATTGGATTTCTAGTTAAAACGTTAAAAAAATTGTATCAACGTAAAACAGATAACTAATAAAATTAAATATATCCAACATATATTGGCAACATATTGCGCCAATAATATATACTAGGAGTATTTGTTAAAAATTGTAGCTTAAGTTTCATATTTCATTCACTTCAATAAAAATCTGTAAAAATGTATTAAAGGCAAGATAATACTATTTTTAATAAATTTGAAACTACATAATTAGGTACCTACTATCGTATCGTATTTACACGTTCTAAAAATGAATCACAGACATATTGTTTACACAATATTATTCAAGTTTAAACAAAACGCTAACTAAACTAGGCGGTTATATAACCTATATAAACTATAACCGCCTAGTTTAGTTAGCGTTTTGTTTAAACTTGAATAATATTGTGTAAACAATATGTCTGTGATTCATTTTTAGAACGTGTAAATACGATACGATAGTAGGTACCTAATTATGTAGTTTCAAATTTATTAAAAATAGTATTATCTTGCCTTTAACACATTTTTACAGATTTTTATTGAAGTGAATGAAATATGAAACTTAAGCTACAATTTTTAACAAATACTCCTAGTATATATTATTGGCGCAATATGTTGCCAATATATGTTGGATATATTTAATTTTATTAGTTATCTGTTTTACGTTGATACAATTTTTTTAACGTTTTAACTAGAAATCCAATAGATAAAAGTCCAATTAACAAAATTTAATGGGTTTGTGTTTTTATTTACAGTTTTCGCAATGACGCATATGAATTATTGTGTTATGTACAGACATCAAAAACGAGTTCTATATGGAAGATATATCGATAGTTTTAAGTGTAAATGGACAAAATAAAAAAGTTCAATTACATTTAGCGGATAATAGTGCTTCATATTACGATGACCCTCTCTCCCTCCGACTTTATCTACAGTTGAATATTAATTTAACGATATGGACTGTCGGTTTATTATTATTATTATTATTATTATTATTATCGTCGTCTGTTATTAATATGATTGGGTTAAACGAACAGAAGATATACTAAGTGATTTGTGATAAATAGTACCTGTTGAGGGAGACATTAATTATAATAAAATGTAGATATCAAGCATTATCACACTATCACATCAACATATTGTACCAATACTAGTACAAAAATACTACACCAATATTACTGTGAATGCATTTCGCCAATATCGTAAAAGAATATCGAACCATTAAATGTTTCAAGGTTGGACCAATATTACCATGTTGAAGACTTAATTAGTTAATCTATGCACATATTGTGCCAATACTATAAACGTATATTGAACCAATATAATGTTTCAATGTATGGCCAATATCAAACTGCAGTACTGGAGATATATTGTGCCAATCTCGTCAGTGTCTGTCATTTACAATGTTTGGCCAATATGTGGAAACAATATTTTTCCAACATGTGTGTGCTACTGGGAAAGTCTCGCAGGGGCGCGCAATCTTACGTATTTACGCCACTGGTACTGTATCGAATGTCTTTTCCATATTTTTATACTTTCAAATTATTTTTCGACAGACAGATTTTTAAGAAATGTCACTTGTATTTTCTAGCATCATGTTAAATACCTATTTAATTATTAAAAACCGCTGGTACTAATTGCATTACTAGTTAATAAAGTAAACTGTACTTTCATTGTGACTTTTCAAGTATTCCTGTCTTTTACTTTTCTTACTACGCTTGTTTGTCGGGACAACATCCGTGTCTAATAGTCTAAGAGCCAGCGACAAAAATAGTTACGTCATTTAATTAAGAACGTTTTTGATGCCATTGTACTGTCTTAACATAGGTAAACTTTAATTGGAAGTTCTGCCATATATCAGTAGTGGATAGAGTAGCGGGAGAGAGTGAAAGGGTTAAAAAATATTAATACAAAAACGTAATATAAGTAAAGCTGATTTTTGGTGTGATGACGGTAAATAATATTTTATGTAATATATTACAATGACAGACAGTTTGGTTAGTGGGGGGATGGGGACAGACAACGAGGAAGGTCGAGAAAATATATGGCCTATTACGCCATATCATTAAGATTGGGATAACTGTTAAAATTTTCAAAATGTCATAATTCTGTATTCACAGTCAGACAAAATTTTTGAGTCTAACACCTTTACAGACGCAACGACACAGAGCGGCAGTAATTTTAATGAATTGCTGCAATGATAAATTTATAGTAGCAAAAATAATTAAAAACACTCTGTAAACATACTGTTTAACAAATCGAGTTCCGAGTCGAAGAAGGTGTGATCAGTTTGCCATCTTGGAAAATATGGCGGTTTAAATGGAAAATAACGGAAAAAATTAATAGGAAGCTGAAAATTGGTATAGATGTTGGCGAATAGTTACTGTTACGAAATTGATGAGTCCCAACTTGAATAAGGTGTGCTCGAGCCGCCATCTTTTTCAAGATGGCGGTTTAAATAAGAAATAACGGAAAAAATTAATAGGAAGCTGAAAATGGTATAGATGTTGCCGAATAGTTCATTTAAACCGCCATTTCTTCCAAGATGGCGTCTCAGACACGCCTTATTCAACGCGGGACTGATAAAATTTTACTATACTTTTGGCCTTTGACCATTTCATAGTCAATGTCTGCCGATGAGTTGTATACCGTTGGAAAGTACTTAAATTACCTTTCAAATGATATATGACGCATTTTGAGTGTCTCTCATTGGATATGTTTACTGGTAAGTACAAACTGATATGACGTAATAGGCCACATATTTTCTCAACCTTCCTCGCTGTTTGTCCCCATCCCCCCACTAACCAAACTGTCTGCCATTGTAATATATTACATAAAATATTATTTAATGTCATCACACCAAAAATCAGCTTTACTTGTATTACGTTTTTATTTTAATATTGTTTAACCCTTTCACTCTCTCTCGCTACTCTCTCCACCACTGATATGTGGCAGAACTTCCAATTAAAGTTTACCTATGTTAAGACAGTACAATGGCATCAAAAGTTTTCTTAATGAAATGACGTAACTATTTTTTTGCCCAATCGGGCGTTTTGGTTCATTTATAAGCTCTGCTCTTAGGGCGGTAAGTTCAACTTACCGCCCAAGGCTCGGTAATAAAGTACCTCGTCATTTAAGCCGAAAAACACTCACTATCATTCTAAAATTCGTCCGGATTGAGACAAAAATTGTTTCTGTTTATTCAACTCCATAATAACCAGGAACATTAACCGACTGAAAATTCACATTTTTAGTGCGATGTGTTTAATGTTTACTCTATATATTTAAAATTCACTCATAGATCCGATCGGGCAAAAAATAGTGTAAGCATTACGGGCGGTAGGTACACTTTACCAGTCGAGGCTAATAGTGTGGAAACCGACGCGAAGCGGAGGTTTCCATATTAGCCGAGCCTTAATACTTCAATTACTATTGTCGCTGGCTCTCCGTCTATAAGGCCATAGTCAAGTGCAAATTTGTATTAGTACTCTTCATGACCGCTTTCACAAAGCTTGATTAAGTTCTGATTAGCTTAATCGTGATTAAATTTGAAATCCAGAAATTTTATTGGTTGAGCTTTAAGAGACCTAAAATTTTATCCAATTATAGTTCTGGACTTCAAATTTAATCATGATTACGTTAATTAGAACTTAATCAGGCTTTGTAAAACCCGCCATCAGATTCTTAAATCAGCGTTAGTTAAACGAAGAAAAGTCATAGGACCTTTTTTGTAGTGCAATTTACGAACAACAATTTTCATAATAACCTGATAGTTTCCGAGATAATTAGAAAAAGTATATTGTTCCCCTTTCCCCCCTTATAAAAGATTTTGCACACGTGATATGCATCAGGATTCTTGAGGGAAGAGGGGAGTCAAACTCCTTTGACAAAAGGAGCCTTTTGTTTTATTGTTTAGTAGAAGTTTTGTATGCCTACAAAATGTTACCAGTTAGCATATCGATCAGATATAGATTACCCTGAATATAATACGTCAAGGTTTATGAATTGAGCAGTTTCAAAAGAGTAAAGTTGTCTTATTTTCAAAGATATGAAAGATGTTATTGAGAAATATTTTTAATATTGAAAATTAATATGCTCGAATATGCGGTTAGAGCACTCCTAATAAAAATCTTTGGTAGTTGAACGTTTAAATTTTAAAACGTTTTGGTAATGCTACCAACAATACCAGACATTTGCAGTGGCAAAACTCAGTGGAATTCGAAAACTAAAGCTATCCATGCTAATTTAGTGTTAGATCAGGTCTCTCGGTGTGTCCATGACTTTTGACTGGTTCGACTGGGGTTGAGGTTAGCATAGCCGCGTGGATGGATTTCTCATAAAATTATTTAAAACAAGGTATGACTCATCTTATTAGATATTCAGTGTAAGTAAACAATTATGAAGTTCATAACATAGGTGGTCAAATTTAGGTGGCTCAGGTTTGTATGTTAATAATAGTATATACATTTGTATACATGTATATGATGAAAGTAAGTAAAGTGCCATCACAGGCAGTATGCTGAACTAAATTAAATTAGAGATTTTGAATTATAAATGCTCTCGTAAAGTATATGCATACTTTTGTTATCTTCTTGAGCCAGACGGTAGTTTCTTTCCAAGTTGAGACAAAATATACAAACTTATAGAAATCGGTAAACAATTCTGAGCCATGCACTGGTGCCAAGTCTACTTTCATTTTTTGTGTAGAAAGAAAGATAAATATTTGTGGTTTCGTGAATAATTCAAGAATTGTAAGAAAAGTTGTCTTCCCGTAAACAAAGTAAATATTTTTGTTTATTGTTTCCAGCCTTATTTTGTGGAACTCCATAATCATGAAATAAATAAAGATTATTAAAAGTTTCACAGTTTTATTAAAATATACCTGACAATACTGACAATAATCCGTTACTGGAAGTATTAGATGTTTAATTATGATTTTTATTATTAATTTTTATTATTATTATTATTATTTTATCTAGTTACCTATTTTGTATCTACCTTAGCGACGTGTTTGTTTATAATTATATTACCTTTGATAATGACAGCATAGCTGTCGAAACAATATTGTCAGGTATATTTTAATAAAACTGTGAAACTTTTAATAATCTTTATTTATTTAAAAAAAAAAGTAAATATTATTAAATACAATTAAATAAACAATTAATTATATGAAATTATATGAAATAAATAAAATAGATTAGTAAAAGTTTCACAAGTGTATTATAGTCTATAGACAGATCTTTACCAAGTAAAGTTCGAATAAATCCAATTATTATACCATTTCACTGAATTCTAAATATATTTATTTCTGTATTTTAAGTTATATTTTTTTACAAAATTGAAAATCGTTTCCCACGCGAAACATTTTCTGAATAAAAGTCCAATTGAAATAGACAGGGCATCGTTCCGAGTTTAGGCGTTTGATGCTTTTTCTGGCACTATAAAATGTATTTTGTAATGTAAAGTATGTAGGTGTATAGCCGTACTAAAGCCGTAGTTTTTCAATCCAAAAACTAACGATTATAACATACGATGATTACACGTGCTTGTTGTTCAATGGTTGCGATCTCTTTGATAATAAATGTCTGTGTGAGTGGAATAGTTAAAGCTCTTTACCAAAACATAAACTTAACATTATAAACAGAACAAAACAGGGCTATTACCTTTTTAGATTTAACTATTAAGATTAACCTACACAATCTATTCGAATTTTCCATATACAGAAACACAAACGGACCTAACCATATCAAATAAATCCTGTCTTCACAAATCATGTAGACTAGCAGCTTACACATCCTTGATACACAGAGCTTTAAGTACTTCACTCACACAGTCAGATTTTAACCATTAAATATCTAGCACATGTAAATCATTATAATCCAAACATGATCAGAAAAAAATTATAGGTTAGCTATTAAAAGAATATATCCCACTGACGAAACAAAAGATACAAATTAGATATCTATATCATATTTGGCAGAATATCAGAAAAATATTCATTTGGACTACAAGTTACAAGAACAAATTAGCATCCGTGTAATCAAAAGAGACTTAAAAATACAAACAAAAAAGAATAATAAATGACTTTCATTAAAGAAGCATGCAATGTCTACAGACAATCCAGTATAGCCCTGTGGAACGTTCTCTGTAATTAATTTAATTCTTTTAAATAAAATATTTAATATACAGGGTGTCCCACAATGCTGTTTACACGCAATATCTCCCTTATTTCAAAAGATAAAAAAAAATCAACCAAAAACTATTGTGAATTATTAGTAGCAAAAGATTTAATAATGGCTAAGACTTTTAAAGTATGTGTGGTACTTACCTAGTTCACTAATCTGTCCCAGTAATAGCAGGCTATTAATATTACTAGCACCATTACCATGAACGTGATGAGAAACACAAGAATACTAATAATTAAATTTAATTTCTCATCTAAATGTAGTTGATGAAAGCGGTCAACCATTCGTTGAAACATTGTAAAAGGTAATGAAACAGCGGACAGCAGGCAACAAATAGTTAGGGAGCCAGTATTACCCTAACAAAAATATGTGTTGCCAACTTAAGAATATACTAAGTTAAATATCAAATACTGAGCTACCGGCAGACTACAATAAGCAAAGCGACAAATTTGCCACATGAATTAGATATTTTAGCAAACATACAAAGTAACTAAATAGTTTTTGAATTTTATTAATGAAAATCAACAATTTGCTGACAACAGTATTCAAAGTATCTAGATTATTATGAATCATTCCGAAAGGAAATTAATTTTATAGATATTATGAAGGTTAATTTTTATTATGTTTAATTAATGATTTACATTAAATTCTCTATCAACTGATCTACTAAAATATCTTGATATTTGTTAAAATATTTAGTTTATACGGAAAATTCGTCGCTTTGCTGATAATCGTCTCTAGGTAGCTCAGTTGGCATAGATAACGCCTAGATAGCGGAGGGTCCTAGGTTAGATTCCCAGCCGGAGCGATACATTTTCTATATGAATTTGCATTCAAAATATAATTTAATGTAAATCATTAAAAACATAATAAAAATTAACCATCTAAAATTTATAAAATTAATTTCCTTTTGGAATGATTCATAATCATCTAAATGCTTTGAATATTCATGTTGTGTTTAGCGAATTGTTGATCTTCATTAATAAAATAAAAATATTAGTTACTTTGTATGTTTGCTAAAATATCTAATTCATTTGGAAAATTTGTCGCTTTGCTGATAATCGTCTCCCGGTAGCTCAGTTGGTAGAGATACATAGGGCGATACATTTTTCTATATGAATTTGCATTCAAAATATTATTTTAATGTAAATCATTAATTAAACAAAAAAATTAACCTTCATCTAGAATTTATGAAATTAATTTCCTTTCGGAATGATTCATAATAATCAAAATGTTTTGAATATTGATGTTATTGTCAGCGAATTGTTGATATGTATTAATAAAATTAAAAAATATCTAGTTCCTTTGTGTTTGCTAAAATATCGAACTCATATGGAAAATTCGTTGCTTTGCTGATAGTCGTCACCAGGTAGCTCAGTTGGTAGAGATACCGCCTAGATAATGGAGGATACTGGGCTTGATTCCCAGCCGGGGCAATACATTTTTTCTGTATCAATCTGCATTCAAAATATAATTTAATGTAAATCATTAATTAAACAATAAAAATTAACCTTTATCTAAAATTTATAAAGTTAATATCCTTTCGGAATGATTCATAATAATCTAGATGCTTTGAATATTGATGTTGTATAGAATCAAGATTATATTAATTATGCATTTATATACACTAGAGGAATTATTTGAAGTGTCCAGATAAATTTTCATTTCAATCATTCATGACCAATTTCAAAGCAAAATTCAAGATAAATAAAGTAAATTATATTTTCTTATGAAAAAAGGTTTGATTAATTATTTATTTGAGAATCATAAAATCAAAATTAAGTACACTGATACAACAGTAAAGAATTATTTGAAATATGAAAATAAACCGTACAAAACCATTTGCAAGATTGCTAAAATAAATTACCTATAGTTACTTATGAAAGGGGTTCAGCTAACTACTTATTTGAAATTACGGAAGCAAAATGATATAGATTTTATATACAATAGTAAAACAGAACTTAGTTATACTTAGTTAGAATCCACTGAATATTTTTTAGCCACAATTTGCATTTGATTTTCATGTGGTAGAAAGCAATTGGGCTAAAATAAATTGTGTTTTGTTTTAAATTTAAATGCACGGGCACTGTAAGTAGGTATTAGGTCGCTTGAGCGTGGGAAAATTTTGATGACCGTGGGAATCTAATTAGCATAATTAATTGCTCTAATTAAATTGATTGATATGCAAATGAGCCGCGAATTAAATTTATTGCTCTAATTAATATGCAAATGAGGCGCGAATGCTCTAATTAATATGCAAATGAGGCGCGAATTAAATTTTTGCTCTAATTAATATTCAAATGAGGCGCGAATTAAATTTATTGCTCTAATTAATATGCAAATGAGGCGCAAATGCTCTAATTAATATGCAAATGAGACGTGAATTAAATTGATTGATCTAATTAATATGCAGGCGTGTATTTATTGCTCTAATTAAATGATCGAATTATTTGATCTAATTGCAGGCATTAATTTATTGCTCTAATTAATATGTAAGGACGGCCATTTTGGAACTTTATCATTCGCAGTCTCCTCTCTCTCTCTCTCTCCTGTTAGAGGACGCATGAAAGAGCCCTCTCTCTCTCTCCTATTAGAGGACGCATTAAAGAGCTCTCTCTCTCTCTCTCCTATCAGAGGACGCATTAAAGAGCTCTCTCTCTCCTATTAGAGGACGCATTAAAGAGACCTCTCTTTTATTAGAGAATGCTTTCTCTCTCCAGCGCACACCCTGTACTCTTTCTACTACCTTTTCTAGAAGAAATAATAATAAAGCCACATAGGAATTAAAAATTATTTTTATTAATATATACTGTTAAGGCTACATTTAATTTATAATAAAAATGTTGATAGAATGCTGGTGCTTGAGGGCTTCAGGACTGACCTCTGTTTTCTATTTGCGGTTCCAGGGGCTGTAACAACAATAACAATAGAACGTTAAAAAGGGGTTTATTGTATAAACTTGATGTTTACTCGTACCTTATTTAATTCCACAAACAGGCAGTCATCATAACAGTGTGTTTTCCCCATGTACATCAAACCTAGAGAAATCGTTTTAGCTTCAATCTGCTGGTTAAACTCTGTAACCCTTTGATCTGTTAACTTATCGCTGATTCGCTTTGGTAGAAATGTAACATGCTTTTCAGCAACAATAATCACACTTTGACGCTTATCACGGCAAACGACTCTTTTGAATTGTAGTATCTCTGCAATTTCTTTTATTTTGTAATCACATAACTTCTTGATTGGCTTCTGGCTAACGGGAGATTTGTTCAATTGTTGTATTAGCAAATCCATTTTTTCTATGTAAAAAATAGACAAAAACTTAACACTCACAAGAACAATAAATGATTATTTTAACATACCTAGTTCAAGCAAACAATAACAATATTACTATCACCGTAACCGATGTCAAGACCAAACTAAAACGGAAGGGGGGTTTGACTGAGCTTTTATAAACTTCGAACCTGCGCGAATGAACATGATTTTAGATAAAATCTTAATTTATTACCAGAACAAAAAAGGGTATTGTTAAAAAAAAACCTGCACTGTCAATTAATTACTTGAGACCAGATAAAAATCTAAATTTATTACCCTCTGAACAATGGGCATCATTAAAAAAGGTCGACACCTGTGCTGTCAATTGCGCAGCTGTTTTAGATAAAAAAGCTAATTTATTACCCTCAGAGCAAAGGGATATCATTAAAAAGGGTAGCGCCGTCAATCAGACAGCTGTTTTTAGACAAAATCTTAATTTATTACCCCCCTCGGAAAAAGGGTGTCGTTAGCTTTTATATTTATTACCCTCAGAGCATCTTTATTTAGAAGGTATTTTTCACCTATTTTTCAATTATCTGTAAATTTAGACATTTTTTATTAAAATATACCTATTTAAAGAAATGGTTTTTTCGATTTATCATACTTCTAAACAAAGGGTTGACAGTGTTAGAGCATTAAAAGTACAGAATAGGAAAACTAACAAGTATTTAATAAAGAATTTAAAAGTAAGGTATTAAAATTTAAAAAACGTTATATGTACAAATTACTTATGACTAAATTACGTTTCTCTAAAAGAAATGTAAAAAAGGTTACACACTACTGCGTAATTATATATAATATTGAAATAAATAAAGATTATTAAAAGTTTCACAGTTTTATTAAAATATAACCTGACAATATTGTTTCAACAGCTATAATATACGTATAATATTGTTTGTACGAGTTCTATCATATTTACCATTCTTGTTATTATTTAATCTACCTGAGCTCGCTTGTTTATGACATCCGACTGATTTATGACCTAGTAAAAATACTTAATTAACAAAGTCTTGAACCAGGCGCATTCTTATCTATTTCGTAATATTACGCAATATCATGCAATACGTAAACGATGTTTTAATGACAACCAGAGGACGCTACAATTGTTTTTTTAGAACGTATCATCGTTTTTTTAGAACGTGTAATCATTACCGATACGACAGACGATGCTATGCTGACAAACAAGATGAAACAAGCATAAGAGGGCTCGATGGTTTATGACATCCGACTGATTTATGACCTAGTAAAAATACTTAATTAACAAAGCCTTGAACAGTCGCATTCTTATCTATTTCGTAATATTGCGCAATATCATGCAATACGTAAACGATGTTTTAATGACAACCAGAGGGCGCTACGATTGTTTTTTAGAACGTATAAAACAAAATCCTGAACTTCAGGGCATCACTTGTCTACATCAGCTATCGTCGTTAATAACTCTTATTTACGGCTATTGTGTTTTGGTGTATGTGTGTGTATTTGTTAGTCTCGAATAAATCTATTTTTTTTTTAAATAAAGCTGTGAGTGTTTGACGAACCAAGACAGCCAGCCAACAAAGGTAGGAATTGATTATTAATTGTTTTATTACGTATTACTGATTAAAGGCTTTATTAATTTGCATTGAAACTGATCTTTCTCTGACTTTGCTTTATTAATTTGCATTGAAACTGAACGTATTTGTTTATAATAATAATAATAATGCTAAATTTTGTAGTTTTGCAAGTCGGTTTCTTTAACTTTGTACAAACCAAATAATTAATCTATAATATTTAATAACCCGCATTGCGTTCGGGCGTTACGAAAATATACCTTCGTTTATTAGATTAGTTTATTCAAAATTATGTACAGAAAATTTCCAGTATCAACATACTTTGTAACGCATGTAATTTCTCAGTTTTAGCATTAGACGTAAAAGCTCAATTATATTCCCTGTACTTGTACTACTACTACCCGTAACAAAATGGCTCTTTATGAAGTTATTACTGAAAGTGTATCTACTGTTAAGAAGTTTAACCCCCAAAAGCGTCGAGTTGTATTCAAAGTGAAACAGTCTTCAGATAGCCAAGACCTATTGGTCTTTTTCAAAACAGCTATCGAGCAAATAATTACACATGCCATGTCTAACGTTTCACCAACCGACCGTGTAGGAATTACTTTCGAGTTCGATAGTTTTAAAGATAAACTCCCCGGCTACATGAGTTTTAGACAGGCTAGTGAGGTTACCTACAAAGATGTTTGGGGAATTCTAGAGAGCATCCTACAGAGTGACCCTGAAGCTCTCAGTACTGATAAGTTCCGTATGATTGTTTCATCCGTGACGCCACCTGCAGGGCAAGGGCGTAACCGAAGCGGCATTTACAGTACCTTCGCCGAAGAGTGCAGTAGGCGTAGAGGTATTGTAACGATCAAGAATACCGACAATCTATGCCTACCCAGGGCTTTGATCGTAGGGAAGGCCCATGCTGATCAAAGCCCTGATTACAAGAAGACCAGGACTAACCAGGGTGTACAAAAGATAAAGGCCGAGGAATTAATGCGAGAGGCCTGTGTACTCGTCATTCCATCAGAGGGAGCAGGTGTCAACGAATTAAGATGCTTTCAAAGACATCTTAATGAATACAAGATCACTGTGTACAGGTATGGAACAAAGGGCCGTGATGTGATCTTCGAAGGAGCTACTGATACAGAGAAGAAGATCAATCTACTGTATCACGAAGGGCATTATAATTTAATCACCTCGTTGACCGCTGCCTTTGTATGCATATACTTTTGCGAAAGCTGCCACGTACCCTATAACACCAAGAGAGATCACCGGTGTGAAAAGTCCTGCGTAGGCTGCGGTAGCTCCCCGCCATGTACTAGACAAGCCCTATTGATCAGGTGTCAAGAATGCAGAAGAGACTTCTATAGTAATGAATGTTACGAGAATCATAAAGGGAAAATGTGTCAGATTGTTAAAAAATGTGAGGATTGCTTTAGGATCATAAATCTAAAGCTGAGAAAAGAGCCTCATATTTGTGGAGAAATTTATTGTAAAACTTGCCAGGCTCACAAACCTGAAAACCATTTTTGTTTTGTAAAACCGGTCGGGGAAATGTCTGCTGTTAAACAGAACGAGACTCTTTTTGTATTTTTTGACCTGGAAACAAGGCAGGAGAAACAGATCTCTGAAGGTGTCCGTATTCATGAGCCTAATTTATGTATTTTGCACCAGGTATGCCCTAGCTGCTATAATGAACAAAAATTGTATTGCTGTCAACGTTGTGGTATCAGAGAGCGGGTCATAAAGAAGGACTGCATTGAAGCGTTCCTGACCTATTTATTAGAAGTCCGCAAGAAGTTTAGAAACGTCGTAGCTATAGCTCACAACGGACAGGCCTTTGATACCCAATTCATCCTGAACCACATCATTACAAAGACCTCGCTGAGGCCTGAGCTCATAATGAGAGGCAGCAAAATCCTTTTACTTCAATTAGATAATCTAAAGTTTATCGATTCTCTGAACTACTTCCCTATGGCCCTATCTGCACTCCCTAAAGCGTTTGGGTTACCAGCACCAAAAGGATACTTCCCGCATCTCTTTAATACCGAAACAAACGCTAACTACGTCGGCCCTCTGCCACGCATAGAATATTACAGCCCCGGTACCATGAAACCGGGGGCTCGTGAAGAATTCCACAACTGGTACGAGGCGAACAAAAACATCGAGTTCGATATGCAGAGAGATCTAGTGACGTACTGTAGAACCGACGTGGATATTTTGAAGCGAGCATGTCTTCACTTTAGAAACCTGTTTGTTGAAGAGTGCGGTGTCGATCCTTTTACCGAAGCAATCACTATCGCTTCGGCTTGCAATCTAATGTTCAGGCGCAAATTCCTGCAACAAAACACCATAGGGATAATACCCAAGGGCGGGTACAGGAGAATCGATAATCAGTCCAAAATAGCTCTCCAGTGGTTGATAGGTGAGGAAGAACAGAGAGGTGTTGTGATTCAACACGCCGGAAGACAGAAGGAAGCCGTTGTAGCCGGTTTAAAAGTTGACGGCCTATACGAAAAGCAGGTGTTCCAGTTTCACGGCTGCTACTTTCATGGTTGCCCTAGCTGCTTTGTAACCAGACGTGACGAGTCGCTTCATGATGATCCCGCCGATACCATGGCCTTGCGTTACGAGAAGACTCTGGCATGCACGAATAGACTCAAAGCGCTTGTATACGAGGTTATAGAGCAGTGGGAATGCGCGTTCCGGAAGCAGTTAACACCTGAAAGGAAGCTGCAGCTAGATAATCAGCCTATGCTAGTTAATACACCTCTCAATCCTCGTGATGCTTTCTTCGGCGGTAGAACGGGCGCTACCAGGCTAAAGTACCGGGTAAAGCAGGGTGAGAAGATCCGATACGTAGATGTATGTAGTCTGTATCCATGGGTGTGTAAATATGGAAAGTTTCCCGTTGGACACCCTAAAGTTTACGTTGGAGACGAGTGCAGGCAACTCATTGAGGGTAAAGGAGGTATAGAAAACGTTGAAGGCGTCATTAAATGCACCATACTGCCACCCCAGCATCTGTACCACCCCGTTCTACCATTGAAAATACATAATAAATTACTATTTCCACTCTGTTACTCATGCGTTAAAGACTTAAATCAGGGAGAGTGTTCTCATTCGGAGACAGAAAGAACCATAAGCGGAACATGGGTTATTGATGAGGTCGTGAAGGCTGTGGAAAAGGGTTACAGGGTAGTAGAAGTACAAGAGATATGGCAGTACGAAGTCACCCGGTACCAGAAGACCTCTAAGTCGGAGGGTTTATTTGCCGGGTTCATCGACAAATTCCTGAAGATAAAACAAGAGGCTAGTGGTTGGCCTGGTTCCTGCAACACGGAGGAGGCCAAAAAGAAGTATATTGAGGAATACGCCGAAGTAGAGGGTGTTTCGATGGATGCTTCGAAGATTATCAAGAATCCGGGGCTTAGATCGCTGGCCAAGTTAATGCTAAATTCATTTTGGGGTAAGTTATACAATTACTTTGCGAATAGTCGCTTACTAACTATGTTTTTGTTACAGGAAAATTTGGTCAGCGCGAAAATCAAGCAAAGACCTCTATTATTCGGGAGCCAAAAGAATTCTTCGATCTACTTACCAACCCTAGCATCGAAGTTAACCATCTTCAGGAAATTAACCAGGAGGTGATTGCAGTCAACTGGCAACACAAGGATGAAGCGGCTGTACCCTTATCCACGGTAAATGTAGTGATTGCTGCATATGTCACTACTCAGGCAAGGCTTAAATTGTATTCTTACTTGGAGCAGCTGGGTCCGAGAGTGTTGTACTATGATACAGGTAATAATTATACGTTTCTTGTGTATTTTGATAACTACTACTTAATTTGTTTTTCCTTTTTCGCTATAGATTCTGTAATATATGTGTCGAGGCTAGGAGAAGAAGATCTACCTACAGGCAGTTTCTTGGGGGATCTCACGAACGAACTCGAGGATTACGGGCCAGGGGCGTACATTATAGAATTTGTATCAGGTGGTCCTAAAAATTACGGGTACATCGTGTATGACCCTTCAACCGGGAAAGTCAGCAGGGTGGTGAAAGTTAAAGGCATTACTTTGGACCATAATGCCTCCCAGCACATTAACCTAGAGTCAATGCTCGACCTGGTAGAGGATCTGAATAAAAAGATATTAATAGAATCCAGTAACATCAGACGGGGAGAACAACACCAAGTTATAACGAGGACAGAGACGAAGACGTATCGGGCGAATTTTACAAAGAGACGTAGAGTCGACGACTTCGACTCTGTGCCTTACGGGTATAAAACACTTCGAGTCGAATGATGTTACTAGGTTCTACTAATATCGCATTTCTACATTCTCGAATGCTCTTAGTAATGTTTGTAGTGTATATATATATATATATTTATTATCTTTTAGTGGTTGTATATGAGCATATTTTTAAGATTTCTAGTTTTGTAGCGTGTAAATATTTTTAACAACAGTTATCCCCTTATATTTCATATAACTGTTTTTCTCTATATTGTATTATTTCTTGTGTTTTTATTTCTGCAACGACATAAATAAAACATCGAGTATTTTATATTAGTCATGATTGCTAATTAACATGTTTGTAAATTTTTGTATATCACTTGTATAGGTAGTACCGTATCTAACTCTTAAGTAGCAAAATATTTGTATAGTAATAAGTACAACACCAGCTGAAGGTCGATGTTTTCAATGATTATCATGATGTATATAATTATTGTACAGTTCAATCATAATAGTAGTAGCCGGGTATGTTAATCGACAAAGATCGACCTTTAGCATAGTGTAGTTATAATAATAAGTGAAGCTGGCGCTGGTTATACTTTATGTACCGTAATTAATTATCAAAAGATGGTGAAACTTGGGGTGATTGAATGTAAATCACAAGAGGATACTTGGGGGAACATACTCATGAAATAGATCTTATAAACGCGATTTTGTTCTTTTCAACTATGTAGTAGTAGTAGTAGTAGTAGATCAAGACAGTGTTGAAAAGAATATTTGGCATAACAAGCGTACAAAGCATTCAATAGGGCGTTTCATGAAAAATGAGTATGTCTTCATGGTTATCCGAGAGAACCGATTTCAACCTAATAATTGTTTAGTTATTTTGATTATTGTCTAGCTGTTTAATAATTTTTGAGAAACATTATCGTAGAATAAAAAGATGTTCTATCATGATTACCCGAGAACAGATAGTTGTTTAGTTATTTAATTATTGTTGTTTTGTTGATGTTCAATAAAATTTTTGAGAAAGAATGTCATAGAATAAAAAAGATTAATGTTCTATATATGTGTATTATTACTATTCTCACCCGTCTGTACCAAGGTATGAAAAAGGTGATAGCTATAACTGAGAGAGAGAGAATGAGGTAATTACCTACGAACACCTGCCTGTGATGATGACGTGTCAGCGACAGGATGAAACTTGTCTGCCAGCGATGACTGTTTGTTTATCGTATGCGTGTTACTGAGCATGCGTTGGATCTAGGTAAGTATAAGTGACTATATAAAGCCGTCCGTTGTTAGCGTGTAGCAGTAGACAGTACGTGTGTGGCAGCAGCAGCAGCAGCAGCAATTACGATGATGGCTAGCAGTCCTAATTATTATTGTTATGATAACTATGAGAGCGAACCCTTGAAAATAGGTAAGTTGTTGTTTATAAAACTTCAAGTTTGTATGCTAATTTGTGTCTATTTTGTTGTTTAGATGAGGAAGGTTCGGATGTTGCAGATCATGCATCATCATCAACAGCAAGTACCTACAACGACGACGGTCAAGCGTGGAACAATGAAGAAGAAGAAACAGGTAAGATGTTTAAGACTTTTGTGTGTGTGTGTGTGTGTTTATGCTTATATTAATCGATTATTGTATTATTATTGTTTTAGCGTTCCTGTCGCAGCAGTCGCCTCTATACTACTCTGATGACGCTGTAGCAGCAGCATCAGCAAACTATACCGTCATAGATACACCAGTAGTAGCAGCAGCTAAAGATGAAGTACGTGTTCAACTGCTCGGGGCTGTCCAGTATCCGTTGTATGTTACGAGACCTCCCGGGGAAAAAGAAAACTACGACCATATACACAACATCCAAGTAGGACTTATTCCAACCGACGACGATCAGGGAGAATTTGACGTGGTAGTGAAGCTCGAGTGCGTGTATAGCATATGTGAGTATGGTGAATTGGTGTTGTCGGAACGGGACTGGTTCGAGCTGTATGATATACGAGTCGAGGCAATGTTTAAAAATTTCTTTCATGCTTGCTGCTGCAACGACGACCCCGACAACAGCAACAAAACACATCGTGATAAACATTTGAAATTTCATCTATGTGAGAATTTATACATCGAGATTATTCACAACGAGTTTTTCGGCAACAGGGTGGTCATACATGATAAACAACGGACTATAACCTTAAAAGATTACGAGTTTCAGTCTATACTGCATTTAGCACCGTTGATCAATCATCATGCTCGAACGTTACGTTACCTCGACTTTTCACGTTTCTACCGCTCAAACATAGAGAACGTAGCAGAAGGTCAACTGAGACGCCATGAAGATGCCTATAAATCGCTCCCGACATCCGATTCAATTTTATTCACATCCGAACTGTTATGCGGTTACTACTCAGCTACCAGTTTAATAGACAACACAGCAGCAGCAATTGGTGGTGGATTGAACTCGTTCATTTTATTAGAAATAATAAAACATTATCCGCAAAAGTTTATCGATGCCGTACGTACACGACTGCTATCATATCAGCCGGAGACAACTACGCCAACGACGTTTACACCATCATACTAGGGACACCTTGGCGTAAATAAACTTAGAAATAGGTTACAACAAAAACAATTTGTAAGTGTTACGAACTCTCAGCTCATATTGTGTGTGTGTGTGTGTGTGAATAATTTGTCAAATATAGATAATGTTACTCTATGCCTATTAAATGTATAACAAAAATAAATAAATAATATGTATAAATATTGATGTTTCATTTACTAGCATGATTAGAAGAGCGTTCATACATACATCAAAGTGTTTGTTCATACCTAGTATACATGTAACGGGTATACATGTATGAGAGAGAGAGAGAACTAATATTGATACAACTACGCCTGCCGATGATGATGATGATGACGTGTCAGCGACCGGATAAGACTTGTTTGTCAACATCGACAACTTGTTTACCGTATACGTGTTACTGAGTATGCGCGCACAAGACCTAGGTAGGTGTACGTGTCTATATAAAGTTAGCAGTTATTAGGCTGTACTAGTAGCAGCAGGCAACACGTGTACAGCTACCGCAGCAGCAGCAGTAATCAATATGATGATGATGATGACGAGCAGTTCTAATTCTTGCTACGACGACGACGACAACTCCTGTATGATCGAAACCCTGGAAATAGGTAAGCTGTTATTGTTTAGAAAAAACTTCAGAGTGATTGTATATATATATATATATATATATATATATATATATATATATATATATATATATATATATATATATATATATATATATATATATATATATATATATATATATATATGCTAATATAATTTGTGTGTATGTTGCCGTTTAGATCAGGACCTTGCAGATCACGTGTCAAACGTATCAGCAACAGCAAGAGCTAAAGGTAATCATATCAACACCAGCAGCAGTAGTCGGAGACGTCAACGACGACGACTACAACGTCTGCACCATCGTACCTTGGCACAAATAAACCTCCTTAGAAATAGATTACAAAAATATTTAAAAAATTTACAAATGTTACGAGACGATCTCGACTCATACTGTGTTGTGAATAATTTAACAGATAACATGTTAAAATTGTCTATTAAATATACAGCAAAAAAAAAATAAATAATATGTATAAACATTGATGTTTCATTTACTAGTATCATCACCAGCATTCTATTATCATTTTTTTTTTTATTATAGATTAAATGTAGTCATAACAATATATATATATTAATAAACATAATTTTTAATTCCTATATGCTTTTATTATTTCTTCTAGAAAAGGTAGGTAGTACAGTGTGTGCGCTGGAGAGAGAATGCGTCCTCTAATAGGCGAGAGAGAGAGAGAGAGAGCTCTTTAATGCGTCCTCTAATAGGAGAGAGGGAGGGCTCTTTAATGCGTCCTCTAAATAGGAGAGAGAGGGCTCTTTAATGCGTCCTCTAATAGGAGAGAGAGAGAGAGAGAGAGAGAGGAGACTGCGAATGACAAAGTTCCAAAATGGCCGTCCCTGCATATTAATTAGAGCAATAAATTATTGCTTGCAATTAGATCAAATAATTTAATTCGATCATTTAATTAGAGCAATAAATTCGCGTCTGCATATTAATTAGATCAATCAATTTAATTCACGTTCTTCTAGAAAAGGTAGTGGAAAGAGTACAGGGTGTGTGTGTGCGCTGGAGAGAGAAAGCATTCTCTAATAGGAGAGAGGGCTCTTTAATGCGTCCTCTAATAGGAGAGAGAGAGAGCTCTTTAATGCGTCCTCTGATAGGAGAGAGAGAGAGAGAGCTCTTTAATGCGTCCTCTAATAGGAGCGAGAGAGAGGGCTCTTTCATGCGTCCTCTAACAGGAGAGAGAGAGAGAGAGGAGACTGCGAATGATAAAGTTCCAAAATGGCCGTCCCTACATATTAATTAGAGCAATAAATTATTACCTGCAATTAGATCAAATAATTCGATCATTTAATTAGAGCAATAAATTCACGCCTGCATATTAATTAGATCAATCAATTTAATTCACGCCTCATTTGCATATTAATTAGAGCATTCGCGCCTCATTTGCATATTAATTAGAGCAATAAATTTAATTCGCGCCTCATTTGAATATTAATTAGAGCAAAAATTTAATTCGCGCCTCATTTGCATATTAATTAGAGCAATAAATTTAATTCGCGCCTCATTTGCATATTAATTAGAGCAATCAATTTAATTAGAGCAATTAATTATGCTAATTAGGTTCCCACGGTCATCAAAATTTTCCCACGCTCAAGCGACCTAATACCTACTACTGTACTCTTGGGCTAAAGGCAATGAAAATCGAATGCAAATTGTGGCTAAAAAATATTCAGTGGATTCTAACTTTCATTTGTTTCCTAAAAAAAGTAAAAGTAAGTTATTCTATTCTGTTTTTCTGTTTTACTATTGTATATAAATCTATATCATTTTGATTGCATAATTTTCAAATAATTAGTTAGCTGAACCCCTTTCATAAGTAACTATAGGTAATTTATTTTAGCAATCTTGCAAATGATTTTGAACGGTTTATTTCCATACTTCAAATAATTCTTTACCGTTGTATAAATGTACATAATTTCGATTTTATGATCTGAAGGGTTCTCAAATAAATAATCAATCAAACCTTTTTTCATAAGAAAATATAATTTACTTTATTTATCTTGAATTTTGCTTTGAAAAAATTTATCTGGACACTTATCCTATAGTGTAAATAAGTGCATAATTAATATAATCTTGATTCTATAATTTTTATATACCTGCTAATTTTCTAATTAAGGCTATTTTGTATAATAATTATTATTGTTAGTGTTTATAAACAAATATTAATTTTCGCATATTTTTATTCAATTGTAGAAGAAATTGTTGAGAAACGATTAAAAATCTATGTTTAATTGAATTATACCTAAACTCCTCGCAAGATTTCTACAGAGGCGGTAATGTTTAAAATAGTGTTGCTTCTAAATGGTTTATCATTCCAATTAGTCCTTTTAGGATGATAAACTACAAATGTGTATAATCATTTTTAGGTGTTTTTGAAAAAAATTAAAATGGTCGGAATTGTTTAAAAAAATATTTTTTTTCTGTTTTCGATTATATCTTTGAAAATTTTAACCTTATAAAAAATACAAAACTACCATAAGATTAAAAATCCTTTCAAAGGGTATAAAACATTATCTGATTCTTTAAATTACTTAAAAGTTACGAACATTTAAAGTGAATCACGCACCAAGACATCATCAAACTTCGAAGCTCCATAACTAGATAACCAGCTGACTTTTCCAATAAAAAATTTGCACTAAAATATATCTCTATAAGAAGATCACTATAGGTGAAAATTATTAACATTGTCAAGGGTTACCAAAAAAAGTGGCCCGCTTGAGATGGAATGACCCGTGGCATTTTTAAAGTCGATAAAAATAGTGTGCAATTGTATGTTCTTTTTTCCACATTTTTCAGAATTTGGTTAATTACAAAGGTATGGTCTATTACTGATTTACCTTTTTTAAACCCTGCCTGATACTGTCCTATCATACCTTCTACATTTAATTGAAGTTTATTATTAATTAAGTGTGCAAGAACTTTGTATGTTGTATTCAGTAGGGATATAGGTCTATAATTTTCTGGTAGCTGTGCATTGCTTTTTTTATAAATGGGACAGATTAGTGCTTCATACCACTCCTCAGGCATTTCTTTCTTTTCCAATATTTTTAATATTAGTCTGTGGATTCTATGTAGTACGTGTTGGTCTGAATATTTTATTAGTTCTATTACGATTTCATCTGATCCTGCACTTTTGTTGTTTTTAATCTTGTTGAGTACTTCCATAAAGTTCTCAAAACTAGGCGGTTCTAATTGGTTTTCGTTGATGTGCTCTACGTTTTCTTCTTGTATTTCGTTATCTATACTTTGATCCCAAACTACTTTTTTAAAGCATCTTGCCCAGATTTCTACCATTTGCTTTTCCTCTAAATGTAAATGTCCTGTTTCGTCTCTCAGACTCGTCGATTGAATATATCCCTTCTTTTCTGTTCTTATTTTGTTATAAAAGTTTCTGATATTTTTGTCCCTAAATGTTGTCATCATATTTGTTATGTCTTTTTCTCTCGCTTCTCTTTTCTTTATTCTACATATGCTATTCGTTTCGTTCCTTATCTTCTTATATTTCTCTTTTAACTCTTCTGTTTGATTATCCATCATGAGTAGTTGTATCTTTTTCCTTTCTTGCACCATTTCTTTACACTGTTCATCAAACCATTCTTTTTTTTGTTGTTATCTTCCTTAGTTACATTTTTGTTTGCACTCTCGTTTATGACTCCTTTCAGTACTCTCCATTCTTCTTCTATATTTACACCTTTTTTACAGTTGTTTATTGCTGCTTTAGTGCTTTCTACATAGTCTTCTCTTATTGTTTCATTTTGCAGTCTTTTGACGTCCCATTTTCTACTTTTAACTTTGTTTTTTCTTGTTATGTCCGGGATCATTTGCATTACTTTTGCTTTAAGTAGTATATGGTCAGAGCCGATATCTGCTCTTCTATACGACCTTAGTTTATGAATACATTGGGTATGTAATTTGTTCACTATCAGATGGTCTATTTGGTTTTGCGTTTTTTGGTCAGGACTTATCCATGTAATTTTATGGATCTTCTTCCGTTGTAGCATTGTACTCTTTATCACCATATCCCTTGATGCTGCAAAGTCCACTAACAATTGGCCATTTTTGTTTGTTATCTCGTGTAGACTTTCTTTCCCTGCCATTGCTATATTCCATTCTTCTCTCCCAATCTTAGAGTTTCAATCCCCAAATATGATTTTAACATCGATTTTTGGTAGTTTACTTAATACATCCTCTAAGTCTTCCTAAAACCTCTATTTCTTTTCTGTTTCTGCTTCTTCTGTTGGTGAGTGCACGTTTATCAGGGAGATTTCTCGATACTTGCCTTTAATTCTTAAATAGCTAATTCTACTATTCACTACGTTATGGTCTACTATCACTTCTTTTAAATTGTTTTTAATTAGAAAACCTGTTCCCAATCTATTCTCTTCTCCCCCTCCATTAAAACATATATAGTTATCATAATTATAGTGTTGCCTACCTTTAATGTTCGTTTCTTGAATTGCAACCACGTCCAGGTCATACTTTCTAGTTTCTGCTATTAATTGTTTGAATTTCCCCGCTTTATTCAACCCTTGAACGTTCCAAGATCCTATGTTTAGTGTATTTAACTGGTTTTTTTCTTTTATATTTTTCTTTTTTATATCATTTCCCGTTAATGTCCTGTCCCTCGCCTGATTCGTCAACTGTAGATTCCATCCTGACTGCCAGTTTTCTATCCGTTTATTGATACATCAATAGAGCTTTCTATTTTCTCCAATTTTTTCCGTTTGGCATTCCATTTCCACCAGATGTTATCAATGCATATTTTTTGGTAGCCTACCTTTGCTCTGTGTTCTTTCTCTTTTTCAGTTTTAGCCATATCTCTAAGTTCTTTCTGTAGTTTTGCTTCCGCCTGGGTCAGGTCACTTTCTATATAATATGATGATCCTTTTAATTGATTCTTTGCTTTCATGACTTTTTCTTTTTCTTCCATTTTTTGTACATCCTTAATTTTAACATCTACTTTTAGGGTATCAGCAATGAATTTAACCACCTCTGCTTTACCTTCATTTTCTTTAAGTTCATGCCCTGTAATTACGATATTATTTCTCTTCTGATTTTTTTCTACACTTTCCAACTTTTTCTCTAGTAGTTTTACTGTTTCCTTTAGTATTTTGTTTTCCTCCTTTAATTTTTTTCATTTCCTCTTTATACTCTTTCTGGTCATTCCTAATTGCTTTCACGTCGTTCATCATAATTTTCATTTCCTTTAGTTCCATTTCGTCTTTCTTTTTTTCCGGTGTTCGGTCTGTTTTTTTACTTTTCCGTGACGGGTCGTTAACTTCTTCCTCATCGCTCCATCTTTTTCTTTTACTGTCTTCCGTTGAAGATTCTTCACTTTTGCATTTAGTAGGTGTATGGCGCAACGGCATTTTACTTTATTATTCGTTTGACACGCACACTCCTTTATTTTATTTCCGTGCACTTTTGTTCCCGCACCAGCCTTTATCGATGCGTCGGCGTGTTGTTTATGACAACGATGACAGCTGATTGTTATCCCGCACTTTCCTTATCACTACTAATTTAGTTCCGAGGAATACACTTATTTAATCTTTTCGAAACAGGTTTTTTTATTATTCACTTTAAACTTCACTTCTTATATTAACTTAAGGTACTGCTTTTACTCTAATAAACTTTGGTTTTACACTTTAAATTCGTTTCGATTTTTACGCGTGACGAGGCCGTGTTACCGGTATCGCGTCGCCGCATTCTTCCACTCGTGAAGGTATCTTCAGAAAAATTTACCAGTTGTCCACTCGAGTCCACTAATCTAATGGTAATGTTATCAATTTCAATGACAGTGACGGGAAAGTAAATCACATGTGTTGGTTCCTTCTCAATCAGGTACCCCGGTGGTACGCAGAGACCGAATTCAAAAATTGTATGACACGGTTGATTGTTTCTATACGCTCCTCCTGTAATATTCGTATCTACAAAGATGTTCGGCGTTGAGAGTATATC
Organism: Agrypnus murinus; assembly: GCA_929113105.1. Classification (NCBI taxonomy): domain Eukaryota; kingdom Metazoa; phylum Arthropoda; class Insecta; order Coleoptera; family Elateridae; genus Agrypnus; species Agrypnus murinus. The sequence goes on along the minus strand of OV816024.1, from coordinate 43,109,819 downwards.
GACAATTCGATCTGATACGTGTCTGATACCGGTAATAATATACGACAGTTAAATCCTAATAGAGAACCTATACTGTTCGGTTTGCTAAAATCTATAACCGCTGTGGCAGATTCAATCTCACACTTTCCTGTATTAGTGTTAGCCTTGATTTGTAGTAGCAGATCTCCTTCTTCAGGATCGCTTGTATTAACCTGATTCTTTATATAGTTAGCGATTTCTGTCAATTCGTAACTACCGGTTGTAATAGTTATTTCTTGATCTCCGTAATAAAATTTATTTTTCCCTGGAAATATATTCCGTATCGTATGACTTGTATATAGGCCACCTAATTTATTTCCAAACCACTACAATCCAGAATTAATGCGGAACACTATTTGGTTGCAACAGGACGGGGCACCGCCTCATTTTGGTCGTCAGGTCCGGCAACTGTTAGACAACGTTTTTCCGGACAGATGGATTGGACGCAGGGGATCCATTGAATGGCCTGCTAGATCCCCTGACCTAACACCCATGGATTTTTTCTGTGGGGTCATATCAAAGATCGAGTATATGCTAACAGACCTGACAATTTAGAAGATTTAAAAAACCGAATTAGAGCGGAAATGAACAATATTACACCGGAAATTTTAAACAGGCTACATCAAAATTTTGCCCAACGGCTCTACTACTGCCAGGAAGTTAATGGAGGACACTTCGAACATCTTGTTTAGCAAACAAAAACACCAAATGTTGTTCAATTTGTTTCAAGTTTATTTATGTTTTGTTACTTTTTTTTCTCTTTGCATTAAACCTTTTTAAGTAATAAATTTAATTTTGTGGATAAAACATGTTTCGTTGATTTTAATTTTTTTGGCGATTTTTGTCAAAATGATACAACACGTGTATTACATAATGGTACTCAGAAAAAAATAAGCTTTCAAATGACGTCAAATTTGACCCCCATTGCTATTTAAAAAAATCAAGTTGGCTGTGTATCTCGTAAAGTAACGATGCAAAGCAGGTGAAGAAATTAGGTACAATAGATATTAATCTATAAAATGCACACCCCAAATTTCAATTTAATCCAGTTAATAGTTTTGAAGATATCAAGCCGGTTCCAAACTTAATGAAGACCCTGTATAAACCGACTAATCCTATGGAATATCTGTATTGTTCACGGTCTAGTTGTATATTCGGGGATAATATAACTAGTGTTATGATTATCATCGGTGATAGCCCGAGTTAAAACCGACGAAAATTGACCGAGTGCGAAGCACGAGTTCAATTTTCTAAAGGTTTTAACGAGTGGTATCATCGTTGATTAATCATAACACGTGTTATATTTGGTGAGAGAATATAATGAACGTTGACAGAAAATAAACACTGAAACTTTCTGTCACTTTGACAGTAAACAATTTTATTTATTAAAAACAGGTGACAGTCAACATGCGGTGATAGAATTATCATCGATTTGATAACCTATTCTGCGAGTTTGTTTTTGTACTTTCACCAATGAAATTAATAAAAAATGTACCATGTGACACGTGAATTATATTCTCGGAGTAGCTTCTATAAGCTACTCAATGCGTGACGGGTCCTCTAGCATCATCGAGATTAACAATAGCTCTTTCAAATCGTAAAGGTTTATTTGGTAGACTTGTTCTCATATAGACACCTCTGAAAAAGGGTATGTCTTTAGCATGTTTTATTATATCTAGGTTTGTAAGTGCTCTCCGAGGCAGGTTATTCAGTTTTTTGACCTGTACGGTTTCAGATACAATGCTGTACCGCCTGCTTTATAAGGTTTCAGGTAAAGAGCGTTTCCACTCTTTCTATCTATCGCAATAGCCTCCATACTTTTATTATGCCGTTTAGCTTCTTCTAGCTGCTTCTTGTTACTATTAGCGATGTTAACAGCTTTTGCTATACCCGAGGCGCCTCCTATAATTGCTCCGAGAGCCATTATTGCAAAAATAATCCAGCAAAAATGGGTATAAGGGGTAAAACACCCCCTGTAGCCGTAGGTACCGGAATAATTCGAGGTACTTTAACGTTTTTCCTACCTCCTACGTTTTTAATGATTCTTCTAGCCGCATTCAACGCATGGTGTATTAAATCCTCCCCCGTGAGGGTCTTACTTGCTCGATCTACCGTACTTACAAGCTTCTTTAAAATACCTCCTTTAAAAGTGATAATCTTCTTCGCATCGTTCTTTCTTTTCTTGGTCTTTCTCCTACTAGTTTTCTTATTCATACCCATTCCTAACTTTCGTTTAACCTTCATTATACCGGTTACAAGCAGAGCTGAAGCCTTTCCCCTAACTTAAGAGTCTTTAGCTTTAACTCGTCTCCAGGCAGCTTCTTCTAAAACACGATCAGCCATATGTCTACTACCCAAGTCTAAACTTTGAGCGTACGAAATATCGTGTTGCATACACACCTGATCCAAAGGGTTTATACCTTTATCTCGCGTTGTAATCTTTTAGATATTTTAGTACCGGGTCCGCAATATTGGTAAGAAGGAAGATGTAGTTCGATCGGGAACTTGTCAATGAGTTTGTTAACAACACCGTTATCCTGATGCGTCAACATCACGTACTGAGATAAGAGATCAGATGCATCTCTATTTATACTCGGTGAAAACTTGCTATCTCATACTATTGCTAGCGATAGTAAAACACAATAATTATACGTTTATTCTTTATTAAATACATTATTCATTTGTAACAGACAATCGTGATAATTTCTTAGATAACTTATTGAATACACAATACGATTTTATTTCATTTTGTAATAAATGTAAAGCTTTTATATAATTTTGTAACCTATTTCTATATTCAATCATCCTCTGCTTCTTATGATATATCTGCCGATGTCTCGTGAAGCGCTGTCCATGGCGTCGTCGATGCTTGTTGATAGGGTTGCAGTTGACCGTGTACGACATTGATAAATTTTGATGGATAAAGTTTTATTATCTCTAATAAAATAAGCGAGTTCAATTCACCACGGTCTTTTAAATTCAACGTTGAGTAGTTGCCACACGACAATTCGGCCGAGAATAAAATCGACTCAGGTGACACGAGGTTGATATTTTTCTGACGTCTCATCCCTTCTACTGTGTTCTCTACACTTGTGTAGTAGAAGTGCGAAAAGTCTAGGTGACGTAATACACGAGCATGCTGATTAATAAGCGGAGCTAGATGCATTAACCTTTGAAATTCGTGGTCTTTTACAGTTATCTTTCGCTGGTCATAACATATCATCACCGTGTTACCGTAAAAAACACTGTGATTAAACTCTACGTAAAGATCCGTACATAGATGGAATTTCAGCTTTTTATCGTTCCATATTTTCGTGGAAAAGAAGTGTTTGAACATTGCTTCGACTCGGATATCATACAGTTAGTACCATACGCTTTCCGTTAACATAATTTCATTATGCTCACATACGTTGTTGATACATTCCAGTTTAACAGCCACATCAAATTCGTTAGGTTCTTCAGGTGAAATGATTCCCACAAGGATATTATGTATATGAATACAGTCTTCTCGTGGTCTCATGACAAATAGAGGATATTGTATGGATCCTAACAGCTGCAAGTGTTTATCGGGGTATTTGACGGTAATCGATGGTGATGCTACCTCGTCTGTACTTTGTACCGGAAAGTTTGAAGCATCATCTGCGTAGTATGGTTCGTTCAGACCTAAACAAGGAATAATTATTCAGTAACATTCAATAGGTTTTGTTCTTTTAAAACATACCTATTTCTTCACGTAACATTTCGTAGTCTTGACCCTGATAATAACTACTTGGTTCTGGAATTGATAGGTTTGTTGCTGCGTGATCATTTCATCATGATGATGATCTAAAATGAAATAAATTATTCGAATGTATACATAAACAAACCGTTTTCTTTCTTACCCATTCCATCACTGTTTGGAAATAGGGCTTCATAGCAATGATAATAATTATTAGGACTGCCTATATTCATTATGGCACTGTTACACTATCAACTGTCGCACTCTAATGACTAATAGCTTTACACTGAAATACGTTTTATAGTGATTTCTACACATGAGCATGAATACATATCATTCAAGTTGAATCATAACGAACTGACTCCTGACTGAGTTATTCCCTATAGATCCGATTCTGGGGACTACGGAAAATTCAATAACGAGAAAATTCAAGTTTCTACATGCTAAATGTAAAATAAACGATTTGGACTATTATGTTTAGGAAAATGGAAAAAAAGATTGATTGTATTAAAACTATTCATTGCGATTACGAATGTTTTTGATATTCGAGGTGAAGATTTAAAAAACGGTATAAGTTTTTATTTTTAAATAAATTTTTTATTTAAGACATTAATGGAGGTGTTATTTATTAGACATCATATAGATTAAAGAATTTTTCATAACACATCATCCAACTACATATAACTTTATATAAATATTTCAAGTAAATTATTTAAATCATTGAAAAAGAACCGTCTTTTCTATAAAACGCAGTATTTTAATCTTTAAGTTTTATTTAAATAAACTTTAAGGATTCAAAAGCATTTAAAAGTTTATTTTTAAAACAAACAATTTGGTTGAATTCTTTTTTATAATAACTCATTTGATGCGCTTTAAGAGGATTCCGTACCCAAACTGGCCTTGAAAATCGGAACTCTTACACCGCTTGTCACATTGACAGTAATAAAGCAATAAAGTGTCGTAAACAGTAGCTTCGAACCCTTGTCCATAAGTTATAGTTTGAAAGAGCAGGTACCTAGTTAAATAAATCGGATTGTTTCGATAAATCGGATAAATCTTTCTAACATAGTGGTTACGTTAGTAATTAATTTTTTTTTATCAAAACGCTATTTTCCTTTCCAAAAAGATATTTTCTATCGAAACTCCGACTAAAATGACCGTACGAACTTTAGAACTTTAATTTTTAATTTTAATTTTTAATTTTTAATTCTTTAATTTTTCCCAATTTGTTATCACCGTTTTTCTATTTCAAGTTTGCAAATTCAAAAATTTAACACGGCCATTTTGTAGAATTTATTATTCTCTTTAGAACTGTATAAATTTTATTATTACATTTTTATTAGAATATTTGCTATGATGTTAGAATGTTACATTGGAAATCCCATAAGGGTGATAGGTCCGGATGGCTCTTAAGAGGATTCCGTACCCAAACTGGCCTTGAAAATCGGAACTCTTACACCGCTTGTCACATTGACAGTAATAAAGCAATAAAGTGTCGTAAACAGTAGCTTCGAACCCTTGTCCATAAGTTATAGTTTGAAAGAGCAGGTACCTAGTTAAATAAATCGGATTGTTTCGATAAATCGGATAAATCTTTCTAACATCGTGGTTACGTTAGTAATTAATTTTTTTTTATCAAAACGCTATTTTCCTTTCCAAAAAGATATTTTCTATCGAAACTCCGACTAAAATGACCGTACGAACTTTAGAACTTTAATTTTTAATTTTAATTTTTAATTCTTTAATTTTTCCCAATTTGTTATCACCGTTTTTCTATTTCAAGTTTGCAAATTCAAAAATTTAACACGGCCATTTTGTAGAATTTATTATTCTCTTTAGAACTGTATAAATTTTATTATTACATTTTTATTAGAATATTTGCTATGATGTTAGAATGTTACATTGGAAATCCCATAAGGGTGATAGGTCCGGATGGCTCTTAATAGACAAGCTCCGTGGAGCAGAGCTTAAACTCGGGAACTTGTAAACAGACAGACTACATGAACCCTGGTTCGAAACTTGTCGGCTCTCTTTGATTTTATTCGCTATGTGCGTCGGCTTGGAGGAGATGTGATAATCGTCCGAAGCGCGCTAGGTGGAGCAATAGAGCAATAACGACGGACGATTTCATTAAACTTTGCAAATATAATGGGTGGAAATATTTGTTGCGTAGTGAATTGTAAAAATAAAGGTTGAAATATCAAGTGCAAGTTTATATTATTTTTACCATTTATTGAATTTTCAAATGTGCATATATGGATATAACCTCAAAAAGTCAAATAATAACATGAAAATATGTATATTAAATACAATTTACTTACATACTTATTCTTCTCAATCGCATAAAAATAAATACTGTACGCGCTCATGTAGAAAGTAAACAAAAAATAGTCTTTATATTTGATTTATTTCACATTTTCTATATCCGTTCATAAACGCCAATGTTATGGTTTCCGTCCTTATTTCTCAGTCTACGACCAGAGGTTGCCACGAGGCGCGAGACAAGAAGTCTACTTTACCGATCATATGACGTCACCGACAGATAGCGTTAGCAGCGCTAGGAATTCAAATCTTTCAGCGAGAAATGATGACAAGTTGGAAATGACAGATACAAAAATTGACAAAGTGATTCAAAATAACAGATGCAAAAATGAGATATGCAGATGACCTCGCGAGATACAAAAACTTACATATGCAAATGACACCGCGAATTAAATTAATTAGATCGCGATCTGCAAATGATAACGTTAATGATATACACATAACACCGCAAATAATCCGCTAATGACCCCGCAGGATATAAAAAAAATAACCGCGAATGATCCGCTAATGACCCCGTGAGATATAAAAAATGAACCCTGGATTTCGCGGATGACCTTGAAAAGCAAAATCGAGGCCCATAAGAAAATACATGGGATTTTGCGCTCGAACTCTTGTTGCATATCTACTATTAAAGTAAAAAAAATAGTTTTAGACGTCGACTGATTAAGGATCTTTAAGTTTTGAAATTTAATACTTTAAGGTTTCCAAATATTGGAAATTTCTAACTTCAGAGTTACAGCTTTCAGAGCTCTAAAATTAAAATTTCTTTTACTCTACTTTTACCTTAAAAAAGAAACTTGAAAAAGTTTTTGCGATACACATCAGTTTTGAGATCCTGAGATGTACATTTAACGTTTGAATGACTTAGATTCGCAGTTCAAAAGACAATGTTTCAGAGATTTAAATTTGCACATTTCAGAGTTTTAATCTTACACAGATTGAAAGCACAAACATTTTAATATATAAAAGTTTTTAAAAGCTAGAAAGTGGCAGTAAACACTAAGAGATTAAGACGTCATTTTCATAATAAATTTTAAAGCTACACTTTAAAATAAAATGAACCTATTATTGTTATTGAAATAAACCCTTAAGCTGTTTAATATTGGAAACTTAAAATATAAGGCAGCTTAGGGTAAACATCATTTTAAAAGCTGCCTGAATTCTGATTTTAATTGATTTAATGTTTCGAAATTTTTAGATTTCGAAAGCAACAGTTTCTACGTTTTAAATTTTGAAAGTTTTAAAAACTGAGATTTACTCATAGTTTAAGAATATTAAATTTTTCTTTCAGTTTCAGTGGTAAATTCTAAAAGTGTTTAGTACCACAAGCTTGTATTTTTAAGCCTTGTAGTCATCCATGATTATGTATTTTCAAACTTTTGGAAGTTTGCTAATCGCAGCATTATTTCACAGTTTTAAAACTTTAAAGTTTAAAATTTTGAAGCGGACCTTCCAAAGAGGCCTAAAATCTGTTACTTAAAAGGAGATTTGAGTAAGCTCCAAACCTGGAACAGCCAACTACGATATAGTAATTCAGCTGAGAAAGTAAAAAATAAGATACCATCATGTTTAACTAGTACGGGTTGCAGGCACGATGAAGATCTACGACCAGTCTGCAACTATGTATGCATGTATGTTTGTATGTATTAGTATGTAGATATTTAGTAATCTGTACCTAATAGGTGATAAATAATAGGTAGCAACACTGGTTAAAAGTGAGTATCTATCATAATTAAGCTCATGATGAAGTTAAAGAAATTAAAAATATTAATATATTTTACCCCTAATCGTTTAGTTAGTTAGTCGATTCTGTTGTAAACAGGACGTTGTTTTTCTTCAATGATGGGTATTTTGAGAGTTAACTTTTATGTTAATTCAGATTGGAAATAGGTATATGGCTTTATTTTTCAGATAGGTTTTCAGTCTTATACATTTGAGTTAAGAAAGAAAACAGGAGTTCTTTTTTTTGTAAAAAGTGATTCATTTCGAATGTAAGTTGGGTTCATGTCTTATTGTCTTATAGCGAAATATACTTATATGCAATATCTCCGATTGCTCCGATTTATTATTTTCACGGGATGACACGTATTTAATATTTTTTTAGTTGTTATTAAATAATTTCTGCTTTTTCTTATCTATACCGGGTGTTCCGAAAAGTAACCGATAAAATTTAATAGTATACTTCTGAACCAAAGATAAGAAAACCAAAATATATATTGAGATATAGCTCAGTAAAGAAAGTCTCTAACAGTCTTATAACGGCTTTGTTGAGTTTTACTTAAAAGAAAGGGTATTATACAACTGAAAATGTTTGTTAATGAATTTTTTAGTTTTCAGTTTCCGTTTACCTTGGCCAAAGATCTGAATAAATCTATAAAAGGTAAAGAAATCTTTGCAATTTTATTATTTTTTTGTTACATTGTGCTGACTTGATAAATATAAATAATAAATAAAAATATAAATATAAATGTAATAGAGGATTATGTTCCTTTATAGTGCAATGATTTTCCAGCATAATATTAATAAGAATTAATAGCCTCAGCTGTTGAAGTTAAAATCACGAATTCTTATTGTTACCCAATGAAAAAAACGTTAAATGTTGACTGTTTGCATTTATCATTAATAATTGCTAATGAAACATTTATTAAGAATTTACTATAAAACGATTCAAGTTTGAGTTGATTTTATTGATTTTCACTTGCAGTTACATCTGAAAGAAAGAAAATCTATTAGTTTAGTAAAATTATAAAACATTACATATCTCGTTGACAATAATATCACAATACAAAAATAGTCTTGACTACGGTTATTAAGAAATTAATATCTATCTGGAAATGCAGTTACATGTTGACAATAATCATAATATTAAAATAATGACCAAACACAAGCTATTTTGAATTGATAGATAAACAACAGTAAAATATGAAAAATAATTGCAATTTAAATTGAAAATTGAAAATTATTAAAAGAAAATGGTTGTCAAATTTATTCTTTTCTGTGTTTTATGTTTAAAACGCAGCAATAATAAAAGTTTAATAGTTTATAAAACGTAAAAAAGGCGTATATTTATTTCAACTATAAGAAAAAGAAAATCTAAAAGAAGAAAAATAAAACTTAACAATAGACAAGAGATCTGCTAGACCCGAAGAAACCGAGACCAGAGAAAAGAAGCAAATAATAAAACCTATTCTTAAACGTTGTTCAAGAAGTAGCGTAAAAAGGTAATTTAATTAGATGCGATTTACCTCAACGTTTTAGTGCGTCTAAGTATCCAATCCTGAGGGGAGTTCCAGAGTTCAGAAGCAGTAAGCAGATTTCTGCGTGGTGATTTTCCAGACAGCAGACTAAAAACGGGAAACATAATTAAATCAAAATACATACAAGCAGTGGCGTAACTATCATGTGTCAGTTCGGGGCAAAGCCCCGGGGCCCAACGACTTTGGGGGGTCCATTGTGATACCTGAAAAGGCTAGAAAAAGAGACTGTTAAAATAAAAAATGAGTATAAATAATACTGAAGTATTTGTTGATAAGTTGATATATTTATTATTTGTCATTCCTGTATAAGAGTAGTTGTTTTAATGATTTATTTCTAATCTTGTTTTTAATTTTATTTTTGTGTTACTGAGTTACTGACCAAGTTAAGTTTCTTATTCTTAGGATGAATTTCACAAAATGTAGTGAATAGAAAGTCATAATGTATATGCTTTTATTTGTTAAAGCAAAGCTAGCACAGTTTAGTTACTAACCAAGACCTTTTGGTTACCAGGCACCGTTAAACTGATCCTCATTAATTTAAGCTAGTTAGTAGCAAATACCTATTCGTTCGCTCTGTCACAATACCCACAATCAACACACAATGGCCGCATTCAACAGACTTGCCGGTGATAAACCGCTGCTGCTCACCGGAAGATTTTAACTTATTGATTTTGAATTATGAAAAATTGGTTACCGGTTGAAAAATTCAAATTTACTTGTCAAATATAGAATGACATAACCTAATTCGATATTTGTAATAATAATAATAATGGAACAGATAATATTAGATGAGGATAAGTTAAATCTAAATTGTAAATATCAACCGTTTTTTTAAAGAAATTATAAAAATATCTAGTAAGCACAACAAAATAAACGTGAAGGGGCGCTGTTGTAACCTTACTTTAATTGTACCGGTACGGTATGTAAACAAACCGTATTTAAAATGTGAGCAAAACGACTACCGGTGACCCAGACCGGTGTGACCGGTAAGTCTGCTCAAGGAGCCCAATAACAACATAATATTTCCTTCCCCCCCTTACGTAAGTCGTTTACTATTTTGACGAGACACGAGAAAGTGAAACATGTAGTAACGTGCTCGTTGGTAGGTACGAAAGTAGTAGCACTTACGTGGCCAGAACAAAACAGTGAATTATATCCAATTTTATGCTAAGATCTCCGTTGTTTGAAAAAGTTGACGGGTCGTTAGGTTATTTCCAAAGTTCTCACAACCAGCCACCTCATATTTTGTCATTATTATCAATTAAATATTGGGGGGAGAATGCGTAAAGTCTTTTCTTCGCCTCGGAGACCGATATGGACCTCGGCTGTCCGCCCCGGTCCTTAAAGTGTCTCCTTGGCAGAACAGTTTACTTATGCATCTCGCAATGTAAATAACTTTTGGTAGTTTGAACTATTGATTGCTTAACTGCACATTAAATTAATAATATTAACAGTTTGGTTCTAAAAGTTATATTAGAAGCCTAAAAGTTAATACAGAGATTCTCAACCTTTTTAGTAAATTGAGACCCAACTTTTCATAACAGTTTTTGAAGTCCTAATATATTTTTCTATATCTATTTTCCTTTTACTGCTGATACGCGGCTACAAGGCTCAAAGTTGATATTTGGCAACACTGTCGTCCCCAAACGTATTTCTCGCGTTTTCACGAGAAGTTCCGATCTGCGTCGCACATTGTAAAGATCCACCTGCTAGTACAAATGTCGTTGCGTTTAGCATGTTACTTACAGTATGTATTTACCTATTTTTGAGTGTGGCATTTTATTTTTGTATAAAGAGAACGTATCTTTTCTTATTTTGGTTTCAATAATAAGTTTTTCGAATATTTTGACTTTGTTTCATGTCTTCGTGCCCACTTTTGTTATTTTGCGCCTCCTTAAGGGGCGCGCCCCACAGGTTGAAAATCACTGAGTTAATAAGTGTTTTGCCTTTGACCCTCCCGTCGCACCTAATGTCCAATATCTATAAATCTGTCGTCGCTGGTTCTTGGTTAAAATTATGAAATACTTAACTAAGCTTAAAATCAATCATAAAAGGCTGTAAGCTATTACTAGTAATAAAAATACATACCAATGTCTTATTATTAAGATTTTATTTAAATGTTTCCTCTTTTTGCGACCCTGAGTGGGCCCTAATGATTATCTTACCCCGAGGCCCAATGGCGTCTTGTTATGCTACTGCATACAAGGTTTGTAACGAATATAAAAAAGTGTTAACAAAAGTTTAGCTAGTGCTCTTCTAACGGAAGTAAAAAAGTGAGGTCGTCTTGAAATCAGTTTAGTTAAGGTTAAAAGAACTCATCATAATTCCTTAGTAGATTTGTTTGTAAAAGTGATGCATGTGCATGTGCAAGTGATAAGCCACATAACCTAAAATTAATAAAAGTCAATTATAGTTTTCAAATATTTACTTGATTGAATCATCACAATTCACAGTTTGGGGTTATGCTATGAATCAAAAGGAGAATAAGAGTTAAAGGATAATATAAAGGATGCTGCTGGTTTTAATTCAAGACAAGTACCTACTATGTAAGCAACTTCCTTTCTAAACTGACGAATGCACCCTGCGTGTAGGGAGCTTTCTTTCTTTTTTTATACACATTACACACGTAACTGTACCTTTGTTTAAATTTTAGAATATTATTTAATTTATTTTTCCTTAGAAATGCATGAACTGCTTCAGATGTGGTATGTGACTAGAAGTCAGAGAAAAAAATATTTTTTTTCCACATGATGGATTTTGAAGCTAGAAATGTCACGAACAGTTAGTGGATATTAAAAACAGTTCAAGTTTCCTTTGGAAGACACGGATGTTTGTACATTAACTCCTCCAACACTACTTAACTGATACGAGGTGTGTAAATTAACTAATGAGACTGGCAACGTAGCGTTCGATCTGGCGACACTTGGGACGCGGGACTTGGAGGAGCGGCAGGTGAACATGTGATACGCCTTCAGTACGAGTTTCAATTGGCTAAAGTCATTTGGTTGTCCGTAGCGATTTTTTTCGTGAAACAGTTTTTTCTAGTGCGCTCTAAAAATGAGTGACATCAATTTCGAGGAACGGTATGCTATCAGGTTTTGCTTCAGACTTGGGCACAGTGCAACGGAAACTTTTGCAAAACTTCAGCAGGCCTACGGAGACAGTGTTTTGTCAAGGGCCCAGGTTTTTCGGTGGTTTAAGGCATTTTTAGAAGGAAGAGGGTTGATTGAAGATGAACCACGAAGCGGAAGGCCTTCATCTTTAAGAACCGATGAAAATGTCACTAGAATCCGGGATCTTGTGCGTTCAGATCGTCGGTTGACAGTCAGAATGATCGGGGAAGAGTTGAATTTGACTCACACCACCGTTCATCAGATTTCAACAACTGGGTGTTGCATCACGATAATGCGCCTTGTCACACAGCAATTTCAATAAACGAGTTTTTGGCCAGTAAAAACATTCCTGTGGCTCCTCAGCCTCCTTATTCGCCTGGCTTGAGTCCTTGTGACTTTTTTCTCTTCCTGAGATTGAAAAACCACCTCAAGGGAACCCATCTTGGGACATTCGAAAACATTCAAACGGCTGTAACCAACCAGCTGAAGGCTATTCCAGTATCCGAGTTCCAGCACTGCTATGGGGATTGGAAAAACCGTCTCCAGCGCTGTGTGGCTTCCCAAGGAAGTTATTTTGAGGGAGATAATATTGAATTGTAATTCTATTCGAATAAAAAAATTGAAAAAATCAGTCTCATTACTTAATTTACAAACCTCGTATTTACCAGATGGGCATGCGATCGACTTTCACCTTGGAGGATGTACCTTTTTATTGATGTGTGCAAAAATATTGTAATGAACGAGAAAACCCCTATGCCTACAGGCGAATAAGTCAGACAGTTTCCGTCGCATCTACAATTTTCGAGACTGGCGGCAGAATGTATGACACATCGACGGCTGCTTGAGGCGCGGTGTACTAGAAATTTCTAGCAAGTTCCGCACTTCTGTGTAGTGTATATAAGCGCCCCGCGAGGTAAGTTGGGAGGGGGGTAATTAATCAACGAGTTAAATGAATACGCGCATCGTGAATTAGTAGTATATAAATATGTAAATAAAATAATACAAGAGAAATGTTGGAAATAAATATTTTAAATAAATAGTCTGTAAATACTCTAGTTTAAGTTCGTTAACAGTTTATAATTATAGTGTTTGTAATTAGTGTTAGTGTAAATATTTTCCTTTGTTAATAGACGATTAAAACAGCACCTTCAGTATTATTTAAAAAGAACGTTACAATGTTTTTACTTGTTGTTTCCTGATGACCATATGCGTTTCGCAGCCTAGAAAATAAAAAGTAACTACATCAGGTCAGGTGAAAGTAAATTGTAGGCCGTGTGTCAAATTTTAGATCAATCTGTTAAGTGGTGTAGGAGAAATTAATCTATAAATGGAATTCAACAAAGAAAAATTCGGATATCCTTAACCTCTAACCAAGTGTTCGAGTGGAAATATGATGCGAATATCTCTCATCAACCTTCAACTGCTTGTGACATTTTCGACATTGCAGAATTCAACATGTGCAAAAAAATGGATTTTTCTCTGATTTTCAGTCATATTCTATTAAGTACTAACTGCCAGTTTTGTACGTAGAATCTGGAAATCAAAATTTCCTTTAGCATATGTTTATATTACGTGCGTATAAAAGAAAATACGCGAAAATAATATTGCAAACATAACTCGAATAATTCCAGACTTCAGTTGCGTCGTTATCAGTTCTCATTAAGAGCACCTGTTTTATTCTCACCTTCGTGGTAGACATATTATTCTGTCATGATTCAAGTGTTTTGTCCTGGTTTTATTGTATTTTAATACAAGCTACGCGACATATAAAAACATATAAATAACATTGCTTTATATACTTATCTAGATTATATTACTTTCCAAAGACAATCTCGGATTCTCGTTATTACATGTGAAAATATAAATATTGAATAAGTTATACAATAGAATTATCACTAAATACATACTTAACTATAATTGCAGTTTGTACATTATTTATTAGAAATTTAAGTTAACATTTATCGTTGAGTTTATTTAACAAATCTCGAGTGAAACATCAGTGCGTTCAGATTAGTTTCGTTTAGAGTACACTAGGTCAAGCTATTTTGGCTTAATTAAATAAATTCATGCAAATAAGCAAATACTAGTACAAGCAAGTACTTCAAATTAGTTATCAACCACCATTGCTCTTACAAAATGTTGTGGAGCAAGGGCTCAACTGAAGCTTCCAGGCAACGATACAAAGAAAACACTATTTCTGGCATAGTAAGTAGAACTAAAGTTTTATAAAAGCATAAGACGTGACCTTAACGTATTTCTGAAAAACATCTGTAGTAAAGAATAAATTTCTCTTTGTTTATCTTACCTTGCATTACCTAATCGAACAGAGAAGGAACTCCTCTGAAACCTACAGCTAAGCCAGCGCGTCAGCCACGAAGGAATATAAACAGTCGCTCAGATATATCACTCTAAAATATGAGCAATGCTATTATTTTGATGTTATATGGACGATTGTAAATTTTAACCACATTTTAAATGCGCATCTAGAATTCGACATATTTGATAAAGATTGCGCGTTAGCCTCCTAACTAAGGAGAATTGAGATGGGCAATGCATCTTTTGACATTGTTTTCGTTATTACCTCTTAATTAAGCAAAATTTTCATGAAATAAAAAGTTGACCAGTTACCTATACACATTTATAGATTATGTGGCACTACTTGATGTAGTTCAATTAAATGCAGACTGCCTAATAATTGTGTGTTTTAATAAACCTAGCAAGGGAGTTTTGTTTTTAATACCAGTTTATTTATACAACTATTACAAATTTGTTCAGTTTAACATGCTTTACACATTCTATAACTGTTTAACTATTCAATTATTTATTTTTAAACAATTCTTTTTTTGCTCCATTTGTATTTTGATAAAATTACCTAGATCTCATTTAATAAATATGCTAGCATATTGAGGGTAATATACAAACAAATACCAATGAATTTTGGACTTTTATTAAATAAGGTAAAAATTGTTCAAGTAGTCATTCCTGTCTATATACTTTTAAAAATGAAATTATTAATGCTTCCAAGATAGCAGATATATAATTTGCAAAAGTAGTTTGTTATTCAAACTCAATCAAGTTCATCTCATCAAATCTCCACAGTATGAAACATCTTCATGTCATCAGCAAATAGCACATATTTAGAGTGATGAACCACATTAGGTAAGTCATTAATAAATTGAAGAAAAAGCAGAGGCCTTAGATTATACCCTTGAGGGACCCCTGAATTAATTTTATACAAAGTGGAGAAAACGTCGCTAAACTTTACAAAGTCAGACCTATAACAGGTTAAAAGTTGAACCACAAACACCATATTTAGACAATTTCAATAGTAAAATAATAATAATAATAATAATAACAATAAAAATAATAATAATAGTAATGGCAATGGCAATCAATCACCAGGTCTCCAATGTACGGTACGTACTCCACAAAATGCAAAAAGGGTCAGAGAAACGATTTTACGAAGACCAGCTCGCTCTGCTCGGAGACATTCTACTGAACTTCAAATGAGCATAGAGCACAGGAAATCGTACTTTGCATGGAAAATTACGTTTTCATTCATAAAAGTTGGTTGTTGCACAGGAAATTAATGAAATGGATTAACCACAACGATTGAACTTTGCACAGAAGATGCCTACATTTTACACACTATAATAAAAATAATCCTTTATTGTCTGGATAGCTCTTAGGGTTTGTGGTTTCAGCAGAATGGGGCCATGGCGCACACTGCCAGGGAGGAAATAACCGTTCTTCGCCATCTGTTCAAGGAAAGTAGATTAAGGGGTAATACGAAAAACACGTATTATAATGCTCAATTGTAGTACTTGCTTAGCGACTCGTTACGCAAACTGTACTCATGTTACAATAATAGTTATTGTAACATTTATTTTTCAATACACTATAGTATATGATAAGGATTGTAATCACGTCTCGAGAGAAATTATATAAGATGTGAATATACAAGATGGATTAAAAGCAATGATTCTTGCAGACCCCTCTTTTTTACAGAATACCGTTAATAGTAGAAGTTATAATTGAGAACTTAGATATCTGAGAAAAAATAAAACTACATAAATAATAATTGATTTCGTTTATAACCTACATTTGAGGGATATAAAAACTGAGTTCAAATCATAACATAGACAAAAGGGGATCACAATTTCCAGAGGAAATTGCCGAAGCACTAAAGTCTATTAATAGAATATTTTACTGATTCTGTGTAAATTAATTTCTGATTTCTGATTTCTGTTAATTAATACCAATTCCATACTACTTTACACATAACAAAGATGCATCTAAAATAAACAGTTGTAGTATAAAATTGAGTTTCAAAAGGTCAGATAATGGTGTGCGCATCTGCTCCGCCTTGGCCCTTTCTCAGTTAAAGTTTTATACTTCCGTAAATTTAGTTTACTACTGCGACGCCTTTATACTTGAAATTAATCTCGTTTCTAAATAAGCGTGCGAAAGACGTAGTCCTAGTCGTATAAATCTGAACAAAGAGGATCGCTGGAATTTGAAAAAAAAGGAAATATAGGTCTAGCCCAAATCTACTCCCGATGCAAATTAATCTCCCCTTTTCGTTAGAGCTTAAATAATACCGTATTAATGCAAATTCATTTCCTGTTTACTTTATAATCTTTTTAAGCAAAAAAAAAGAGTAAAATATTACTTTGGGTACAGGAATGGAATTAATAAGTAGGTATATAGAACAATAACTGATATGATGATTGTTTGGTGATCTTTTTAAATGATACCAGCAGCTATTTTCTTCAACCGACACTTATTTCACTTACTTATTAAATATTTAGTATCGCGATTACTCTCCATATTAAGTTTAGTTTAGGAAGAAATTGTGCTAAAAGGTAACTAAAGTTATGCCAATACGATAAGCCAAATTATTAGCCATAAATTCACTTGCTACTAATTGATAAACGAAAACTGGGATTTTATTGCATTACAAAGGGTTGTAATACGTGAAGTTTAAGAATGTAACAGATAAAGTGTATTATAACAGCAAACATAAATTTGACGTTGTTTTTTCGGGACGCACAGTGAAAGATTGAAAATTCCAAGCAAATGTTTTTTCTTTTTGGCTTTTATTATGAAAACCCGTCTTGCTCGATACAACAAGATTTTGAAATATGTAGATATAGACTGGAAACGCATGGGGGGAAATTGCAATAGGAGAAAAAGTTTTATTTCACTAATACTGATGTTTATTGCGTTAAGATGTGAGCGAACTTAAGCACAGGCGTACGGGTGGTTACGTATCAATATTTAAAGTATCAATATCAAGTGCAGTAGCGGTGGGTGCATACGTCAAACCCGGGGCACTCGCAGTGCAATACATGATGATATACTGCTTTAATGTGTGCGTACGAGCATGATAGCGATATACCAGTTTGTCGTGTGCCCAGAGTTTGACATATGCACCCACCTATTACTTTACTACTACTTTTATGGACGCTTTTATATCCCTATATCTAGCTCATACGTTTCTAGTCTGTATATATGCAGAATTCGCCGTATTAAACTAGTGGGTAAAGTGATCATGACTGATCTGAACGGATCCTTCCGATCGAGCTCCATTCGATCAATACCAGGAATTCTTTAAAATAAGTAGAGAATCGTTCAACAGAATTGTTCCATAGAACAAGGCTCGGGTTTTGTGATATCCAAACCTTGAACTACAATACTCCACGCTAAGACTACTCGTTTAGACATAACTGCTCATAAACAGCCGTACTTCACTTCCGGTACTTCAGGGTTGCAAGAGGGTGACATATACAGTGCGCGCAGAAAATTTTGAAATACGTAAATAAGTTTTTCCGTTAATATCTTCGGGAAAAGCTATGGCAGGTCGATTTTATTTTCTAAAAAGACACTATCTTCCACAATTAAAATTCTTTTATTTCTCCTTTTTTTGAGGAATGAGGAATGGAAGTGTATAATTAAATACACAATAGTTACACATAATAAAAGAAAAGAAAACTCATATTGAACTACTTATAGACTATTAATGCTCAGTTGGTGTTTATAATAGCAAGTGCTATTCAACAAAAATGTAGGAGACAAGGTTCCACGAAACAGAGAAAGAATCAAAATCTTGATACCATACCCATCGAAATCACCAAACATTTTTTCCAAACCCTTGGACATGTTCGTATGTGGTATCTCTTTCTTTTTCATAATTTCTGCTTGTTATTGAACACCTTTTTCACAGCAGCAAAATTTTGTTTTCCTAGAGTTTGGTATCTTTCAATATAGTGAATGTTCAGAAAAGTACTGAAGAGTCCCAAAAGGTCAAATTCTGCGGAAGCTAGGCAATTTCCGGCTTACGAGTGATCTGTTTTCTGATCTTTAACCGTAGTAAAATAACTAGTAAGTAAAACAGATATACCTACCAATTGTGAATTTACACTTTTATTTTGTTTTACATGCAGTTAAAATCATTAGAAATTGTTACAATACAAATTTATGGGCCAAAAAAAATCTTAAATTAGAAGGTTTCTTATTAGTAACTTTTGGTTTATCTTCTCCATGTTTGCCACAAAATATTTCTTAATCACTTTCACTTACTCGCATGTATTTTATGTGTATATAACGACTTACGTCAAGCACTATTGTTCAAATTATATTTAAATGATTCTTTACATGATGTAACGGCCATTTTCAAAGATTTGTCCCATTTGATGCTGATGGTGAATCTTATACGTGCTATTTATCTACCATGCAATATATGTAAATAGTACAAAAGAGCGTGCTGTATAATTGGTCGCCTATGCATGTTTCACATGCATCATAGAGAAATTGCACATATTGCAATTTAATTTAATATCGCTGTATATATTTGGTATAATACTGTTTAGCAAATTGCTATGTACATACTTCAGTGGTTTTATTCCATATATTTGCTGTTTAAATATGATTTAATACGATCCACCAAAAAACGTCAAGAAAGTCCAACACCTGTCGTCATTCACACTTTTTTTTCATGTTTTTATTGTGTTATTTGTGAATTATTATACCGGAAATATTGATATACAGTTTTTGAATGTCTAGTTATTTTATCCTTATACTACGAGTTTTATCATATTCTGTGACCGAAGGCTTTTTAAAAACTTTATTTATTCACTCAATATCATAAAACAATTAACTTCTTTACTTATTTATAACTCTTTACGTTATCAACGTGTTATTCTAGATTCTAGCCTTATTGCTTTATAGTTAATTATTTAAATGAGCTTACAATAAACGAGTTTAAATAATTAGGTTTGAATTAATACACTTAACAAGGTAATTTTGGAACCCGCTCTTAAGGCTGTTCTGCAGGGTAGTTAAAAGTACCCAAAAAATGTAATAGTTTTTAGGACTTGTTTTTATGAATTAAATTCCAGAAAATACAGTGAAGGACTCTTATATAAATATACAGTAGGCAGTTTCTATATTTTATGAAAATTTGGTTCACACAGTTAAAATAGGTTGATTTAGAAAAAAAATTTATAATAGTTTTTCTCAACGGGTAATACAGCCAGAATTGTGGTTTTACTTTATTTTGCAAACATGTTATTTTTGGTACTAGGCTGTTTTTATGAATTTGTTTAAAAGTTAATAGTTATTAAAATAAAAAATGGAAAATAGGCAATCCAATTAACAGAGGAGCTTCGAAATTATCTAACATTAGGGGATAACAGTAGTATAATTCTCGGATATTTTAATCAGGCAGCCAGGCGACATTCCGTCGAGACAGTATCACTTACAAAATGCATGAAGGGAAATTCAATACGTTTTAAAAACTATAAAGAAATTGACTAGTACTTAGTAAGAAATTCTTTATAAATTTGGTTAATATGCATTACCTATATTAAATCTACCTCATAGTTTATTTTAATTAATTTATTTATAAACCTTGAAAACTAATTACTGTTCTTCTGTTGTTATATACATTTCAAGTGATAAATACTTGATAAATACAATAACACTCGCACAGAAATATTAATAATAGGTGCATTTTTTATTCGCATCGTGCGAATAAAAATGAATTAATTTAGAAAGAAAAATTAATTGAAATTACCGTACTAGAATAAGAAGGTTACAAAAAGTTTAAATTTATTTATGAAAATTAATCATTTGTGTGCATTACAACACAAAATTAAAATTAATAAAATATAGACGGTACAGTGCGCGTATAAAGTCTGGAACTATCGAAATAAACCTTTTATTAAATATTTTTGAAAAAATCCTCGAACACGTCGATTTTTATTGTAATTATATCGTTATTTTAGTGTAATTGTTATTTGTAGATCGTCTTTTGTTTCTGAGTATTGGCGATAGTGAAATTTTTTTAAATGGAAACCCTAATTTTTTATGATGGATTTGGAAAGATAATGCAATTCTAGGAACTCTGAATTGTTTTTTAATTTTTGTTTTAAAACTTTAAAAGCAATTATCTCGGAAATTTCTTAATACAGTATCATACTTTTTTAGCATATTTGGTCTTAGAATTGCAGTATCTTTCCAAATCCATCATAAAAAATTAGGGTTTCCAATTAAAAAAATTTTCGCTATCGCCGTAACTCTGAAACACTAGACCATCTAGAAATAACAATTACATTAAAATATGTCTCATTTAAGATAAAAATCGATGTGTTCGAGGATTTTTCTCAAAATATTTAATAAAAGATTTCTTTGCATAGTTCCAGATTTTATACGCGCATTGTATAAAACGTACTAAAATTATAAAAATTAAAATTATTTTAAAATTCCAGCATTGATCTTTTTGCGTTTCTGATAAACGTATCTGATGAAAAGTATAATAAAATAAGAAAAAACAAATATAATCTTTGGCTATGTTAGCAATAAATCTAGTCTACAATTTTTTTTTATTTTTCAAAATTTAAAACACATTTCATAACAAAACATTTCTTGCCCAATTTCTTTTTTTGCGAGATACTTTTAGTCCTTGACGTTTTCTTAATACTATAGGTACTATATAAATAGAGAAAAATAAAAAAGAAAATCCAGTGTGCCACAAATATACGATAGTACTATTATATTTTATACGATACTATGTATGTTTTTTTATTTCTCATCATTTTTTCACTAGTCGTCCCGGTAACTCTAATTCTGTTCTCACGAATTGTCCCGGTACCTCTAACACCGAGTTTAGCCACTCCATCCAATCATGATATAGTAGTAGTGAAAAAATTGTCAAAATACAGATGGTAGCAAAATTTTCAGTTAGAAAGAAGAACTTTTGCATATTCTAAAACCACCCACGGACTCATTCCTTCTCAATTCCTTATATTCGTTCCTTATTTTACTGTTGGATCCCTGCTAGGGTTCAACAATGCTGTATATCCTTTGTCAGTAGCACCAACCCAAAATGTGAAGCCATACCTAATCGGTTTGGCATTTATAACTTGCTTGCACGGGTGCCTACCAATATAAGGCACCATGGCTTCATCGACTATGATATTCAGAGTAAGGTGCATTTTCCAAAAATGTTTCATCGATCATAGTGAAAAGCGGTCTCACTTTTGCAAATTTGCCCAACTGGTTAAGTGCTTCGTTGTTACAACAATGGAAATTTGTCATTAAATGTACTGTTACAAAAACCGTTAAAATAACGAAATCATCCGATCAAATGAAGTTATTATCTACTTTGATGACATCTCTTGGGCTTAGAATAACTAGTAATAAATTAAACTGAAAACGTCCTTTTAAAGGAGGGTGGGCAAATCACAAGAAACATGCTATACGTAATGCTATAGTGCCTCGTAAAAGTACCATAGAAAATATGTTTGACAACTTTTATCGAAAAATGTTTTTTACAGCCTAACAGTACGCTAAATTTCCTACAAAATAAGTGAGGAAGTTATGTTTTTTAACTTTGAAAAAGACGTTGGAAACTGAATTATTATATCATTCGCGTAAATAAAATGTTTACATAACATGCAGTGGCGTAGCTAGGGTGGGTGTCACCCGGGGCAGAAGTAATGGTATCACCCCTATCCTTAGATGTAAAAAAGTTTATAAATCCTATAAATTAATGAAAATTTAGAGAGTTATACAATAACACAAGAAAACAAACAATACAATAAAGCAAATTAAGTTTTACAATAATAAAACAATAAAATTACTAACAAATGTACTATTTTATTTATTGCACGAAAGATTACAATATTGAATAAGAACAAAAATGACTGACTATGATTCTATGTCTCTTTTACAACAATTTTCTTCTACATTTTAAAGCAGGAAACTCATTTATAACATCTTCAAAATCAATTTCAGATGTTATTTCCAATAGACAATAAAGTTAAGCCGGAAAGTCTCGATTGACTCATCGTTGATCTCAAATAGTTTTTTATAAGTGTGAATTTTGAGAAAGTTACTTTTTATTGAAGCACCATTAAAAATAATAGAATGAATGTTTGAGAACTATCATGGTATTGCATTGGCTTGAGAAATTTGGATAAGTACCTAAATTATAGTTTTCGAGGTATTTTTGGGCTTTGAAAAGAAATTGAAAGGAGGTACAAAAACAAATATAAGTAACATTTTTACAGCACTAAAGGTCGCTTTTAAATGCATTTAAAGCGCTAATTTGATTGGAGGATGGGTTAAAAAGGTGACACAGGGCGTTTCTTTTTCATAAAGAATATTCTCCGAACGTCCCTTATTATATTGCAATTTTAGACTGATAGCAATGTTTTTTCATGGAAAAATGAATTTTTTGAATTAAATGCTGAATTATAAATCTATGTTTTTATTTTGTTTTAATTGTGTTCAATATTCAATTTTTACTTAACTCTATTGTTCTATTTTCTTCTTTTTCCTTTTTGGCTTCTTTCTTATTTGTATGTATGAGTTGGATGTGTTGACATCATCTTCGCTATCCTCCGCGTAAGGAGAGACTCCTTAGCCACAAACACAAGTCCCCCTAACATGGCATTTAATTTTACTGTACTGTATCGAATTTCCATAGACATTGCAACCTAATGAAATCGTCGCCATGCTCATCAGTCTCTTAAACTAACTGCTTCTCACGATATTCAAAGTGGCTATTAAAAAAATGTGTTTTGAGAGACATTGATATCTTTTTCTTTTTGAAAAACATTTGGAAAGAATTTACTGTGAACTATAACGCTCTCTGTCCCCTCTCTCCTTAACCCCCAATCAAATTAGCGTTTTAAATGCATTTTAAAACCTGTTGGTGCAAAAATGTTACTTATTCTGGGTCCCGCAATAGGATTCTACGGTTTTTAATCGGCCACTGTAAAGAAACAAACAATGTATTTGGACTAATTGTTACTAAAACTAAAAGTATAATTCCTGAAATCTGTTATAACACTTTTAGTTTGCAAAGATCACATGCCTAAGATGACCACCGTCTTCTTCTATTCATTGCTGCAATCTAATCCTGAAATTGAGCATATCGTTTCTGAGTAAATCTTTGTTTATCGAATTTATCTCTTCACGAATCCTCTTTTTAAGGTCAAGAAATGTTTGGGGACTGGCAGAGTACATTTACATTTTAAGAATCTCCACAGAAAAAAATCCGGGACCATTAGGTCCGGTGATCTTGTGGGCCATACAATGTCACCAAACCTTGAAATTAGGCGATTTGAAAACATCCGCTGTGACGCTGTCCTGTTGGAATCATGCTTTATTTTAATCCATTCTTTGGAACTCCGCAGCCACAAATGTTTCCAACTTTTCAACATACCAAACTGCATTGACTGTAACAATGTGACCGCTTTCTTCAAAAAAGTATGACCCGGCCACACCAAATGTGGACACTCCATACCACACTGTTACCTTTTGGTCATGAAGTGAGTTCTGCTGATTAACGTACCCACTAAGCTGGAAGTGAGCTTCCTCATACATGATCAGTTTATAAAAAATTTCTGCATTGTTGTTCAATGTTTTCAGAAATTGGTTGCAGAAATTGAGGCTCTTAACTTTATCAATAGGATTCAGCCTCTGGACTATCTGTATCTTATACGGACGGAATTCCAAATCCAGATGTAAGATTTATCGCAAATTTCGCTCTGAAATTCGAGGTGCAATCGAGTGCCGAATTGCAAAACGTTGTAGACTCCGCTCAACTGCTACTCTGACGCTGTCAATACTCCCTTGTGTACCAACTGTATGCGTACGACAGATAATTTTGAGCTTACACTGCCCTTTTCGTTGAAATCGCTTACCCATCTAAAGATGGAATTTCTTGTTGGAACTTTAGCGCGCTCTGGCAAATTAAGATCATGACGAAAACGACTGGATCAGAATAAACGAATTTACAACAAAGACATTGTACATTGTAACACAAAACCGTCAACAATAAAATACAATTTTATCACTATTTGACGTTTATCAAATAAACAGTATTTCCATAGCAATTTTTTAAAAACGTTCAATCCTTTTGCCGGACGCAGTATTTGTGTTTGTATCTACTTTCAATTTCCTTTCAAACAAGCCCAAAACCACATCAAAAACTATATCTTTAGGTACTTTTTAATAATTTTCAAGCCACTGCAATACTGTAATAGTTCTCAAACTTTAAAATTTAAAGTCTTTCCAAAAAACTTTCCATTCCAAAAGAAAAACTCTACGATACGAAAAGTCTCGCACTGTGAATATTTAGTTGACATGTTTTTTATAACACTTTTATTATGTGCATAAAATGTAGCGAATTAATGCTTTTCCTACTTTTAATAAAATAATGCAAATATGATTTTTAATCGATAAGAATATCATAGATACATACACAGTAAAAGCTTTTACTACTTTTATTCACATGACCCATTATTACATTACATACGTATAGCATATTCCTAATAGATCTTGAATTGCTTTTTCTATCAGTTTATTCAGAATAGTTTTTCCATCTGTTTTGTGTTTAATAAACTGATTGATCTTTTGAGATTTTCTATAAAAATTTAAATTAAGTTAAAAATTCTAAATTAGTCGTTTGAGGAATTAAAAAACAATATGTATGGATGGAATTTATTGCTAACATAGCATAGGTATAAAGGCGGGTCTTCGAGAAAAATAGAAAACTTCAAAAGTCGGATTTCAAAAAATAAAACTCTGTCTAGAAATGAGAAATATTTAAATAATTTCAATAATAATACATACAGCAGTAGCATACTATAAAACATACAATAGTATAAAAACGTGTTTATTTTATATCCAAGACCCAAGACTGTTTGGGTAATTTAAAACGATAAGATATAACTATCGCCCGCAAAACATCTATCCCGTAACGTATCTTCGACTGCGTTACGTCAGCAGCTATTAAATGTTAGCAAGAAATACAATGCTGATTTATATATAATAATATCACAAAAATATGTTCGTCCTTCTCTGAAGTTTATTAACTCTCTCGTTAAGAAATTGCAGGAGGTCTGCAGGACACCCTTAAGTAGTATTAAACAAAATTTAATTAATACGCGATTCAATCTATAGGGTCCTACCAGACCAATGTAAAAGCTCACATGTAGAGAGTTTGTAATAGACTGACTTTAGAATTATTGAAATTGAAATCATCTAAAAGTGCGTACTAAATAAGTCAGTAATGTGGCTATCTTAGAAAGTGCAAGTTCGAGATGATACATTATCTCTAAATTGGATTGTATGTTATCTTAATACGTGACTTACGTGTATTTAATTATATAAGCTGAGAAACTGTCGGCAGTTGTCAATAAGTGCGTAACGTCAGTAGAGTAACGAAGATTCTGTTACATATTGTGAATATCCAAAAATAAAGCTGTTAAACGAGCATGTGATTGCATACAGAAAGGAATGCACCAACTTTGGTAAGTAAGGACGGCTTCGAAATTAAAAAAAAAACTCCAAAATTTAGTGCGTTCTTTAATTCAAAAACTTTTGTCCTCTTTTAGCAGGAATGTTAATGTTATTTATGTACAGTGCAAAAGTATGTATTAATGTTAAGGTTTTCAGATAATGCTGAGATTACCCTAGCATTGGTATAACCTGATAAAAATAACCGCATAATACGTAGTATATTGTTAGACTATAGCATACGACGCCACACATGGCTGAAACCTGATTCTAGCTGGTCAAAACTCCAAAAATCATTGTTAAAATCAAAGACATTCTAAGAAATAGTATTTTAGTAGAAGGCTTTGTGAAGTCGTAACCACCTGCCGTTTCCCGTTATGGCAAATAATAACCATAAAAAACCCGACAATTCCGGTAAAGTACAGTTCAGTGTTAACCTCTCCGAAGGCGCCCATCTGATGTAGATGTATTTGTAGTTTGTTCGTTAACGTAAACGGTTTTTGTGTGGAAGTGTTTTTTTCATTGATTTCAATAATTTATAAAAAAAGTTGACAGCAATTGAAGTACTAAAAATTCTTATGAAGAGGTAAGTTTATACTTACAATACAATTTTTGCACGTTATTTCATTTAAATATTAAAGAAGCATTTTAAATTGTGTAATATCTCTTAAAATAAAGAAGAATTTGTGTAAATGCTATTTATTTTACGTCTTTTCTTTTATAACTCATAACTTCTCATAACTTTTTCTTTAGGAAAAGTATACAAGTAATCAAAGTGATCCAGTTCTAGCGGCTAAAAAGATTTGTTTTTATTTCTTTTTTGATTATTTTATTTTAGCCAGGTATTATCTTGGAGAGCAATAATTAATAAGAAGACTGGTATTATCACTTCAAGAAGGTTGGAAAAGTGCAATTATTTGTTCTACAAAATTCTTTATAATTTTGCTGTTAAATGCTCAATTTTTTGAACCAACTACTGAGTTAACATTATTTTTGAACTTGCCTTAGTTAGCACGTTAATAAATGTGTTATCACATTTTGTGAAACAATAAATAAAAATAATTAAAGAAAACCAATTTGATTATAGCTTTGCAATTGAATAAAGAATTGATAGCTGTGTAACAAAGTAAAAGATACAAATAAAGTAGTTGTGTAACAGTTGTAAATTACACCTGGTGATGGTGGGGGGTGGGCAACAATGAGCTGAGTAAGATTTGGTGAAATGTGATATAAGTATGTTTCACATGTAAATTATTTGCTGTTTATAACTGTGATACGAACTATATAAACGAGTTCATAAGATCCAGGGTTTTATAAGCAGGCATTTAAATATTGTAAATTTCATTTTTTTGGAGCTGATACTATTATTTACTTTTTAGATAAAGATTTATTATCATTAACAACAAAAGTTAATGTAGAACTAGACAACATCAACAAATTGATGGAAGTAAATAAAATGAAAATTAATATCAGTAAGACTAAAAGTCTTTTAATTGGACAAGATAAGCAATTATTTGAATTTAAATATTAAAATTTCAGATTAGAGGTGAAAAGATAGAGATACTAGAAAAATTTAAATATTTAGGGGTAGCAGTTGACAAGAATTTAAAGTTTAAAGACCAAGTTGATTATGTTAGTTTTATCTATATCAATGTTGGGCATTTATTTGTTCCATAAAGGAGCCTGTAGAGTTCTAAAATAGAGAATAATATTAAATTATTGATTTAAGGCACTGTTAACTTGTTAACTAAGAACAATAGTGCTTCTAGCAGACCTCGTTTTTTTTATTGAATCTAGTTGTTTTATACATATTAGAATAGTAGTCTGTTAGTTCTAGTTAGTAATAATTACTACACAACAAAGCGTCAGGTTGGTACGGAACTAACTACGACGCACTATTCAACAAATTATGCAAACTACTTGTTAACACCCGAACTCTGTCTTGTATATTACGCGCCAATGCACGTTAATTTCACTTCAGATACTAATGAATTCATATCTAATCAGAAGAGAAAACTTTTAGCAGATTTAACCCTGAAACGTCTACTCCGATAAAGAACATAGGAGTTTAAAAGCTCTTCGAGTTAAAACATCAATTTTCAGGAATAATTGCGTGCTTGGGCTATTATTTCCGATTAAAATATGAATTTTCACTCTTTTATCATTAAATGAGGTGGTATCTGCGGGCCCCACACAACTAAAAATAAGGTAATATGCAATATGATGAGTTAAATGAATTCACAGCAACGTCATGACAAGTGCAAATTTCCTTTTGAAAAGGTGGCTATAATTTGGCAGCAATAATAAAGAATGGTTAACGCAAGCGCGTGTTTCCCTTGCGTATCAGAGAATTCCAAAGTATGGGAGTACAGTGCGAATTTTAGTTATCAGTAGGGTAGACGCAATACTTTAGCCAGTAAAAAAGTTGAGATTCTAATAAACTGGATCTCTAGATAGTAATAAAACTGATTGTTGTAAATAATCTAGCATAAAATATGAACTTTAGTTTTGCATCGGTAGTAGAAGTTTTGCAGTTTAAAGTCCAAGAGTAAAATTTTCAGCAAACACAACTTCTTCAAACAGGTGCGTATTCTCATATGAGTTCTAATTTTTGCTTGACGTATTTTGATTAATAACAGCAATAAACCTTGCAGATAAGGATAATTAATAAAAATCCTAATCTCTAGTAATCCACAAGCAGGTTACTTATTGGAATTATTGATTTGTTTAAAAGCTTTTCAAACGATTTTTCTTGAAATCTTCATTTCATTAGACATTATTTGACATGAAACTATTTTAATGTGTATCATTCTTTAGATTGTTTTCCTTCTTTTAGAAACGATTTTCTGATTTTCTACGACTTCTACATAATAATTGTTATACTAAGGTCTAGGTATAACAATTATATTGTAGAACTATTGAAAAAGTTGATTGATATCATTTACGATTTATGTAAAATTCGGATGTAACTTATGAGTTATGACATTTCCTTTTTGTAGTACAAAATATAATATCAGAAAGAGCTAATTTAAATTTTAAATGCTGTACCATTTCGGTAAATCAACAAACTTAACATGTTAATATTATCAGTATTAAGGTCATAAGTCGTATACGTTTATGAATTAGAGAATGCCCTTTGAATAGATTATTAATGTAAATTATTTCGACAAAATTTCTGAGTTCAATATTCTAAAAACCCAGAATTGCCAAATTAATTAGGTAGTGCGTAGTATTCATCGTACGCTTTATTCCCTTCAACTTATCGCATCGGTTCAATTCAATGCAATTGCACGAATAAACGATAGTGGAGCAATGGAGCTTTTAGTAATGATTTGTTCTTATAAATAATAAATTTAAATTTCTAATTTATGTTAATATTAACATTAAATATTAAGATGTACAATATTAAAATTAATAAAACACAGTTTAGTTTATACAATATTTCAGTATTTTCTTAATTAGCATGTATTTTATATAAAATCAATTTTTTATTTAATTGGATTTTAAATAGTTTTATGCTGAAATTTAATAATATCTTTCTTTCTGTATGCTAACAAAATAACAGTAATCGATTTTAGTAATAGTTGATACTTTGGTTCATACCCTAATTTAAGACTGTAAGCCTTATTTGGCTTTTTAGCTTTGATCAAACTTATGCAGAATTAAATTCCAAAACAAGATCTTCTTTTAAGGAGTCGTTGAGTAAATATCTAACTCATTTTCACATCTTGAAATCTGAGTTCAACGGCATGACGGAAGAAAAATCTATTTGAAAAAACGTATTTAACACATAATTTAATTAAAAATCTAAATATTGCGGTGTATTTAACTTGATAAATAATATGCCACACGTTCAAGGCAAACATAAAATATATGCGGTGAATTAAAATAAAACAAAATAAAAATACACCCCAAATATTTTTCCTTTTCCCAATCGGCTAACTCAGGGTTTATTCGATAGAGCATGAATTGTTTGAATTATTAAAATCTTATTGATTATTATACCTGAAAGAAAAAAAAAACTTATATTGCAGACACTTGGGCTTCTGCAACTGGACAGCCACTGGCTAAACTTTAAATATGAAAAGAAAAAGAAATGGATGCTTGTATGTACATCAATTAAACACATGAATAACTTGAAAAACACAATCTTTATTTAATTTAAGAAAATAAATGGAAACTCAAATTAAAAGAAAATAAAAAAATTATTCAAAATGGAACAATAAATCAATTAGGAAATTAATTCCCAAGTTTGCTCAAGTGTGTTAAATAGTCGTAATAGCCTGACATAGGGCTATTACAGTTCTTCACTTGAACAAACTAACACAAATCAAAAATCAGATAAAAATATTCACAAATGTTCAAATACTTTACTTTATGAAAAATAAATTTTAATAAAAGAGAAAGTGAATTGTTTTATTTATGAAAAATAAATTTTTTTAAAAACCTTTAAGGCTAAACAATATGATTCTGAAATTATTCAGATAAACTTTATAAATTTTATTATTGGTAAATCAAATTAAAGACCTTTTATTTCGACCAACCTGGTATATAATGTAAATAAAATTTCCTTGAAATTCTATTCGCTATTGGTATCACTGCATTTACATCTGTCAGATGATTTCTTATTGTGAAAACGTTAATACGTGAAATCAATAAAGAAAATAAATTCTCCAGAATTTATTTATATAACTGGTTCACACTTCCATATAGTTGTTGAACAATAATAAAATCTTCTTTAACTTTTTTAATTGTTCAGGTAAACACTTAGAACTAATTTCAATCTTCCTTATGTTTTGTTTATTAACATGACACGGTCAAACATATGATAATAACATAACCCAACTTAATTTACAGATTTTCAATCCGGAGTCAAGCATAGATTTGCGAAGTGCTTTTGATCGACTGAATTTGTTAAATTTGGCTCCAGCTTATATAGGTTTAGAGGAAACAAATGCCTACACTGACACATCTTTAAAATAATCGCAACGCGGAAGATATTTATGACGTTACAATTTCCACTCAGCTGTTTAATTTTCCCACAAATCTTAATTCTACAAACAGGATTATAACTGGTAAAACAAGGATTAAAACAATATAACACACTTAGATGTGATGTGAAGATATTAGGCAAAAACGATTGACAATGAACAAATCTCATTATGACCTTATTACATACAAAATTCAATAAATCCAGGTTTATCCTTTACAAAATAAATACATAATTACACAATGTAGCTAATACATATTAAATTTCCACAGGAAAATCTTTACAATTTAAGAAAAACATAAATTACGATCCATTACAACAATCGGATAAACCAAATGATGCATATACAAGTTCCACCTTTGACATTAATTCAAATGAAGTTAATTTATAGTCAAATTGTCCAGCATACAGTCCTCCAAGTGTTTACATTAAAACAATGGCGAGAAAAATAGTATAAGTATCAATATCAACCAAACTAAAGCATAGCAACAAAATCAAAACTATCAGTAATAAATATGCTCAGGATTATCATATAAGAGTTTAAAAGCTTATTGTGCTATATTAGTCATTACAAGATTGACCTAATTTATTTGTTTTTAGTTAACTGGCAGCCCGAAACTAAGTTAGTCTCTTGGATATAGAAAAATTAATCCTGCGTTAATAATAGTAGACTCTATATTTAAACAAGAAGATTACATCTTCTCTGCAAATGAAAAAACCATTGCAATATGCAACTTGGGTTGTATAAACATGTATTATCATAAAACAATCTAAATGATTGATATGCTTTTTTTAAAAATCGAACCTTTTATTACATATACAAAAATTGAGGTTATGTTTGCATGATTTTAATCTTGATTCCTATTTTAAATATCGTTCTTTCTTGTGTCCACCTCAGAGTAAATTGTCAACTACAGCTATATCCGTTTTGCTACACCTGTAAATTGTTACAATTGCTTAATTAATTATCTTGTTTATCAGCCTATATAGTAGTTAGCTGATTAAAAAATCAAATGTTTTGGTTTTGTTTCGTGTTAATAGGTTATCCTAGACCAATGATGATTGGTCCAAAGATTATAATCTTTGCACGCAGAAATGTTGAATGTTTAATAATTAATATATAATTTAATATATTAATTAATATCGTATTGAATCATATAATAATTAAATATTTAACTATCTGGAATCTATGCAAACCATTCACCGATTATAGTTGAAATAAAATAGAGATTATTTGATGTTTGTATACCTTTATGTAGATTTAAATACTTTGAAGTTTTTTTTAATCAATTTTTGTTTTTTATTTCTTCAATATAAACTTTTAATTGTTTAGTATAACTTGCACTAAATTACTTACTTTACTTTTTTTGATTCTTTAAAAAATTAAATTTAGATTTTTTTTAGAATTTGGGTATAAGGTAGTGTATTCAAAAAAGTACATAACAGTCTTGCCAGAATATATACCAGGAACATTAAGGCTATATTTAGATAGTCTCGAACCATCTGCTGGGAGGCAACTGGAATGGGACAATGAGAGTTGGACCTCTTGAACTAGACTCTAAAAAACATTGAGTTTTTTGATTCAACAACCAGTGTGCGTTAATAAATTAATATTAATTATTGATTAATTAATATTAACCAATTAATAAGTGAATGTACAGTAATTAGTAATTGTAAAAAATCATCAAAAAGTAATAATAAATAAATTAATAAAAAAGAAACAAACAAAAAGGATGATAAATGACATTCATTAAATAAGCAGACAACGTCAACAGAGCATGGCTCCGTGGATGAATGGTTGGATCTCAGAATAGCAAACCACGGTTCAAATCACATGCAGTTAGTACAATCTTTGTTAATAAAATATTTAATATATTTCATATATAATCCTTTTTTTTAAATTGTAATATTTATAAAACAGAATAACTTACAATTAAGTAAATACTAATATGGTAATGTATAATCAATTAATTTTATTTTTAATTAACATAAATATTATACATATATTATGTAGTTTAAACAATGATTATAAAATTCAGTGATAATTGCATGTAATTATTCTTTTTTATGTTTATTTATAAAATAAACAATTCCTTAAAAATACAAACAAAAAAGGATAATAAATGACCTTTCTTGAAGAAGCAAGCCATGTAAATCCCATGCAGTTCGTATAATTCTTTTTAATAAAATATTTAATATATTTCATAAATAAACCTTTAATTTAATAATTATAATATTTATCAAACGGTTTAATTTACAATTAAATACTAATATAGTAATGTATAATCAATTAGTTCTATTTTTAATTAACATAAATATTATAAATATATTATGTAGTTTAAACAATGACAATTAAATAAATAAAACTAAGGGATAATTTTATGTAATTATTCTTTTTTATAATAATATAATTTAAAAAAATTGTTGACATTGCTTGCTTCTTTAATAAAGGTCAATTAGTATCCTCTTTTATTTGTATTTGTAAGGAATTGTTTATTTTATAAATAAACATAAAAAAGAATAATTACATACAATTATCCCTTAATTTTATAGTCATTGTTTAACTACATAATGCATATGCATAATATTTATGTTAATTAAAAAGAAAACTAATCGATTAAAGACTATCGTATTAGTATTCAGTTGTAAGTTATTCTGTTTTATAAACATTATAATTATTTAAAAAAAGGTTTATTTATGAAATATATTAAATATTTTATTTAAAAAAATTATACAAACTGCATGGGATTTGAACCGTGGTTCTCTAGTCTGAGAGCTAGCCCTTTATTCACGGAGCAATGCTCTGTTGACGTCGTCTGGTTTTTTAGTTAGTTCTGCTTTTTTTGTTTGTTTCTTTGTTATTAATTTATTTATTACTTTTTAATGTTTTTTTATAATTACCAATTACTGTACATTCAGTCATTTATTGGTTACTATCAATTAATCAACAATTAATATTACTTCATTTACGCATGTAAACATGTGTTGATATCTGAAATTTTGAGCTTTGACAAACAGGGGAAATGAGTTGCCATGGCGAGGGCGCCACTGCTCAATGATTAATTAATTTTTGCGAATATACTTCTAACAAAAAAATGGCGTGTGCGATTATTCTCAGATTTTGCACAGTGCTTAGTAAGTATATTTACAATGCCGCTGCAGAGTATTATTTATGATATAATTATTTTAATAATATTATTTAGAATAACTAACAAAACTCGATATAGCGCGATTCTATAAATAATAATAATTCGAAAAAACTTTGGTTTCTATAATAACTATACCTTGAATTTATATTAAAGGTAAACTCGTGTATATGTAGAAAGCACCGCTTCGCGAGCATTTGAAAGAGCCCTTAATTAAAATGGACATGCATGATTTGGTTCATATTTATAATGAGTAGAATGAGTACATTCGTATTTATGTTTACTCATCCTGAAAATGTATCTTGTTTTTATGGCCTTAGTGACTTTCATATTATAAGCATTGCAAGTAAAAAACATAGTTTTTGTCTACAATTTTCTTTCTAATTCACAATTTCCGAGTCTTTTATCATCCGGAAGGCTTTTCCTTAAATGCTGCATCTCCTGGCTACATGCTGGAATTAATTATTCAACTACGGAATTTGTATGAATAATTTGTACGGAATATTTCATTTCAAACGCTAATTATACAGTTTTTAATAATTGCAGTAGTTTTAATGTTCAAATAGAATTATTAATACAGAAATGTATTCCAGTTAATTGTCGAGCAAATGAGTAAAGCAAAAAACCTGTATTTTATTACACTGGTAATTTTATTTTATCAGTAATGGCATAATTAGATTTTTCCTGTAAATTATTTCACGAATCTACTACTTTCGTATTGTTAGAGTCGTCAGGTCAATTTGCAGTCAATTTGCATGCTTACCTTTGTAAAAATTATTCTCATGTTTATCCATGTTAAGGTATTCAAATTCATGTATAAGAAAAGTAAACAAACATATTAACAGAAAATGGGACAATAGTAAAACACGAATGTTGTTTCATTAACATTGCAATACAATTGCATTATGTAAATGTGTATTACACGGTATGTAGATAATACAAAGTGTTTCTCTAAAACGTTCCGGGGCAATAACTGGTAAAATAAATACTAATGAGAAATTATCACGACAGTTATTCTGAAAATATTTCAGAATATTCTCAATATTTTTTCCTGATTTCAAGGGGGCACTACAAATCTCCAAGTTTCTTGAAGAACAACGCAATATTAGCTATGCCTCATGAATAGTCGTGAGTCAAGCGATTTTGTCAAGAAAATTCTTAGTGATTACCGAAATATGATAATTTATTTTGTTAAGATTGTTTATATAAAAATTAAAATTAAAAAATGCTTATAATCGTCTATAAAAAATATTTATTTAATTTTTTTTCTTATCAATACAGATCTAAGACGATAGTTAACATTATAAACTGTATGCAGTAATATAAGACTCGTATAAACCTTATCGCTGCCTATATGATAACGCTGGTAATATATTCAGTAACTTATCTTGATATTATTATAAGTATACGAATGTACGCCCGTACTCAGAAACCTTATCTTAATATTATTCTACTGTATCCCAATGGTTGCGTCTATTAGAATAATAAAATATGCTAATGTAGGCACCATAAAAACTTTATCGTAATATTATTCTAATGTATGCCATGTAGGCGAATGTTACGACCACAGAATAGTATATATACTGCAGTGATATTGGTTAATTAAAAATAATAAATTATTTTTAATTATTTTATTAAATATTTTGAAACTGTGAATAATTGCCGTTCGATCGTAGATAATTACTTTATAATTAAATTGATTTTTTAAAATGACTGTGAACTTTGGAAATGCTTTTCAACTTCCCTCTTTTATAAATTCTAATATGATTTGAAAATACCTTTTAATAGATTTAATAATGCAATGGTTATATAAAATTAATGTTACGTTAGTTCTTGACTAACTCAAGTTTACGTAAGAGAGTTGGGCGCCAGTTAAATAACTTAACATATCAAAATTAAATTTAATAAAGACTCATCTCAGGGTGAATGTGGATTCTTGTGGTATAAAAAAATATACAAATTAAAATTTAAAATCACTTTTAAAATTGAAATCTTAATTAATTTTAACTATTACTAAATTGTTCAAATCACTTTACTACACTTTACAAACGATAGTCTTTTCTTCAGCAAATGCCAATACAAAAACGAAATAACTTCCTACCTTTTTATAATACTTCTGTTTTCCTTTTAGTATAGATGTCCTCTTTCCCAAACCATTGGCAGTGTAGATCACTTTATGTTGACCCAGGGCTGGTTTCCAATTCAGGGTTGACTTTCTTCCTTTTGCATGGATTTTCCATATAATATCATCCACACACTTGATTTTGGAACTCACTTTTGTTTATTAACTGCGGGTATATATCCCTTTTTCGAAGAACTTGTATTTGCTTTTTGTGTTTAATTAAATAAAACACCGATTGATGGTTTTAATCGAAGATTTATTATCTTGCTTATTTAGCAAGTAAATTAACTTTAAAAGGTGGTTCTTTATACACTTTTACAATTTACAACCTTTTTAATACTTTCGCCGTATTCCATACATCAACCAACTTAACTATTTATTTACAATATTATCAGCCACGACTTTACTGGATTTACTATAATATCTTTACTCTTTCGTCGTTTAACAGTAAGTGATTATTTACATATTTACTATATTTCTTACACGACTTTACTGCGTCGCTTTCTATCAGGAACTCCTCTAAAATTATGATTTTCTAAGCTTAAATACTATTTCCTATTTACATAATTTGACGTCACCTTATGATCTAATACAATGACTACACTATTTACAACATATAATACATAATAGCAGATTATTACTCTTTATAAAAGTGACACATCTATTACAGATTATTACACAATACTTTTACGCAATAACAACGAACTATTTACATAAACAAAACCTTAAAAGAATCACATAACCCGTCGATAATGCTCATTTGAAATTATACCTAATTGAATTACATCATAACAAAAACTTTCGAACAACTGGATGTTACGTACACTTAAGTAATCGGTGAGTAAGCTATTTGATAATAAATAATGAAACATGTATTATTTAACCTTATTAAAAAGTATACACATTGATTTCAAAATCAATGACACACCATAAAATACCTCAAATTTATTTTTAACTGGAAAAGTTGATAAAAATATTCCAAAAGTGTTAGTATTTAACAAAGATTTTAGATTTTCACAAAATTTTCAAAATTTTCCAAAATTTTGAAACTACAATCCACAGCATTTATCCCCTCCTGTTTCAAATAAAATTGAAAAATGCAATTTTACTTTTAAACACAAAGAATGTTAAATAACAGCAATAGTAACAATATAAGTTATACAAATAAATAATTTTATATTTTTAAACACCAAAAATCTTTTTGTATTTTTATCTTTTATCCCAATAAACTTGCCCTATTCTAAATCTGCTAACTAAACTATCTACAATATTTACAATAATTACATCTTATCAATCCATCCCAATCTCATCTCCATCCTAATCATCTAATTATTTCATAATCCTTTTTCAATGTATCATAATCATTCTATATCCTACGTCATTTTTATTAATAATCGCTCTTTATAAATTTACTAATCTTTTTGCTTATCATATAATAATATATTTCAATCATAGTTTCCATTTCATCTAGACAATCCTACTTTTATTTTCATTTTCAATAGAAGATTTCTACTAATCATAATCAAATTCATCACCATTCACCTTATAAACTTATATCTTCTCATCTTTCAATCATCATTAATTTTCCTACAATCATTGTTCAATATACTTTTATATCCTATCATTATTTTCATCTTTCATTCATAATTTTACTTTAATAACATTTTCTAATCCCCATTTTCCCCTATAAACATTCCATTTTTCATCTAAACTTTAATTTCCAATTTATTCATACACTTTCCCTCTTTCATTTTTAATAACATAATACATAAGTCCTAATTGAGTATAAAATTCCATAAGCCTGTTTATTATATAAAGTCAAATCAGTTATTAAGTCTGAATCATTTTAAATTACGTCATATCTGGGTTTCTTGTCACAAATTGGTTATGTAAATTCTAATTACAATAATATTCTACAAAGATCTTTATTTCTTTCTTCTGCTTTTATAGTTCTTTAGATGAAAATTACTAATTGGTAATATTTGTCTTTTCCAGGGTTTATTTACAATCCTCATATCTTTCCCCTTTCCTCTATTAAACTTTTTATTTTTCTTTTCAATTTTTAAATTACTAATCATGATTTTATTACGTTTGTTTTTCTTTTCTTTGTATTTCAACTTTACTTTCTTATTCCTACATTTTTTACCTATAACAACCTTTTTGTTACATTTTCTATTATAATCTACCTTTCCTAATTCCCTTAAATTTTTCACTTTCTTTTTGTTTGTTAATTTCACTTCTATATTATTAATATGTTTAACTACAACAGCCTCCTTCTTAGATTTTTTTTTACATTCTAATTTGTCAATCACTATTTCCTCCTTTATAATTTCCTTATTGGTATTATTTACTACATCTATCTTTCCTAATTTTATTGAATTTAGTAATAGTCTTTTGTCTTTCTGTTCCGTACCACCACCCTTAGGAAAATGAAAATATACTTGTGGTTGTATCTGATTGTGGTGAGTAGTGGTACAAGCAATTAAAAATTTTCTTCATCGTGTTGCGATTGCTTTTCCTTAAAACTTACAAATTTTTCCTTTGTAGGACTATATAAATGACTAGGCATGTTACGTGATACCTCACGCTCCGTATTATATTTACTACAATTACCCTCCTTACTATTCCTACCGTATCTATCATCCCTTCCGTGCCCCTGCTCTATTTTATCATGTTTCTCAAATTTTCTATACTCATCCCGTTCATCAAATCTATTATCACTAACTGGATTTCTAACATTTCCCCGATAATTATCCCTATTTCTATATGAAAAACTAGAATTAGATTGCATATAATTCACATTTCTTGGACCAAGTCTTGTTGAATCTCTTTTAAGATTATCTAGTACGTCAAAGTTTTTTAATATTTGCAAAAATCGTTCAAACTCTTTTACATCATCAGTGTATACTTTCTCCAAAATAGGCCTATCAAAATGTTTAGCTAATTGTTTAATTACTACCGCCTCTTCTATCGGATTGTCTAATTGGTTAATCATAAACATTTTATTCAAGGCATAATTTTCTCTTGTAGTCCCTTGAAGAGGGTTAAATCTTCCAAATGTTAAATTCTCTACGACTTTTTCTTGTTCTGATAAACCCCAATATTGCGCCAAAAATAACCTTTCAAAATCTTCAAAATGGAAGAATTTATTTTCATTTATTGAAAACCATTTTTCTGCTTCTCCCTTCATCAGTCCACGAATAATTGATAATTCATAATCGAAATTATATGATTGTTTAAGACTTATTTTCACATTACCCAAATACGATTTTATATTCTTTATAAAAGTCTTAGGATGCAATCTTTTATCCCCATAAAATTTAGTAATATTTTGTTCACTCAAATACGGTAACACAATAGGTACGCATGAATGTTGTCCTAAACTTGATTCAGTTTGGATACTTTTTAATTCATTAACCTGAACAGTAATTTGTTTCAAATCCTCTTCTATACATTCGGATCTTTGAATACAATTTCCTTGAACTTCGCCTATCTTATTTTTAAAATATATTAAATGAGTATCTTGAATTCCTTTTACTTTTGTTATTTCTTGTGAAAAGGATTCATGTTTTTGTTCTAATTCTGTAAATTTCTTTTCATTGTCTATTTTCAATGCTTCTACTTTACTATTCATCTCTTTTGTAATCGCCTCAATATCATCTTTTAATTCTTGTTTTATTTCCTTTATATCATTTTTAATTTCTTGTTTCAAAGTTTCTGATTGAATTCTCATTTCTTCTTTCATTTCTAAAGATTGTTTGTCTAATTTAGTTTTCATGTCTTCTTTCATTTCTTTCATGTCTTCAGACTGTTTGTCAAATTTTGTATTCAATTCCACAGATTGTTTGTCTAATTTATTACTAAATTCTTTCATTTCTTTATTACGTTCCTCTTTATCTTGTTCCCTTTCTTTTTTTCTTTCTTCAGTTTGATTCATTAATAGTTCCATAATTTTCGAAAGTGTAGGTTCTGTTGTTTTGCCTTCTTCACCGTTCCCCTCCATTATGGAAATCGTTAAAACTTTCTGTTTCTCAGAAACTATTAATTCTTTATCTATACACCTCTTTTTCAATACTAAATTACTTTCCTTCGCAGAATATATATTTTTAACTGACGTCATACATTAACCACTAAAAATCTTCTCAATACCTTTTAAATATCCTAGTATTAGCTGTAATATGCTAATTTCCTAATATTATGTTAAATTTATAATTTGCTACCGTATGCCCTAATATGCCTTACAATTATGCTATTATAAGCCTAATAATTTAATATAATCGTAATAAGCTAACTATTACTATATGCAAATAACCTACACAAGCTAAATAATCTCAAAATCCAAAGAATCTATTAAAAGCTACTATAAGCCTACTATTTTTCAAAAGATTATATAAACCACAAAAGATTATATGTACCACAAAAGTCCCACGTTGTCGGTCGCCATATATAAAATGCAGTGATATTGGTTAATTAAAAATAATAAATTATTTTTAATTATTTTATTAAATATTTTGAAACTGTGAATAATTGCCGTTCGATCGTAGATAATTACTTTATAATTAAATTGATTTTTTAAAATGACTGTGAACTTTGGAAATGCTTTTCAACTTCCCTCTTTTATAAATTCTAATATGATTTGAAAATACCTTTTAATAGATTTAATAATGCAATGGTTATATAAAATTAATGTTACGTTAGTTCTTGACTAACTCAAGTTTACGTAAGAGAGTTGGGCGCCAGTTAAATAACTTAACATATCAAAATTAAATTTAATAAAGACTCATCTCAGGGTGAATGTGGATTCTTGTGGTATAAAAAAATATACAAATTAAAATTTAAAATCACTTTTAAAATTGA
This sequence comes from Agrypnus murinus, assembly GCA_929113105.1. Taxonomy (NCBI): domain Eukaryota; kingdom Metazoa; phylum Arthropoda; class Insecta; order Coleoptera; family Elateridae; genus Agrypnus; species Agrypnus murinus. Next base: position 43,068,464 of record OV816024.1, on the reverse strand, counting down.
AATCTTAATTAATTTTAACTATTACTAAATTGTTCAAATCACTTTACTACACTTTACAAACGATAGTCTTTTCTTCAGCAAATGCCAATACAAAAACGAAATAACTTCCTACCTTTTTATAATACTTCTTTTTTCCTTTTAGTATAGATGTCCTCTTTCCCAAACCATTGGCAGTGTAGATCACTTTATGTTGACCCAGGGCTGGTTTCCAATTCAGGGTTGACTTTCTTCCTTTTGCATGGATTTTCCATATAATATCATCCACACACTTGATTTTGGAACTCACTTTTGTTTATTAACTGCGGGTATATATCCCTTTTTCGAAGAACTTGTATTTGCTTTTTGTGTTTAATTAAATAAAACACCGATTGATGGTTTTAATCGAAGATGTATTATCTTGCTTATTTAGCAAGTAAATTAACTTTAAAAGGTGGTTCTTTATACACTTTTACAATTTACAACCTTTTTAATACTTTCGCCGTATTCCATACATCAACCAACTTAACTATTTATTTACAATATTATCAGCCACGACTTTACTGGATTTACTATAATATCTTTACTCTTTCGTCGTTTAACAGTAAGTGATTATTTACATATTTACTATATTTCTTACACGACTTTACTGCGTCGCTTTCTATCAGGAACTCCTCTAAAATTATGATTTTCTAAGCTTAAATACTATTTCCTATTTACATAATTTGACGTCACCTTATGATCTAATACAATGACTACACTATTTACAACATATAATACATAATAGCAGATTATTACTCTTTGTAAAAGTGACACATCTATTACAGATTATTACACAATACTTTTACGCAATAACAACGAACTATTTACATAAACAAAACCTTAAAAGAATCACATAACCCGTCGATAATGCTCATTTGAAATTATACCTAATTGAATTACATCATAACAAAAACTTTCGAACAACTGGATGTTACGTACACTTAAGTAATCGGTGAGTAAGCTATTTGATAATAAATAATGAAACATGTATTATTTAACCTTATTAAAAAGTATACACATTGATTTCAAAATCAATGACACACCATAAAATACCTCAAATTTATTTTTAACTGGAAAAGTTGATAAAAATATTCCAAAAGTGTTAGTATTTAACAAAGATTTTAGATTTTCACAAAATTTTCAAAATTTTCCAAAATTTTGAAACTACCATCCACAGCAATACACACCGCAACTTGGGAGGATAAATCAGTTCGAGTTGCGACGAGCTCGAAGACTTAGAAGCTGGCATCCAGGGATGTTGTTTCTCTAGCCTTTCGAACTATACTCAGAAGCCCTAGAAACTGATATCCAGGGATGTTGTTTACCTAGGTTTTCTGAGTAATAGTACCAGTTTAATGTTGAAACTGTGTAATAGTAAACTGTATAACTGTATAAGTTATTATGCAAGTTCATATTGTGTAATTAACAACGAATAAATATCTTATTGTACTTAACAGTAAATTGTATTCATTCTGCCACTTAGACTCCGTCTTTTGTGTTAAAAAAAAAGTATTATTTTAAAAACACTTTTCAACGTCAAGAAAAGTTAATCGGATGACAGTTTAACAACGATTTAAATTTAATATTAAAAAAATTAAACAGCGATAGCAATATAAAATTGCGTTAAGTTATAAATATATAAAATTGTCAAGAAAATAAAATCATTTGCAGGCCAAATTTTATCAAAAAATAATATTAAATAATATGTTGTTAAAAGCTGTATAACATAGTTTCGATGGGTATAAAAAGAATTTAATTCCATTATTTTTTTCTTATGAATTTTTTATTTAATTATTACTAATTTATGTACACTGAAAAGGTATAAGGGTTTCGTTGTAAACACTAAAATTAAGTAAATTATATTCATGTATTTAATTTCACATATAAATCTCTTCAATGTTAAATATATTTGATAAAAATATCTGAAAATTATATATGTTACGGTAAAAGTGCATATTTGGAAAATGTGCACATTTACCGGTAAATGTGTACATGTTCCGGTAAAAAGTAAAAATAAAACAAAATACTTGTACAGCTTAAAAATAACCTAATATTAAATTCTAACAGTAATCTAACATTCTAGGTTAGGTTATTGGTTAGTAAGTGATTATAATCTAATTAATAGGTTTTGTTAGTATTCAAACATCTACTATTAAAAGGTCTTTTTACATTTACCAACTAGGAAAATTTGTACATTTACCGCTCTCTGCACTTTTACCGTAACATATATATTAAACAATTATACAATTAGAATATAATTGTTATTTAACCTTTACTCAAATCTTTATCGAATAGTGCAGATGCGTATAATGATAATAATTTAGCATAAAAAATCTTTAATTTAAAATATTTAACTATTCTTATATCTCCGATTTTATATTTTTTAAATCGAACCTATGTAATTTACTTTAGATTGTTTCGCTATTTTTATTTATTTAATATAAATAATTTTTTTTAAATATTTAGAATTGATATACAAATTTATAATTAAATGCTAATATTAAATACCACTTACTAAAATATTGCATTTGTTTTAATTTTGTTTGTTAATAATTTGCTCTGTAATTAAATAATTAAAATTGAATTCCTGTTTTGTAAAAAAACAATACTTTAATCAGTGATAAATTCTTTTAGCTGCCTTCTTTGAATATATAAATGTTAAAATAAAATTTTTATTCAATTTTTGGGTTTAAGTTTAAATCATACTTGTATTATAATATTTAATTTACAAATATTTCCATGAAATAAATTTAACATTGAAGAGATTTACATGTAAAATTAAACACAAATACAATGTACTCAATTTTAGTGCATGCATTGAAAATCTGTTTTACTATGTAGGCGAGCAGATGTGCATACGTGATTTGATTTTTAGCATCAAAAAGAGAAGAATTGACAGCTGAATGCAAAATATGGACCTGTCTTTTTTCAGTGTAGGTTAATTAGTATTAAATAAAAAATTCGTAAAAAAATAAAAACCAAAAATGAGATTATTTTATATATCCAATGAAACTAGTATGGTTAATTTTCATTTATAACTGGTAGAATTATTAACAGATATTCAATAAATCAACTTTCGACCGTTAAAAGATACACAAAATCGACGATGGTGACCTAAATATTGATTGATCTGGCTTAAATAAGAATGTTTCTTTTAAATCCCTTATATCTTTTGTATTGATGGATCATTTCTAGACGATAATCTCATCATTTTCTTTTAACGATTTAATAAAGCTGTTATTAATAACTTGAAAGCAATTTCCAGCCGAAATTGTACTTTAATTTTCAGATAACCTTTAAAAGTTACATTATTATTAATACAGGTGATATCTCAACTGTCAATATAGCAGTTAATGAAGAATGTATCCTGATAGCATCAATAAAAAAAAGGTTAATGCCCAAAGCTTTTTCCTTTTTATTTGTCAAATAAGGCTTTTCCCTTTTGAGATACTAATAAAATTTCAGATAAAATCACGTCAGGATTTTATCGTAGTTGTTTTCTTTTTGTTTAAAATCTCTCTATGATAAATATAGTTTTATTGTCTGGTACTTTCATAATAATTACAATCTAGTAACGTGAAGTTTCTGTTACACGAGATTTAATCAAGTGCTATTAACGTTCATATTGTTCACATTCAATTTCACAGGTGTGTGAAGTTGATGCACTCGACTCAATTATGCAGTAATAGAAAACTTTAATTAAATCCACCTACTTGTTTAAGGAAATAGACGCAGTCGTAAGTTTGTAGTTTCCGTTATTTAACTGATCTTTTCGAAAAACCTCGGGTTTAATTGAGGCCATCAGCATGGATTTTCGTGACCGCTGACATGATTACTTCACAAAAAAGTTTTATTTATTTTGAAATTAATGAAACCAAAAATTTGGGTTGAATAATTGCACAGTAATAGTTATTTATGGTACAAGTGAGTTAAGTAAGATATTATCCACGAATGAAAAATTTAAGGTTAATTTTTCTGAGTGGATAATATCCTTAACTCACGTGTGCCATACAACATTTTATCCAACACCTCTTTATTTAAGTTTAAATATCGAAATTGCAATATAATAGTAAGTCGGCAGTTTTGACAGTAATAAATTTTATACTTTAGCGCGATGACTGGAATTTAATATTATGCAATGTATGTTAAGCTGATGATTGGTTGCTACCAATAATAGCAGCCAATCACCATTCTAATATAAGTACCAAAATGCTTTTCTACCCACAAGTGGGTAAACATCAACTTTAATTGCTTGCAAACATCAAGTTTTAGCCCTCTTTATTTATAGGTGTTGGATAAAGAATTTAGTTCAATTATATCTTTAATCACTTATGGTAACTTTTTCACACTAAAACAGTCAAATTTCTAATCTTTTAGAGTAAGATTATTTCACTCATGACTTTGAATCTTTTACTCTAAATGGGAAAAATGTTTTCTGCTTAGATTGAAAAATTCAGAGTGAATCTAGTTTTCTTTGTGGGAGTGGGGTCCAATAATAAAATAAGTAAGTAATTTATTTATTTATCGCAATGCAAACATACATAAAAAGTATACATACATAATTAAAACATAAACATAAGAATATAAGAAGACAGCCTCATAATAGCTCACAATAGCAATAAATTGTTCACGGCGCTGATTTTTTACTGTGTGTTTTGAATCCGTTTTCTAAGTTTCTGACATAAAGATAATCTTCTTATGAGCGCTTTGGGTACGCGAAGAACAATGAAAACCACACTAAACACCTTTAAATATTTAAATCACTAACATGCATGTCTACGAAGTGCCATTTCCTGTTGTTAGAAGTGAAGAACTACATCTGCACTTTCCTCCGTAGCAAGTTTCGTGAAATTCTATTGGCAAGGTAGGTACTAGGGTGGGTCATTTTTCAACTTTTCTTTCGGATCGATTTCTAATACCCGGCAAAAGTTGCCCACCTATAAGGTAACTCCCGTATAAAATATTGGTCTGATCGGACAAATCTTCTGTCTGTTATATGAGCCTCAATATTTTATATTTTCGCTAAAAACACTAAAGTTACAGCTTCCGCAACATGGGGCCCAGGCGGCGTTAACGGTAAGCTTAGTGGTTCATTTTAATGAAAAATCATTAACGAGAACTCTAAAATCAAATTAAAGAGCATGTGTGACCATGGGTCTAGCGCAGAGGGTGGGGGAAAATGTACTTATATATTTGATTGTGTGCAGCTCCTTGCTCACTTGTGAAAGCAACCTGCCAAAAGACCCAGTGCCCACCACGTGGTGGTGGCTGCACTTCGGGCTCCCCCAAGCCCTACCCAACCAACCAACCATATGTAAGACTTGCTGACTCTCGAGTCTGAGTCATCATTTCCATGCAAAATACTGCAAAACTGCCCTTTGGTGTCAAGACTTGCAGGTATAGCCTGCCTAGACAACAATATGCCACCCTCCAACCAGTATTAGTTACTAAGCAGTATTAGTTACTGGTTTGAAGGGTGGCATACTCTGAAAACTGGAAGAAAAGAGCGACCCCCCTCCAGTAAATTATTTGTCTCTTACACTTTAACGAACTTCTATTCCGTGTTTTATTTGGGTTTGTTGTTGGTGAAACTTCCAGACCATCTACTTTTACTGGTCCGATTGGATCAACCCCTCCCGAGTGCGAAAATAAGTAAAAAAAGTTAAATGTAACACAATGTGACTTACCTGACCTAATATTGAAAGACCTTAGCACAGACCAGTGGTACCTGTACGAAATATCTAAAGCAATTCACACCGGATTTTGCGCTCCTGAACTTCTGTCTCGGAGTCCTGGTCGTTTGCACAAGGCCCGCTAGATCACAACTACAAATAGAATATTAAGATTATACGTATCCACACCAAAGCCTACAAAGAAATTCGAAGATATAGTGACGTACATTCTTAACGTTTACGTACCTAGGTGGTTCATCATCAGCAGACATAATTCCATAGCTAAAGGTTCTAATCATCTTTTTAAGACTATCAGGCGATCGAGGTATCTTCCGCTAAAATATTAAACAGTGGTTGACAACTCAATTCAAACTAATGCTTTGTTTGCATTACCGGAAGACATTTTCCTTAACATGGTGACAGACTCTAGACTTTTTGTTCGTCAACATGCAGTACAAAAGATACGAAGAGCTCGAGAGGAGGAGAAAGACAACATTTCTCACAATGTTATATTTAATTGTACCAAAGCTTAATTTCAAAGCTCTAGACTATACAAACATGATTACCTGGGATAATCCTGATGTGTGCATTACTGTGCCTCCAGTACTTTTAGACGAGTTTCAAGCAATGAACTCATATATAAACTTTCCCTTCCAGATAGTACAGTACCAAAATGGTCCTTTACAAAGTACCCTTGCCACACAGTAGAGTTTTATTATATTATATAAAAAAATTGGCTTTTTTAGCTCCTAATATATTAGTGAACTTAATCTCGAAGTGAGATAGTGCAGACAAGGTTCCAAAAGACTTTTTGTTAAGTAAATTTTAATACTAAATTGGATATCTGTCAAAGAAAACAAAAAGATTTCAAAGCGACTTAAATGGTAACTATGATGCAAAAATTTGGTGAGAATAGCCTCAAGATTTTGACAAGAAGTAATTAAGGTTGTGCCTTTACTGTGTGGACAAATTAGAACTTTCTTTTAACGTTGGCAAAATAATTAGTCAAATAGACGGATATTAGCTTTACCCATAAACTTTGTTATTTGTATTTTATTTGATCCTGACATGTTGGAAGGATACGATATTGATTTTTGATGTGGTAAATTTAGAATCCTCCCTACTAAAGGAAAATGGTCCTGTGATTATAAAAGTTTAACAAACATTTATTGGTAACCGGAAATTCCGGTGTTAGGGGCTTGGGAGGACCCCGAAGTTCAGCCACTGCCACGTGATGGGCTCTAGGTCACTTGGCAGGTTGCTTTCACAAGTGACAGAGGAGCTGCACACAATCAAATATATTAGTACATTTTCCCCTATCCTCCCCACCCTCTGCGCTAAACCCATGGTCACGCAGGGTCTTGAATTCGATTGCCGAGTCCTCGTTAATGATTTTTCATTTAAAATGAACCCCTAAGCGTGCCGATAACGCCGTCTGGGTGCATATTGCGGAAGCTGTAACTTTAGTGTTTTTAGCGAAAATATAAACTATTGAAGCTCATAGAACAGACAGATGATATTGTCCGATCAGAACAATATTTTATACGTGAGTTACCCTTATAGGTGAGCAACCTTTGTCTGGTATTAGAAATCGATCAGAAAAAAAAGTTGAAAAACGACCCACCCTAGTAGGTACCCACCATTGTAAAAATATAAGTTAATAAACGTTAAATCTGCATTATAAAATGAATACACGTAAAAGAAACATACACATAAAGATAACACAACCTGCAAATCGATGAACGAGAACTAATGCAATATTCAACAGGCCCGGTCAAAGTTAACAGCTCCAACAAATCACAAGTACAAAAAATTGCAATCGTTTATAGATTGGTATCTTTCCATTGTATGCTACCTTACCTATTATCACCCAGATGTCTCTATAACGTAAGATGCAGTATGCAGTACAGTATTTTCATCTGAACTTGTTAAGTTTTGACTGCAAAAACAATTCACGACATATGAAAACAACGAACTAGTAAAGTTTTGTAAGATATAAGTATGGACGTATGCAGTTTAGTCTGAAAATCTAAACTTTGCTATAGGTTTAACATGGCAAAAGGTGAGTTTTGCTTGAGAAAATTCATACATGACAAATCTCTTCCAAGTGTATACGAATGTGTAAAAAAATCAATTTATCGAAAAAACAAGTTGTTTAGTTTTGCGTGAATAACTAGACTAGAAAAGCTGTGTGCTCTCCATATACTTACAGACCAACTACAATTTTTCTGAAAACAATGAGAACTGTATAGATGGTGGATAAACTCGATCGATAAATAAACTAATAAACTTGACTATCGTTTATGCATGCCGAGTCAGTTTTTTTTTGTTTTTTTCTCTCCATCTTTCCTGCTCTTTCCTACATCAAATATATTAGAAAAGTTAAATGAGTTGACTAGTATAGCGGTGAAGCTGCTAATGTTTGCAATCCTGTCTCAGCTACAGTTTTGTAGTGCATATTCGTTCTTTATAAGCAAATTAGACTTATTAACCCAGATACGAGGAACGATAGAATATTGGAGATAAATTATTGTGTTTGTTATTGTCATTTGTTAATCATCAATACTATTATTTATCTGTTAAATATTGTGCCTTCTTGTAAGACTCCTATTTTTACAAAACAAACTATAATTAAAGCTAAACAACTCCACAAATACATATCACTTACGTTACTATACTTACTAAAGAACTTAATGCTCCGGCCGAGACAACTTATTAAATCAAATTATACTCAGGCGTCGTGGGTTCTAATCACAAAAGCTTCGGATTAGATAATATAACTAGGTACATTTAAAGAGATAGAGGGCGCCACCAAACTGCATAAATGTTACATCATTTGAATAAAGGCGGGAATTCCTCTCACAGTTTGGGAAAGACCTCTCTTTTAAATTTAATTACTTTGAGTTGATCTGATCAAATCAATTTTGTTCAGAAAATAAACAGCAGCAGTTTGTTGAGCCAGACTATATCAAACGATAATTAAAATTTAAAATCTGTATTTTAAATCAAAAAGGTTAAAGATATTACGTCAAAAACTATATTACTTACATTTGTCATTCTTACGCATTAGTTTAAATTTTGAGATATCCAACCAAATAAAATCTAAACTATAAAGAATTTTACAAGTACTAATAATCAGACATTACGTAAAAACAACTTGGCCATAATCCTGAATATAGTTATCCTTTATACACTTTACAACTTCGCACAAAGATGGCTCAAACCATTTAAAACTAAAACCAATGGTCATAACACAACAGTTCACATAAAACAACTGCCGACTGGAACTACAGTTGCGAGAAACACAACTTCTGAATTTTGAACTGTTTTTCATATTTAACAACAGACTTTAAACTTTGCATTAATTTCCAATAGGGAATAAATTCGCTGTACTTATTTAACTTACTTCAAACTGAACGGTACGTAAAACCTAACTGTAAACTAAACGGTACGTAAAGCTTAACTAGAATGTTGGTTGAATAATTATTTTTGACGAGTCCTTGTACAATATAATGCGTTATATGATTATTAATAAAACGCGTAGATTCAACATAAATTCACCGATTACTAAAATTAAACTGATTTCTTACGCCAATACAATGTTTAAATGAGAAAATTTTAACACTAAGCTTTATTCTTCATAAATTTTACCAAGATGTACACACGATAACATTATTTATCATAATTTTAATTATACGAAACGGAAATACACAGACTTACACACATCGGTACTAAACGAGATTCACAATGCTAAATTTATAACTAATTCTCTTCACCGATATTAATTCTATACTAACATATTCAGCAATACGGAACACTGAAAAAGATTCATACCAAGTTTTATGTTAATGATATGATAATAAAAATAAAAATCCACGCTAGCGTGAAAGCTGACGTGTTGGTTCCCAGAGCCTCTGTTATGAACATTATATGAATATGAACATTATAAATTTAAAGCAAGGATTTCTAAACGGTCCAAATAAATCAAACTTGACGACATTTATACTCAATAAAGAAAAGGCAGAATTCTTATTACATTTTGCATTCTAACTAAGAGGTGCTTATCAAAACCCACCGGAACCTATATTATAAATTTGAAACATAAAACTGAATTTATTGTTTGGTTGACTACTAAAAATTTTGTTCGTAGCTTGAATTACAAAGGAATATATCACAAAAAATAGTGCAGTCTAACAAATTATTTTCCATATGAGGTGTGTACTTATCTTTTTAAACGAAAAAGAAGCTGGACATTTGTATTATTTAGCGAAGTTATTATCTGCAATTTCGATGGTTTATTAAAACACAGCTGCCCGTAAATATTCAACAAGAACGCATATTGAACGTGGGAATTGAATTTCAACTTAAACCAAACGAAATATCTCAGAAAACACAGGGCCGTAGTAAGATTATTTTTATTAAATTAAATCTTCAAATTTTCTGCACGTTACCTCTATACAGGGTGTATTTTAATTGAAAGTTTTTGGCTGAATGGTAGATAGGTGGAATAGAGTAGAGCAAATTTTCCTTATAAAGTTTGTCCTTCAAATGAAGAGTTTTCGAGAAAATTAATTTTAAAGTTTCATTGATTTTCAAGTCCGACCCTGTAACACTAACCTACCTTAATGCGTACAAATTTAATTTAAAAATGTGATACCTTTTTAGATGTACCTGCCTTTTAAAAATTGTTGTTGTATGTCACATAAAAAAAGCTAATTTATGGCTGTCTATGCTTTAAAACGTAATAAACTGTTGTTTATTGTTTCCAGCCTTATTTTGTGGAACTCCATAATCATGAAATAAATAATTCTGGAGAACATGTTGCAAATATCAAAACTAACAAGTTTTGAATGTGGTGGAAGATGTATGTTTTGCAGCTTATCTACTAATTCTAATGAATTTCTAACAGAGTATCATTAGTACACAGAGCTTTAACTATTCCACTAACAAAATCAGATTTTAGCAAAGAGATATCAACCATTAAACAACTAGCACATGCAAATCATTACAATCCGAACATGATTGACACTTTAATTAAACAAAAAGATTATAGGTTAGCTATCAAAAGAATATATCCCATTGACAATCAAACAGAAGACACAAATTACATATCTATACCATATTTTGGCAAAATATCAGAAAAAATTGCACATATACTAAGAAAAACCAACAATTATAAAATAACATTTAAAACCAACACTAACACTTTTTCATTTTTATTTAATGCTAAAGACAGAACACATGATATCATGAAATCGGGCATTTACCGTTTAAATTGTTCTTTTTGTAGTTCGGTATATATTGGACAAACACTTCGAAATTTTGACATAAGATATAAAGAACACGTACGTCATTACAAAAATAAACATCCTGAAAAATCGAATTACGCCAAACACCTTTTAGAACAAAATCACACAATGACTCCTCAAAATAATATTAAATTCCTACATTTTTGTAATAACAAACGCAAATTAGACATTTTAGAAGCCTTTGAGATATACAAACACAAACTCAGGGTACCTTTAATGAATGAACAACTTGAGCTCAGTAATTCTCCGTTACTGGAAGTATTAGATGTTTAATTATGATTTTTATTATTAATTTTTATTATTATTATTATTATTTTATCTAGTTACCTATTTTTGTATCTACCTTAGCGACGTGTTTGTTTATAATTATATTACCTTTGATAATGACAGCATAGCTGTCGAAACAATATTGTCAGGTATATTTTAATAAAACTGTGAAACTTTTAATAATCTTTATTTATTTCAAGTAATAAAATGTGGTCAGAAGTTATTGCTCATTTTATTTATTGGGGTTTGTTAAAGTCTGGGACAAGGCAAATCTGCTGTTATTACAAAATACTAGAATGATCTTCATAGTTATTTTGTTATTTAAATTAAAGCTTTCATAAATAGTATTTAGTTGTAACAATTTTAGTTGTGATTTTTAATTGCAATAGACGTATTAATTGAAACTACGTTCAATTGCAATTAAATTTAGTTGCAACAAAAGAGGTTAGTTGAAATATAATTGCAATTGAAATGTCACAATTAAATCTTCAATCAACTGAATAGTTGATTAATAATTTAATTGATTAATCCCCAACACCGACAGAAATGTAGTAGTTAATAATAAGTAATAATAACAAAAAACTTTAGTTTAGTCTACTTGCTGGCACATTTATATATTGATTACTTACTACCTATAATAATCAGTTTAAATAAGTAAACATCTTCTTGCTTGGAGTAAACTAAATGAATGATCAGCATAGTGAGAATAGTTCCACCAGATAAGAGGTTACGTCACGTCAATGATTATTGCGCTGTTTTAATTAATAGAAATGATCGTATTATACCATTACCATACCATTGTTATTTTTAAGATGAATGATCTTGTACGTTTTTAGTAGTTTAATTGCGACTATGCAAATGATAATTTCGGGATAAGGACATGTCATGTTTGTAATATTTTTACAGCAATTTTAACTGTTATTTGATTTTATTAAGCTACCGATTTACTTATTTTTTTCTAACGATATCCGAGATTAAATACAATTCAAATTCATTACCATTAATAAGAATAACGATTTGCAACCTAATACGGAAATGCAGTAGTTGTAATAATAACAAAAAAACCCTATTTATTTAGGTGCTGTCATTGTATAGTCTACTTGCTGACACATTCATGTATTTATTACTACTTATAAACAGTTTAAATAGTAAACGTCTTTTTGTTTGAAATAAATTAAATAAATGATCAGTATAGAAATAATACCTTCTCCAGACGCCGAGGCCTTCTCCAGTTTGCTTAATTTTCCGGGTACCCAACAATATTTAGTGAAACTTTATTTTTGAGAGAGTGCGGAACTTTATGCATTTTTGCCTTCTTCCTTAATTCATGTTACCCATTAAGCCAAAAACGATTATTTAAAAAACACCCATTCAACATGTACTGGGTCGTAAGTGGCAAACTAACTGTTTGCTCAGATATTCAAATAAAGAGTCTATATATCAAGTGACCAACTATATAGTGAAAATGATAATGACCCAACCTTTTATATTTACAGTGTGTTGCCAGTAAAAGGGTTCATACCTTTTATATATTACCAAATTTTATTGTGTTTGATTAAAAAAAATCTAGTTTCGATAAAAGTGTCTACCTTTTCTATAGAGAGATTACAAACTGTCGACATCTCGATTGCTGTGAAAAATAGAACATATGAACTTTATATAGTATGCCAGCACGCTATACTGACATTATTGACAATTAATATGAAATTTCACAGCAACTGAGATGTCGAGAGTTTGTAATCTCTCGATAGAACATTAGAACACTGACAATTGTTATACGAGGTAAATTCGAAAAATTGAAATTTCTTCGAGAGTAAACTGCCCTTAAATTTAAAAATAGGGAAGTATATAAATGTTTTATCCTAAAATTCCAATTATCAAGGCCCATCCTTGAAAAAAGGATTTTAAAATTTTCAATTTGATTTAATTCTTAATTCATGTTTGTTATATGTAGCATATGTTCAAATTTAGTACAAAAACAACACTATAATATGAGAAAGCAATATCTGGTGTTTATTTTAGCACTGTATTATTTTTCTGTGTCTATAAATCTTGTTGCATACGGTTTGTAATTTTTGAATTGCTTTCTAATTGATGATTTTTTATTCTCAATTCTTTTTTACTTTGAGCAGATCATCTTAGCCTATTTTCTCAGCTAAAATAGTGCTACAATATATATTGAGTCTTTTCGAATTAACTTCTTTTCAACGTCGGCTTTCGATAATTAGAATTTGAGCACAAAATATCATTATGAGTAAGTTTTCTTAAAAACATTTTTCACTATTTTTGGATTTAAGGATAGTTTACTGTCGGATCGATTTCAGTTTTTCGAACTTACCTCGTATACGAAAATCGCAAAATGAAAATTAATGTTTTAGTGTTTTCTAATGTTTTAGAAAAAGCAAAAACATTTATCTAGAATAATCTTTTTCATAAATTGAAAATAAAAAAATTTCCTATATTGTGCATACTTTTTGCCGGTCAGTGCATGTTTTCGTCGAGTCTTTATATCTATGGCGTTGTCTATTATATATATAAATCTGTTATTTATGGTCAGATTTGAAAGAGGTTTTATTTTTCGATTCGGTCCAAAATCCCTATTATTATATCGAACGGGTAACGTATAAGATTCATAGGTTTGGTTTACTCGCAAGGACGCGGTTCTTCCTTATTTTACTGAGGAATATTACAAAAAGTTGTTGGCTAGGGTAACGAAAAATATCTTTGAATATATGTACCTACTGATGTTATTATTTTAACAACCATTTATTCAGAAAAGCTTTAAAATCTATTCCTACATAATTAAAGGATTAGGATAAGCGTATGATTGTGCTAGCTTACATATCAAATCTTATATATATGGATAATTACCGATCGTACCTTTGGAAACTAAGATTTCTCAATATATGGAGTATAAATTCATCATTAATAAAAATACACACTTCACTCTAGGCATAATTGCGTCTGCATAATTTTCACATTCACTTCCAAAGAAACAGAGGGAATTATATCTAATTTCTATTTTCATCGTTTGCTACTAAATCTTAAGTAATAAAAATATGTAATTATATTTGACTTGCAGATGTTACTTGTTTACATTTGATGGATTCAGTGTAAAATTAAAATGGATAAAATGTGTAAATAAATAATCATGAAAAAATAAAAGCACAATCTGCTTCTAATTCCATGCAAAATGACACGCTCTACAATAACATAATGCTACGAATTCTGGGGTTGGTTATAAATAAAAAGCTATAATTGTTTTATATGACAGTACAAACACAAAAACCACACAGCAACAGACTTGTGTCACCAAATAATAAACAGGCTGCGGTAGTGGCACAGTGATGATACATACAAAATTCAAACCACCAACCTTTACTTTTTAAATAAATGCTCCGGCTAATTACAATCGTTGTGAAACTTTAAAAACTCCACCACATTTAGACCTTCATAAGACCTTGAATAAGGTACTAAATAAATATAGATCTAGGTACACAAAAGAAATATAAACTTAATTTTCTTTAAATTTGAAATAACAAAAAATTTATTCAAAAATGAACACAAACAACAAAATAAATATTAAAATATACATACATACATAATCTTTAACTTCTTATACCTTTCGGTGTCGAAGTGCCGGACACACCGAGCCGCAAAGTGGATATGTGTATGTGAGACGAGGCAGCGGAGCCATATAGGCAAGTACACTGCGCTCGTGGTTTACCCATCCAACAACTGACCGCCACAAACTCGACTTAACTATGTTAAGCGATAGAAATCCACTATAACCACTTTGCCGTACTGCCGACTATATTAAAATATACCTAAAAGAAATGGAACTTTGGATGCCATGAACAATTGAAAAATCAATCCCAAGATAGTTAATGCCTTTTATCCGATGAATAATATTTCTGGCATCATCCAGAATCTTAATTACTAAATTTTACTTAAAATTAATTAAATGCCTTAAATTTTTAAGTCAATCCAATATTTGGGGTCAATAGTTTGCCAACTATAATTGTTACAAAATAGCAAACCTCTTTCATATGGTTTAAATAATAAAATTGTGGAAGAACAACTACCTACATACCTCCCTTTCAAGTTGTGTTAAAATAAATGGTATTACTAAATTGAAATTAAAATCCAACTGCGTATACGAAATATCATATGGTAAGTCCATGTAATGATTTCATTTTTAAATTCCCTTCCAACATCCAAGTTATAACGAAGGTTAAAAGTTCCATTATCTAAATAAAAAAAATAAAAATAAAAAAAGTTATTTCACAAATAAACACACAACACTGATTATTACGTTAATTAAATGTTATTATTATTAAAAACAGTCATATTCAAAGACCTTCGATGATTATTTAACAGTTCGACATTTCAACAAAATTTAACCTAACATTTTTGACGTTTGGTTTATTTACATTTTTCACAACTTACAACATAACCTTAAAACTTTAAATTTTTGCTCTCAACATGTGTGCACTGTTTGGAAGTTCTAAAAACACAGAGAATTAATTACTAAAATGGTCGCACTTTTTATAACTTTTTCAAACAAAATAAGGCTATAGTGATTTTTTTTGGTTACAAACAAAAGAATTTTTTAAACTAAATACAACATAACCAGATAATTGTTTATAACTATTAATTATTCTTTAAATTTCATAAATAGATAGCTAAAAAAATTCCCTTTCTATTGATATATGACATTTATATTGACATAAAAGATAAGGCCACTAGAAAATGTCAACCAAACCAAAATACATTTCCTACACTACTATCAAATAACTAAAATTAACTGAATTACTTAAAATTGCCTATTTATGAATACATCATCATTACCATACACCTGTCCGTTTTAGGTCAAAACTTGCCTTAATTTGTCCTCTACTTTATCTTAATTGCCTAATTAAGTCACGATTTCACATCGTTAGCTGAATAATAAAAAATTACCAAGGTTCTAAGAAAAATCAACTTTAAAATTTATTATTTTACTGCCTAGTGTGTTCTAGAGCGCATGTTTATTAAATTAAAACCTTTTCTTTGCCTTCCTATTTTTATTTAAATAAATAATTTTTCCTTGTAGTTATGCAACCCATCTAACTTCTCGTTAAAAAAACTTATTTAAACTTGGTAAAACCTACTGAGTGAGTATTTTCTTTATATTATATGTCAAACAGTGGCGTGCGGTGAGAATCTAGGCTAGGGAAGCAATCACGATTTTAATTTTAATATACTTAGGTACAGACGCGGATTCATGGGGGGTGGGGGAAACCCCTTCCCCCAAATCTAGAAATAAGTATACATAGAATAGAAACAAATAATGTTTGTTTAATTATTATTTATTAAAACAATTATTTTTCCAAAAATTCCCCCCCTAAATAATTCTCTGGATTAGCCCCTGCTAGGTACATTAAAAAACAGTGTTATAATTATTAAGCTAAAATGTTTTCCAACGAAGAACTTTTACACTTTATACCTATGGAATTTGTTGACTATTATTCTTTATTAAAAAAACTACTAAGTACTATGTATTTATAATTCAACTCGATTTTCCAATATTTTTTAGTAAAATACCTGGTGCATGTTTTAATCTGTCTTGTTAAATTTGAAAGTTCTGGTTTTGATCTGCCTTTCCGAATAATTTGTAATTTCTCTTCAAAACTGTATGCAGAAAATTCTTTATATAATCATAATTACAAACTGAACAACAAAATCGTCGCGATTAGGATGTATCAGAAGTACTCGAACCTTCCACAGAAGCAGCTGAATTTGCAATCATGACGATAATGCAATTTTAAATTTGCATATAGAGCAAACTAAATCGAATTATTTGTCTATAAAAAAATTCCAACTTATATAAATTGAAATAATAAAATGTTTCAAAATACAGTCTCATTCGCAGATTTACATCACTTAAGTAACATTAAAGTTAACAAACACTAAATCGAACAAACAACCAAATTATAATAAATAAACATTTGGGCATGGTGCACACTAAAAATAACCACCTTATACGATGTCAATCGTATCACCAAAACACACCCGCTCGCTAAAACGAAGGCCCGGCTGGCGAGGAGAAGAGCAGTAAGCAACGAAATCAGTGCTTATATGCAGTGTACGTAACACATTTGAAACGGTATTACATACCTTTCCATGCAAGTTTAATCAGCGTAATTTAAAATAGTACCCTAGATAATTATAATTTTTGCTGTACGGAATTGATATTGAGCTTTAAGTTGATTAAATATTACAAATTTAAATAAACGATAACCATAATTTCATAAAAATATTTTTGTTAACGTTGGTTTTTATTTTTAATAAATTCTTAAGGGAAGCATCGCTTCCATTGCTTCAATGGACCGCACGCCACTGATGTCAAATATCATGACAATACGTATAAAACTTTGATTCCAGGACCTACTTAAAGTACAAAGCTTTGTTTGTGCCAAAAAAGAAGTAGCTTTTGCGTAGTGCTCTTGTAATAAAAGTTAAATACTTTTTCTTTATTTTCTTAAAAGAAAACCTCCTTTAGTATCAAGAGATAGCCTTGCTTTTTATGAGTTCATAAAGTACATCTTCATGCCTGATATTATTTTGACTGTTGAAAAACTTTGTACTGCTACGTAGATGAATAAAAAATGCAAATTAGAAAATATACCTAGTCGAATAAGTTAAATTTATTGGGAGAACTATACAAAATAAAAAGTTTAGGAAAAATGTGCTTTAAAAATCTCAACAAAACATCATGAGTATAAATCAGAAGCTGCATGTTTACTATCTTTCTGTTCAATGTTGTAAATTGCCTTTTTTTGTGTGCCCTTTTGTGTCGTATTTGGTGGTGTATATAAAATAAAAATTGACAGTAAAAAATTTAACTTTTATAACTTCTAACGTCATAATAACTCACGATAAAAATCAAACATTATTTCTTCAAAGCTCCTTTAAATGTTTTATCACTCACAATTTAAACCTCAGAGGCTTTTAAAAATTCTAAACAACCGCCAAAAGCAATAAAAGTGTAGGTTTAACAAATTAATTCCTTTGCATGTCTCTTAACTCTGAACATTAATCATGGATGTGTCAAAAACACCCTTGTAGTTTCCAATGTAATTTCGTATACGCAATATTGCTTAACTTCAATGTGGACAGAAATTATTAAAAATGCTGATTTGTTGATTTATTTCAGCTTATAGCTGCTGACTGCCCTAATAACTGTCTTAAACTGCGAGTTTAAGTTAAAATTAAAGTTTTTATTAATCTTTGTGTGTATACTAAGTACATTGTGAAAGACTTGGTTTAATGTGAGTTTTAGTTAAAATTATTTATAAAATTACATAGGTAACTCACAATTGCACTGCATCTTAACAGCAATGATTATGCTTTTAAATTAAATTAATAATACTCTGCTTTTTAACGATTTATCAGAAATGAGTAGTTGAAACTTATAGTAGTAGAAATTTATATGATTATGTTTTGTTCGAAAAAGAGAAATATTTTATATTTCCATACTACGAGCTCCACAATCAGTTCGTAATTAAAAGTTTGAGTTAAAAACTTCGATTTACAAAATGCGTTTTTAACGAGTACAACATAAAGGAATTGTGTGTAGTTAAAGCTTTTTTCGCCTATATGATCAGAAAGTACTTTTTAAATCAATTTTATAGAAAAAAATCTTCAAATAAATTTTATTGGAAATTTTGTGTTCAACAAATTTGGTTATTACCATTTTTAATGTATCATCAACCGTTAACTATATATTTAGCAATAACCATGTTGGAAAAAGTTTGGCGCGCTATAAATATAAACCTATGCACTATACAGAAAATAGTTTTGAATAAGTTGTAGAAAATGTTATTATCTACGAAAATAATCTCTACTATTTTTGCCGTACGATGCACGGTTTACGAATATTTGATAAAACGTGTTTTCCAGTGGCGTGCGGTCCATGGAAGCAATGCTTCTCTTGCGAATTTATTAAAAATAAAAACCAATGCTAACAAAAATATTTTTATAAAATTATAGTTATCGTTTATTTAAATTTGTAATATTTAATTAACTTAAAGCTTAATATCAATTCCGTACAGCAAAAAGTATAATTATTTATAATACTATTTTAAATTAGGCTCATTAAACTTGCACGGAAAGGTAATACCGCTTCAAATGTGTTACATACACTGCATATAAGCACTGATTTCGTTGCTTATAACTGCTCTTCTCTTAGCCTTGGCGTGGATTAGCGGGCGTGGTGATATAGACAATGCTGTTAGCATTGTATGGCTGTTATTTTTAGTGTGCTTCATGCCCAAATGTTTATTTATTATAATTTGGTTGTTTGATCGATCTAGTGTTTGTTAAATTTAATGTTTCTTAAGTGATGTAAATCTGCGAATGAGACTGTATTTTGTCACATTTTATCATTTCAGTTTATATAAGTTATTTTTTTTAAAGACAAATAATTCTATTTAGTTTGTTCTGTATGCAACATTTAAACTTGCTTTATCGTCATGATTGCAAATTCAGCTGCTTCGGTGGAAGGTTCGAGTACTTCCGATACATCCGAATCCCGAATTCCAGTTTGTAAATTATTAATAAAGAATTTTCTGCATACAGTTTTGGAGAGAAATTACAAATTATTAAGAAAGGCAGATCAAAACCAGAACTTTCAAATTTAACAACAACGATTAAAACCTGCATCGGTATTTTGCTAAGAAAGACCGGAAAATCGAGTTGCAGTATATAAATACATAGTAGTAGTTTTTTTAAAATAAAGAATAATAGTCAACAAAAGTATAAAGTATTTAAGCTCTTCTTTGAAAAACTTTAAAGCTTAATAATTATAACACTGTTTATTATTGTACCTAGCAGAGAATCCGATGCAGAGAATTTTTTTGAGGGGGAAATTTTTGGAAAAATAATTGTTTTAATAAATAATAATTAAAGAAACATTATTTGTTTCTATTCTTTGTATACTTATTTCTAAATTTGGGAGGATCCCCCCCCCCCGTGAATCCGCGCCTGTACCTAGGTATATTAAAATTAAAATTGTGGTTGCTTCCCTAGCCTAGATCCTCACCGCACGCCACTGGTGTTTTCCAAGATGGCGGCTAACGCTTAACCGCACCCGTCCCGCCAACTTGACGTTACATTCAAGGAACACCCCCAAACATTTTCCAACAATAAAATCAATTCTGTAGAAGATTGCAGAAATAAATTACCCGGTTACTGGCCTATTAAATAAATTGTACAATGATAGACACCAATAACGATATTGAAAACGATGAGTTCGGTTGTACACCGCCTGAGCTTCGAGAACAACATCCCCTGCTTCATTCTTCCTTCATTCCCTCTAATATATGCCTATTTAATTTACTAATAAGTTACACGTTACTGTTTAACTTTTGCAATTCTTTTTTAAACTTTCAAACAGGTAGGCGAAAAACTTTTTTATGTCACTTGCACAGAAAAGCATTCGTAGCCCTTAGCTGTCTGCTGGCTGTGCCCCTCTTTGCTCGGGCATCCAATAACTTTTTTAACATTCTTTTAATTTTGAGTCTCTATCGACTGTTATTTTGCGACAATTTAAAATGGTACTATTCCAAAAATATCAGTAAAGTCGTGTATACTAATGTTCAATCGGTGACGAGACCTACATAAATGTACACTTCGGGACCCAAGTGTGCCCGTACGTACTTCTCCTGGGCCGACCGAAGCCCAGCCGTACCATACTCAAGAAGGTATTATAACGAACAAATCAGAATCTGATAACAAGTTAAAAATTCAAGATAGCAATAAACAGCTGTACCCTTTTCACAATTAAACGACTTCGTAATAGATTTAAATCTTCTGAAAGACGCCGCTTGGTCCAAGAAAAAAACTTACTACTATCCATTTTTTTTCTAGAGTCCTCTGACTTTGAAAGCGTATTGCTCGTAAGCTACTGAACCAAATTAAATGTTTTGTAAACGAGCAAATAGTAAATGTATTTCTACATGTAACACATTCGTTTAGACAGCCTTGGTAGTGTAATGTCTGGCGTGCCGGACTTTCACCCAAGCGGCCCGGGTTCGACTCCCGGCGCTGGCAGATCTGGTTAAGGTTTTCTGCAGTTTCCCTTAGCTGTAACACAAATGTGGGATTTGCGCTGTTAAATCTATAAGTCGGCTGCAGCCGCACATTGGGCCTACATAATAATAATAATCGCCTCCTCCCTCCCGCACAAGCTTATAGCTTCTGGGGCCTTGGTTAAGGTTATGGGTTGTAGTAATTATTATTATATTATTATTATAACAGTAAACTATTATGTTTCTCAGTGGAATATTTTCGTTTTTATCAGAGCGCAATAAAAGGTGACCATTTTTCAGGACAATTTCATTAAAACTAACTCAAATAATTTTTCTCTCAGAAAGTATATGTCATATATCTATGAGATCTTTGTAGGGGTTAGAAAGAGATCTTGCGATTTTTTCAAACAAAAAAGTGTTTGCAAGTGTTGCAAAATATTAGCGTCAAAATATAGCTCACGTTCTTTATTCAGTTTTCTTTTATTAATCGTTTTTTTTAGCAAGATGACGTTTGATGTTGATTGTTAAACTGTTAAGGTAGTGTGGATCATAGTTTGTAAGGAGTAGATATCTAAAATAAATTTTATAATCGTAGTCGTACATCGCCAATTTTGTAAAATTAACGTTTTCTAAAAAATAACCAAACTAAACATTATATAGTCATTATAACACTGTTTAATAGCAAGATATATGACAATGGATAAATGTTTTTGCTTACTTGTTTAGTATTGATTGAAATAAAATAGATGTACTCGGCGCGTAAATTTAAATATGGCAGCACGAAAATCAGTCATTTTTAGTTGAATGCTTTCTGCACCAGGAAGCGTTTGGTTGGTAATATTCGCGGGACATTTAAAAGCAATTTAACTTTCCTAATCTTTTAACTATTATTTAATAAATTCCCGAAGTAAATGTTGTTTTTCTTTAATTAAGAGCAAGATATATAGACGTCTGGTAGAACAGCTTGCCTATGTCTCAATGTAAATAATTGTGTCAAAAATGAGAGCTAGTAAGCCGTTTACTTTGTGGAAAATAGATGGCGCAACCTTACCAAGGTACTTCAAAAATTGACACAAATTTTAATTTTAGGTTATGTATCTATCATTTGCCACGAATGCCACGTGTTTAGAAATACATTAGTGTAGTTAATTATTATTATTATTTATTAATTTCTGTTTTAATGTGAATTGTGTTTTAAAATTCATCACTTGCAATTATTGCGAATCATCATTTGACCAATCCTGTTGTTGTGATTGTGTGCGTTTAAAAGAAAAATTCTAAAACGGATAATATGTGGACCAGTGGAGGATGATCAAGGTGTAAATAGAATAAGATATAATCATGAACTGGCCAGATTATACCAATTACCAAGAGACAGACATCTTGGACAGACATAATGGGGATGACAAGGAAGGCAGTACTTCGATGGGCTGAACATGTTTCCTGAATGTCCGGAGACCGGAGAGAGAGTAATTTAGAAAATAATTGAGGGCGACTTAGAAGGAACTGGAAACTCCCTCAATTCATCCTAGCTAGGTGATCTAGAATAAGATAGGAAGATGCAGTGTTGGAAGTCTTAAGGAAATTGAATAAGGAACAGTGGAAGAGGCTTATAAAGGAGGCTAAATCCACTAAAACCCTAGTGGGTTGTAGGTGCCAGACCATGAATGAATCATTTAAGAAACGCTGCCAGTGGTAAATGTAAATATAACGAAAGTTTTTATCCACAACAAAAACAGTAAGTAGTTTGGTTAAAAGTTATTTATTAAAGAATTGTAATTTAAACCAGTTTTGCCAATTTGTTATATTTTTTAGAGTTTGTAGATTCTGAAGACCTCTTTCGTGCCTCTTTTTGGCATGAAAATGAAAGTCTAGTTATTAAAAATGAAAACAGGATTTTTTTCGTCATTTCCGACTTATGATTTGGACATCCTACAAAATGATGAATTTTTTGTATTCCGATTGAAGCAAGAATTTCAAGGAAAGTATTTTTCTTAATGTCTTGCTGAAGTTTCTCAGCAATAATATGTTCAATTTCTTCAAGAAGAATAACGAGGGCGATTGAAGGAAATGTTAAATGCCCTCTGCTTCTCAATATTATGAAAGTATTATATGATTCCAATCCTTCCCCCACAATTGTTTTAACACAATTTTGACAATTGTCAGTTTTGTGCCTTCGAGCGATGAAACCACAAACATAGGCAAATGCTTCTCTATTATCTTCAAAATGAACGTATGCACCACATGTGATATTTTCTTCTAAGGCCTGATCGAGTTGTAAGTCAATGTCTTTTTTTGTTATTTGTTTATTGTCTGCTCTGTTGTAGCTCAAGAAATCTGATGTGTTATCAACTAGGGCAGCAAGCATATTTCCACCAGTTACATTGCTTCCTTTTGGAGGTTTAATTAAAGAATATAGTGACATCAGCCTAAAGATCTGTGCAATCTGTAGTGACTCTCCACTAGTATTAGCACCACCGCTTGCTCTCATTAATCCAAAGAAGTGTTCAAGTGGATCTTGATTGATACGTGATGTCATCAGGTACTTATACCCTAACTCTTCGGTGCAATATTTTAATAAATCAAGAGTAGTGTTGATGGTGGCTTTTAACCCATCACTTGTAGACTTTGTTAAATAAAAGTCAGGATGTGCACAAGATTCCCATAAATCAATGTAAATTAAAAAATCTTCTAATGCTTGTTGCTCGGCAGAATTTGTTTTTAGTCCATTAAAATAACTCGAATTCAAAATATCACACAGTTGATTTATTCGTCTGCAAAACTGTATTGTAGGTTCGCAGTCAGCAAACTCGGATATACCTTTTTCTTTTAGTACCGTCAAAGCATCTGCTACTGTCCCACTAAACAATTGAAAGGCATATTTTGTCCTCATTTTCTCGTGGTTTTCTGGATTCACGTGCTTTCGGGTCAATTTATAAGCCAGTTTAAATTCGTTTTTTGCATCGTATTCTATAAGATTTTCAAAATGGCGCAATTGCACTCTCCCTTCAGGCACATGAAATTCTCTTTTTGCAACAAGCCTGTTTCGCATACATTTCAATAAATGTGGAAAATCTGAACACATCCTTAATTTTCTTTTTACATTGCAGGGATGAACACTCCAAGGCTTTTCTGGATTTCCTGCACCAAAGGCTTTCCACATGGACCTATTCCAGGTGGCACCATCTGATGTGACCACGTCAATAAACAGCCCAGCCGCTTCACTCAAAAGAATGGCTTCCAGTATTAATTTGGCTAGGATGGTTCCAGTAACATTGCCTCTGGACAGAAAACATGCAAGCGCTTGCATATTTTTCCCAGCGAAAGACTGGAACATTATTACCAGAATATGATCCCCAAGTTGGTTTCTTTGGTTGTCTGGCGTATATTCGCCTAAATCAACAAATCCCATCACTTCCAATCGATTTTTGTCGAAGTGTTTGCAGGGAGTTATTTTGCACTCATCCACCATCAGGGTACCATGCCGTTCAAATTCTTGCATGTTTTTTGTTTTCTCTTTCAGAAGTTCAAATAATTTATTTTGAAATCCGTAAGAGCTGTCGATATGCCTAATGTAGGTTGATAGTGTACTCGGTGCAGGTAGTGGAAGTAACTCCCTAGTTCGTAAATGTTTGTATAATTTAGGGCTTTTTATTTTCAGAAGGATGCATGTGTAAATCCATTCTTTGGTGTATCTTTTGCCGTAAGAAGGTCGACTTGCAGTTTCAAAACAAGTTCGAACTACAAGCTTTTGATTGTCTGGCAATTTTGAAATTAAGTGGTCGATATTGGATAGTTTTGTCATTGATTTTCTTAAAGTCTCTATGGTTTTTGTTTGTATGTTTTGTTTTCGCAACAAATTTGAATATGATTTTTTGGTTTTTGGAATAATATTTTTTTTCTTTAGGAGGTTTTTTCTCAAGATCGCACATGAACGACATCTTGTTGTCTTTCCTTGGAAATTTCCGCCATTACAGGAAGGGCTAATTTTCCCATCAACTCCAGACCCATTACATAGCCTGATAGTATATACCGTTTGCACTAATTGTAAAAAAGTCTCTAAAGTTGTTGCAGTATAGGTGGTATGAAAAATTCCATTAAGATACACCTTTATGTCACTATCGTTGACTACAATAGCCCGATCGATTTTGGGAATACTCCCTTTAACATGGCTTACTGTAACTGAACGAGACCTTTTATGAATCCCCCATCCTGATGGTAGCAATGTATATAACTGCATTAGGTTTTCTTGTAGAAAATGTAACAGCGTGTTAGTTTCTGGTGATTCGCATTTAGTCTCTGGTGAATCGCATTCATTTATGACAGGAGGGCTTTCAGTGACAGGTAAACGAAGGTTTTCTAGGGTCGTTGAAGGAGTAGGAGAACTTTGACTGGACTGTAGTGAAGGATCTTTGGCAGGTCTACAACAAAATACAGGATTACAAATCCCGCAATAAAAACTATTGTCTAGATTTATTATTGTTAACGTTGTGTACAGAATACAGATACATATCGATTTTTTGTCTATTAATTTTCTCTTCACAACTACAAGGATAACAATAGTAGATTGTTCTACAAGTAAAGAAAAGTGATAGTTTTCCAGTGAGTGTAAATGTTTAATTCATGAGCGAGCGAAGCGAGCGAATGGATTAAAATTTACACGAACATGGAAAACTCACTTTTCTTTAAGTGTAGAACATGCTACTTTTTCGTATTTGGAATGAGACATACTAAAATCTAGGAAAAAATTACGTCAAAGTTTGGCAGAAGAGTGGAGAAAAGTTGTTGCTAACGAGAAAAGACGCACATTTCTTTACGATTTTGACTGAGAGTGAAGAAAAGTGTTGCTAACGAACAAACACTCACATTTCTTTACGATTTTGGGTTGAACAATGTACCACATTTCTATTCCAAATACGAAAAAATTAATTTCCTCAAAACGTTACGTTGGTTAATACAGGAGTGCGATTATGTATGGAATCGTGTTCGTCCTGCTAAAACGGTTTGCGCTAGAATCCTGAAATTTTAAGGAGACTTAGGGCGAGTTGTATAAAGCAAGATTATGAATAGTTATAATAAACAAGAATGTTAATGAAGACGATTAATAATCAAGACATCAACTCATGCCCATGGTACAGTAGCGGCCAAAATAAACTAGGACACATTGTAGTGTAAAACGGGTCACTATGACATTCATTTTACGTTTGATCGTGATTCGTGTTACGCTAAACCTAGTTTATTTCGGCCGCCAGTATACAATTATGCAATAAATAAATCACAGCTAGAGTGGTGTTAATTTTCTCCATGAACCCATTTTGCTACCATTTGGACTGACCTTAAAATAAATAAAAAGATACCCACCGCTTTTTTGTCTGGGAATAATTTTTCAAAGGGATAAGCAGGGCAGGATCTTCAGATGGAAAATTCAAAACAGAGGAAGAATGGGAACTACCCAAATAAAGGGTAGGGATTGCATCTGGTGCTAATGTCCTTCTGTTAATTATTCCACTTTCATCTGCAAATTCCCTCACAAACCTCTTTTCAAAATGCTTCATGCAGACGAAGTCATTTTTGTTTAAAATTGTGCCCGTAGACATAGTCCATTTGTTACGCTTATTCGTATCCTATAAAATAATGTTACAAATATAAACCCTGTTTGAAATCGAATATTAATTTACATTTTACCTTTGGTACGTGAAAGAGGGCCAAATCTTCCTTTAAAAGTTTCACGAAGCCGCAAAATTTACACTTCTTCATTTTTCACAGTGGTAATAAATGCCACTTAAAATGAAAAAAAACACAGCAACAAGCTAACACTAAAGTTAAAATAAGACAAATAACTTGCACAAGAAATTCGAATTTTAAAAAAACTTCAGAATTGTCAGATTGATGACAATTTATTGACAGATCTTGATATGATGCTGCAATCTAGTGTTTTTTTTTTAAACTAGCAATTAGCTCCAACAAAATGGCGGCGAGCTGCTCTACCAGACCTGTATATATCTTGATTAAGAGCATGTGACGGTTAATTTTTGAATAAACCATTTCACTCTTAATTAGTCCTGATTAATTTCTTAAAACGAATATACGAGGGAAACTAGATAAATTATCTACCTAAGCATGAAACAAAAGACGCATGATTTTTTAAACAATTTTATTTTTCAATATAATCTCCCCCAACTTCAACGCACTTTCGCCATTTGTCTTGCAATGAATTCATGCCATTAAAAAAATGATTCTTCCTGATTGCCAAAATAGTCATTGATGGTTCGTTTCAAATGGTCATCACTTTCAAAATGGCGGCCTCTCAAATGTTTTTCAGATTTCGGAATAAGTAGAAGTCCGAGGGTGCCAGATCTGGGCTGTAAGGTGGGTGGTCTAACTCTACAAAGTTACATTCGTTCAGAATTGGACGAACTTTGGCGGCTTTATGAACCGTCGCATTGTCATGAAGAAGGAGCACATTTTTATGCCTCAAGTGGGGACGTTTTTTTGTAATTTCCGAATGTAACTTTTTGAGCGTATTACCGTAAACCTCTGCATTTATTGTAGTGCCCTTAGGCATATATTCGATCAGAAGAACTCCATGCAAATCCCAGAAAATTGTTGCCATAAGTTTTCCGGCTGAGGGCTGTGTGCGAGCTTTCTTTGGGGGTGGAGAACCCTTATGAATCCATTGCATAGATTCCAGCTTTGTCTCAGGGTCCCAGTGATGTACCCAGGTCTCGTTCCAGTCACTATCCTCGTTAGGAATTCAACATCAGCTTCCAAAAGATCTAAATTGTTTTGACAAATTTGCTGTCTTCGCATCTTTTGCTCTGGAGTCAACAACCTGGGAACCCACCTCGCTGAGACTTTATTCATGCCTAACTTTTCTTGCAATATGGTCAAAACGCTAGGTTCTGATATTCCCAGAGCAGTAGCAATGGTGGAGACCTTCATGCGGCGATCCTCAAGAACCATAGCTTCCACTTTGTCACACATTTCACTGTTGGTTGCCTCAAGTGGCCTTCCACTTCTAGGGTCATCCTCTATGAATTCACGTCCCCAACGAAACTGTTTTGACCAAAACTTAATCGTAAAATATGATGGGGCATCATCTCCATATACGGCAATCATACGTTCTCTTATAAATTTTGGACCATTGCCTTCTTTTGTGAGAAACTTAATCACACTCCTATGCTCCAATTTCAATACACTCATTTTTTGTCAACTAATCGCGCACAAAACAAAAAGTAACAGGTCAATTTCACTGAAA
Source organism: Agrypnus murinus (assembly GCA_929113105.1). Classification (NCBI taxonomy): domain Eukaryota; kingdom Metazoa; phylum Arthropoda; class Insecta; order Coleoptera; family Elateridae; genus Agrypnus; species Agrypnus murinus. The sequence goes on along the minus strand of OV816024.1, from coordinate 43,039,867 downwards.
CTTCAGATACAATTATAAAAGACTTGCCACTATTTGACATTAAACGCTGAAGATTGTCAGTTGTTTCAGTCATGGCTAGGTAGATAATTATTCTAGTTCCCCTCGTATATTTTCAATATAGTAATATAGTAATACTTTTCTTTTTCTTAAAACCAGCAAGAACAACTAATATTTTTAAAGATATTTAGCAGTTTTATATTCCCGTTTTTGATTTCAACTACTTTAAATTATCCCTTGGCATTTAAAAATTAAGAATTTCAGTTAAACTTAAAATATTTTGAAAGTTCACGCATGTCTGGCAACACTGTGAGCAGAGAACTGCGATGCGATCAAATAATGTTTCTATTTACATTTTCAAATTTTAGTTTTAATAAAATTAATTTCGTTTTGCGGACCATAGCGTCATCTTTAGGTGTTTATAGTTTCTGAAGCTTCCTATTATTAACACTAGCGGCGATAACATAAACTTATTTTTCTTTTGTGGTATTGTAGTTCATTTTAATAAATTACTCTACCATGTTTTAATCAGTTAATTAAGGTAATAATAATTGAATAGTCTAAATGACAGATCTGGCAGCAATATTTCAGAATAATTTGACCACTGTTGTCATGGCTAATAACATTTTATAAAAATAAATTTCTTGGAGAATTTTCATTTCTTCCACACGCACTGTGGGACCAAACACCCCAAAAGCTGGTCAAAATTATTTTTCTTATATTTATCTCAAAATAAGGTTGATTTTAAAATGAAAACACAAAAAGATACATTGGTAAGTACTAATATAGATTTATTTAATTTACAGATTATTGATCACTTTGATAGTACATGTTTACTCGATCGATATTCACATAAACTATATTTTTTGTATTTTCATTAAGAATATAGTGTGGTGTTATTTTGTATATTGCAAATCGTCAATAAACCTTATATATCTCAGGGTCGAATTAATACTCAATACTCAATAGTAAAGGTTACCTATAATTTTTTTTTATTTACCTTAATATGAGACTCTAATGATATCTTTCAATATTAGGTTCAATTATTGAAAGATTAAACTTTACAAATAAATCATTTAAAATTTGCCACTCTCACACGGTGGTTAGTAGCTCTCAATAAATAAAGTTTGGTTATTACTAATAGTGATTGACACGTATATCTGGAATGTCAAATTTGACAGTTATCAATTAAATTTTCCTAAGAATGAACAAGTAAGTATAGCATATATTTTTATCTAATTCTTTATTTTATAAATATTTATTTTTAGGATGTTAAAATGGAAAGAAATCTTACCCTGTCAACTTACACATTAACTTTTCCTTCAGGTAAGTCTTCCTCGTATGTCTCTCCAATAGTTTCTTGTTATTTTGACATATGTATCTTCTCATCCTTTTCCAACAATTACCTTCACTTTCACTAAACCTGCAACTTCCACAACATGCACTTTTCGCCAGGAACAGTGGCCACTGCTGTTGAATCTGCAGACCTCGCACCACCAAAGACCTCGTCACCGGACCGGACCGCTGGACTGCCTCAAGACTGCTACAAGAATGCCATCCTTCCGAGGTCAGGTTAGTAAATTCGGTCGAATGAAGACTGCAAGCTCCCCAACACCTCAGTAAGTATCTTCAAAATCTTTTTCTTCTGATGAATTCACCTTAATGATTCTTTTCTTTTACAGGAATATAATGAAGAATTTGACTCTTCAACACATTGGCAAGTAACAAACCCAGCTCGAAGACGGTTTATCAATTTATTTTCTTTTCTCAATTGCTCTTACTGTATCGTTATGCCCTTTAATATTGCTTTCTGTAACTAATACACTGAAACCCTTCCTTTAATCAATAAAACACTGGACTTTCTTTTTATGTTTATTAATTTATTATTATTGTTTAACTTTATTATTTAACAAATTCTATTAACACATTTATTTTATTTACTATTATTTGTACAAATTTTCTCTTCAGTAAGAATTTTATAGATTCTCTCAACAACCAAAAAAAAATTATTTTTTATCTCTACGAGAGACCCCCTTTTTTCAACTATTTTGTCTGTTATGTTTTACTTTTATCAAAATACCCTCTATCTTTGGTAATTCTTGCTGTTTCCTCACTAACAATGTCTATAACCATAGAAGTTATTCTTTTATACATTATTATTGAAGTACAGAGAGAATTTTAAATATGCTATAGAAAATCAATATACCTTTAAATTATTCTTTTGATTGATGCCACGATATCTTTACCTAATATACATGATTTTTAATTTTCAGGTTGACTTATGGCTAGGATATCCTTTCCTTTTATTATCTTTGTTCATGTTAATATTGTATCATATAATAAATATATGCTATTCCATTCTGTTTTATTATTTTATAATTCTATATTAAAATTTTGTATTCTTGGTATATCATCATGACTTTGTATGTAAGTTTATATGTTTTATGTTTTTATTTATTGATCTCTAAGAACCACGTCTGTGCAATAATGATTCTTTAAATTTTTCTTTATCTTATATTGCTCATATTAATTTTTCCACTTCACATAAACGTGAACATAACAATAGATATTAATATGTTAAATTATGGAAAAACAAGAAATAAATTCAAAGTTGGCATTTAATGTCCCAATTATTATATTCAAAAAGTGTGGCATGCAAGATTTTGCAGTTATTAAGAATTGAGAATTCATATACGTAAAATTAAGTAAATAACTAATGGTACGGCAAAGTACGGCAGGTAAATTTTATATATGCTATAATTTAGAGTTTTAACTAAAAAATGTCGTAAAAATTGGATCTAGAGCTTGGGTGACTAATTTTGTATCTCAATCTAAATATAAGCTTCATCAAAGGTTTACAAAAATTAGTAGCGTTGTTTATAATCAGATTTTAAAAACGAATATACGTATTAAATAAAAAAATAATGTTTGTAATCTAAAGTACTTACTTATATTTAATTGATCCATCGCTTATTTGACCAAAAAATATATAGAAAAGTTCACATAATCGATTTAACTCAATCAGTCGCTTTTTAGACAAGTTGCATTCAACACTACGACGAAAATGTGCAACCTCCTACAATGTGCAGAAATGTATCCTTCTTCCTACTAACGTATCCCGTTATAAAGCCCAGACATTCTTCTTTCAATGTGTGAGGGTCTCAGGTTAATTCTGAAAAGACGAATTTTTTCAATTTTGACCAGCATTACAGGTAGTTTGTTCCTCTGTGCACCGGTAGCAATCGTAAAACTCGCATTCTGATGAGCGATTTTGCTCCATAAAACTGTGTTTAATAATTCTTGCATTTACACCGAATGTCTAAATCTATCGTGGTAATTGCTATTAGCAAATTTCTGATTTACAATCTTAATTTCCTATACCAGAAAATCACTTATATCTTGGAAACTATTCAAAACAGAATTCTAAAGTAGGTGTTTTTGAACAGTATTCATAAGATCTATAACTTTGCTATATTCGCTTTAGCTCTAAAATAATTAGGGGAGCCAATATTTGAGAAATTGTGTTTTTACATGCTATTCGCCTATGTAACAAAACCGATAATACATCCTGATTACATTTACAATATATCTTGCTAAATGTTCCATTAAAACTCTGTTTGCGCTCGCAACAGTTTATACTAGCAGTGCTCGCGATTCGGATAACTTTCAAACGGATGTTTCTGGAAAACTATCGCTTGTACAAAAAACTTGATAAAATCCTTTTGATAGAGAATAATCTTCTTGATTTCTTGCATATATTTTTGTCGTCGTAGGACCAATAGGCAGGGAGATATCCACCAAAAAGCAATGAACCACCGCTTTCAAGGAGTATAACAGGGATAGCACAGAGCGAAATAATCAAGACTTGTTTATAATGATAAAATAAAAGTATCTATCAAAAATCACTTCCCACTTATCTGAAATTACAAAGCTTTGTTACTGGACTAGCTATTAACGTAAAACTTTAAACTTTTATTACTGCGAACTTTACTATTTCAAACAAACTTTCCAATCAGACTCAAACGCAAGTTACCTTAAGACTTAATATCATTTGTTGTGATGACGATTATGTCTAAAAAGACTCGAAGCAGACGTTAACCAGATCCATCATGATATTGAATCCCAAGAAGCATTTTTAGTCATCGCTACGTACCAGCAACTACCGGTGAAACTATTAAGTTTTTCTACGATTTTGTTACGTGCCTGGAACCAAAATGGGGAACAATTTTATTTATAAATCATATAAATTTACTTTAAAGTGATTATCCTGGTAGAAAAAACGTAAGTTTTATTTTCAATACTATTGTAAGGTTCCGTTACTTTAAAGGTTAAACAATTGTTCCAGGCAGGTGGCAGAAACTTTCAGTACTACTTTAAAGTTTTAAAAACTTTAAAGTAGCTTCGTGTAAGTTACTGCTACAATCATAATACCACTTTGAAGTTGCAACGAGTTTAAAGTAATTATACTAAGTGGCAATACTGTTCCATATACTTTAAAAATTACTTAGAAGTAATGGAACTACATAGTTCTAATAAATAGTATATACACATACACAATTACTAAAATATTCCGAATTGAAATAATTAAACCTATAAAGTCATAAATTTAGTTGTAGTTACGTAACAACTACTCAATCAAAGTTCCGATCTTAGTTACTGCTACTTAGATTCCGCTTGGGATATGAAAGAGTTCAAGATTAAAGGCCAATAGACTACAAGTAGAAATCCAGAAAAGTAAACTCTAGGCACTCTAGGGCTTATACACAACAAGTGGATAACCACTAGCTTTTGAATAACTATTGTAGTTTCACTAAGATTTAAATAAAAGCATTGATCTATTGTTCAATTTAAAATGCCGTTTAACTTACATTTACAAATTTTATATAGACTCTTATTTGAGAAGGTCAAATCTATACCTGCTCTCATTTTTACACTAAAAAACTAATTTTTACAAAAAATTAGAATTTTTACTTTACCCGCACAAAACTGCATCATAAAGTAAAACAAATAGGAATTTTAGTTAAATACATAAATAGGTATATAATTGTGTCGACGTTTCCTAACAAAATCTACAAAATCTAAAACCCTTATTAGTTTTGTTTTAATTAACTAGGGTAGAAGCACCGTTTGTGGCCACTGGGCCATTTGTGGCCATATCAGTACTTATTTCGATATAATAAGTCTCTCGACTAAATTAACCAATCCGGAGCAAGACGTATCTGTTCAGCCATGTTTTTTACATTATATCCGTATACCCCATTAGTCTATGTATTTCATAAGTTAGTGTAAAATCTTCCACCATGTTAGACAGTCGCATAGTTACGTGTTTCTAAGTGAAAAGTTTAAGGAGAGGGTATGTATCAACTTTTTTTTACCGAGTTTGCTGTTAGAACAAAACTATTCAAATTATGTTTTCCTATGGAAAATACTTTAAAAAATCAATTGTATATAAAATTTTAGGTCCAGTAACCTCAAAACTAATTTTTTCATGGGTGGCCACAAACAGAACACATATATAATTGATTTTCCAATTGTGGCCACTAAGGTGGCCACATCTGGTGCTATTAAAAACTAGTTGTGGCCACTACCTTTTACTAATAAATTTTGTATCTGCTACAATACATTCTGCTCGGTCCTACAGTCTCCTAGAATATTCAATGCTTTCAGGAAACATGGGCGAAAGAAAATTATTTTCATATGAAGAGGAAAATATGCAACAAGCCTTACAAGCTGTGAGGGAAGGAAAACTAGCTGTATCTACAGCTGCCCGTCAATTTCGAATCCCAAGAACTTCTCTCAGAAACAGATTATCTGGAAGAACCGCGGATGCTTGCAGACAAGTCGGTCCGTCGTGTGTTCTTGGTAATGAAACAGAAAATAAATTAATGAATTGGATCCTTGACATGGCCCAAAGAGGTTTTCCTGTTAATAAGGATGGACTTATATATTCCGTAAAAAGAATAATTGAAGATTGCAATATAGAAGCAAAATGTATTAAAAATAAAACTCCAGGGAGGAAATGGTTCGACGGATTTTTGAAACGTCATCCAGAAGTGCGACAAAAAAAGGCTGAATTCTTATCAAAAGCAAGGGCACTAGTAACAGAAACGTCTATTAGAAATTGGTTTGCTCAAACCAGATTTCTTTTGGAAAATGATCTCGAAGTGCTGGATCATCCAGACCGTATATTCAATATGGATGAAACAGCAATCTTTCTCTCACCTAAAGGTTCCCTCATTCTGGGGCCCAAAGGTAAAGGTGTCTACGATGTAGGTGCATCAGAAAAAGATAATGTTACTACGCTTATTACGGTGTCCGCCGAAGGGGAAATTATCTCTCCCATGACAATCTTCAAGTTTCAGAGATTACCGAAATCATATCCCAGTTCGGCTCCCTCTGGTTGGGGGGTAGGAATATCGGACACCGGTTGGATGCAAAGCAAGCAATTTTACGAATATTTTGCCAATATATTTATTAAGCATTTAGATTTAAACAAAATTCCCAGACCTGTAGTAGTATTTATGGATGGCCACGGATCGCACTTATCTTTGAGTCTAAGCACACTTTGTCGAATGAATGGTATAATTCTTATTTGTCTCCCACCAAATACAACTCACATGTTGCAGCCCTTAGATGTGGCTTTTTTTTACCCGTTAAAACAAGCTTGGAAGAAGGTAACACGTAAATGGCGTCTTGAGCACGACGGAATGTCAATTCAAAAAAAAGATGTGCCTTCTGCACTAAATACACTTCTGCGTACAGAAAATTTTCAGAAGAGTGTGGTGTCTGGTTTTCGTAGCTGCGGACTATATCCTTTCGATGAAAATGCTCCTGATTATAGCAAATGCATTAAAAAAAGCTTTGAGGAAATTCAACCAAATTCCGAACCGAAAGAATCTGATTCTGATGCTGAGATACTTCGATGTATTGAACAAAAAATCGAACCGTCTGTTCTGAAACAATTTCTCACCACTAATACATCGCAGAGTGTGTGGAGCGGAGAAGAAAAATATCTAGAGCTTTTTAAGTTATGGAAAACTTTTAAACATACAAACAGCGAAGTTGATGGAAAAGTCTTTTCTGACTTAGAAATAAATCTAGACAATGATAACGAAAATTTGATGATTTTTGACTTTCCAGAATTTGAAAACAGGCAAGATACGCCTTCATTGGATGTAAACATTTTAGAAGATATCACTCTTACACCCGAGAGATTGCTAAGTGAAAGCGGAGAGAACATGTTTGAAGAGCTAACATCGAAATGTGAAGAAGAAAAGGAAATTAATGTACTGCAAACCGGACATCGATTAGCAGAAGAAAATGCTGAATTTGAAGATGATAAAGAAATAAGGTTTTTAAAGAAGAAGACTGTTAGCGAAGTGCTCAGTGACATAAATGTGTGGCCTAATATAAATGATAAAACAGAAGGAGGAAAAGAAAAGAAAAAGCAATCAAAACTGAAGTTACCATCTGTTATTACGTCTGATAAGTGGGTAGAGTTGATGGAAGCGAAAGAGAACGCAAAAAATGTGCCTAAACGGAAACGGAACGTTAAAGAAATTGATAGAAATATCAAAAAACCTAGAACCAACGAAACCGAAAAGACTGATACTGATGAACCTGAAACCAAGACTGATAAATCCAAGTCAAAGACTGATCAATTACGTATAGGTGATAAGGGAAGTAAGAATAAAAATAAATCAGACCATAGTGAAACTAGTAGATCGATAAATTCTGGATCATACGTAATTATTAAATATAATAAGGAATTGTATCCAGCTAAAGTTGTCAATATACAAAATGATGAATACTTCTGCTGTGCTATGACAAAAAGTGGCAGAGACCACTGGAAATGGCCAGAAAAAAATGATCTCCTTTGGTATAGAATAGACGATATAATCATGGTAATTGAAGAACCCCAGGTTTTCAATATGAGGGGTGCATACACGGTTCCTGAAATGAAGCAACTAGATGAATTTGTTTCTAATTAACATTATTATTTTTGTATACTTATCTATTTGTTATTCTTTTTTTGTTCCTATTAAAATGTAAGTTTATTGTTGTTTCAAAACATTTATATTTGAGTTCGTTTTTCAATAATTAATATTATGTTTTTATATTTTTGTTTTGTTCCTATTGATATATTTAATTATTTACAATGTTTCAAACACTCATATTTATAATTAAAATAAAGCCTTTTCCTATTATACACTCTTTGTTATTGAGGTGGCCACAACCGGTGCATTCAATGGCGACAATCGGTGCAGAAGTGGCCACAAATGGTGTTTTTTGTCAAGTTGGAAAACTATAATTTTTTTCGTGAATCAACTATAATTGTTACTAGGCTCCTGCTTATAACTCAATTCTTAAAAGTGCGCTCTTTATTTTGGCTACGATACCATAAATACAATTTTTGTAGATTGCAAAATATGTATTTTTGAAATGTGTAAAACGCTTAAAGTGGCCACAACCGGTGCTTCTACCCTATTGTTTAAATATTACCGGCTTATGGTGTAATGGAAGTACCTACCAGTACAAGTAAGTACACATTCTGTAACAAACCGCATGTAAATACATAGAGCCTAGAACTTTTAACATTTTGATATCACGTGTATGTACTTATTCAGCGATATCTCACCCTCTCATGTGGGTATGATCATTATACATGAAACCTCTTTCAGAGAGGATTGCCCTTTTGTTCATAAATTGCTACAGGTAAAAATCATGTGAATTTTTAATTATGTTTATTATACCTACCGAATTAGAAAGTATTAAAAACTATAGAACGTAAATATCTAATAATTCTTACTTTCGATGATAATCTACTAATGTGCAGCAATACATTGTGGTTTCTTTAAAGCATTTATTTAATAGTTAGAGTGAATTGATTTCTAATATCCATCACAACTCGATTTTGTTTGAAATGCACAGGACCCATATCTAGGTTCTTAGTTTGCTTATAATACTAGCCCTGCTTGTATTTACTATGCAAATCTTTGCTATTGTTTAGTAACCCTTAGCGGCAGTACTACTAACAGTAGAACTGTGTTCTAATTCGGAATCTGTAAAGAGAGAATTTACTTACAATAACTCGTAATTCAGTGTCGGTAAAAGCATCTGCTGCAAGAATATATATTGTTGATTACTCAAATATCTAACTACATTACAAATTTAGCTTCAGACTAACTTCAAGATCATGGGAAGTATAATACCATAAAAATCATTTATAGCCCATCTACAGTTCGAAAATTGTATGTCGGGTGTTAATTTGAAATGATATATTTCATTAAGAACCGCAAGAATCTTAGAGGTGGCATCTTCTAATACTTACTGTTTTAATCTATGGCATTATAGACGTATTCAAAAAGTGTTAAACGAGATATCGCTGTTAAGCTGCTTATTCTCAAGTTTATTAGAAGCATTTAAAAACGAATCAAATTAGAAACGAGTCTATTGCGTTTGTAGTCATACGAGGGTGGTTCAAATATAAACCGGAATTTTTGAATAAACGCGCGAAGAAGTTAGTGTCGTTAAAGTGGCTGTACTGGATGTTAGATTGGTCTGTTACAAAGCGTAGAGAACAGCTGGGACCGCGTAATTTCGCTTGTCAGTGTAGTTGTAGCCATGAGTGAGAAGGACGTACCAGTGTCTGTTGCGCAACGCATTATTATTCGTTTTTTGGTCAAAGATAATGTAAAAACCGCGGAAATTTATCGGAAATTGCTCGAGCAGTTCGGGAATGAGTGCCTCTCCAAGACTCAAGTGTATGATTGGTGTTCCGCTTTTCGAAATGGCCGAGAAGTGGTGGCAAACTTGCCACATGCGCGGCGCCCCATGAGAGGAGTAATGCGGGACATGAGAGGAGTAATTGCGGTCGATTTTCTCACTGAACAACGAACTGTGAACGCGCAGTATTATAGTAACCTTCTAAAACACACGGTGAAACCTGCCTACAGATCGAAACGACGCGAGATTCCAATCCGAACTGCTATATTGCTGCAAGACAACGCCAGACCGCATACAGCTCGGCTTACGATGGAAACATTGCACGAATTGGGTTGGGAAACACTGGAACACCCTCCTTATAGTCCCGATTTGTCGCCATGCGACTATTATTTATTCGGTCCATTGAAAGAGGCACTTGGCGGACAGCGATTCAAAAGCAATGCGGAGGTAGAATCTTTCGTGCGCGAATGGTTACGTGACAAGCCGAAAGATTTTTACGAAAAAGGCATCCTAAAGCTTCCGGAGAGATGGCAAAAGTGTGTAGAGTGTGACGGAGACTATCTAGAAAAACTGTAAAACATTTCAGCTCTGTAACTTAATAATAAAATTTTTTACAGCAAAATTCCGGTTTATATTTGAACCACCCTCGTACATGTTAAAAATGTATCCTAGATTGTATACGACATATACCAGATTCTTGAAAACAGCATAAGGGCTGATTCGGGTGAAGATTTACTAACGCGTAATCTAAGAAATTGTAATGCACCTATGTAGAATTTTTCAAACGGGCTAATGTTGGCTCAACATTGGCACCGTTATTGACGATACTGGCAACCAATCTGTGGACAGTGTCGAAATGATAACACTGGAAAATACTTGGGGCATTTTAATAACCAAAATTGGCTCAAAATTGTTAATAGGTTGGTATAACTCTGGTCTCATACTGGCACAATATTAGCTGTATACCGGTGATACACTGGTATATTATACAACTATTATACAATAGTGATCATTATTATACTTTTTAATTATATTGTATTATACGCCAAGAAAATAGTTCGAAAAATTGCGTTGGCGTCGTCAAAATAACGACAAGAGCGTTAGGATGACGATGCGTACGTAACTTTTACGAACCACTTTTCTCAGCGTATAATAAAATATAATTAAAAAACATAATATCGATCATTATTATACAACCGATACAAGAAGTGTGGGCAGGACAATGGGCAGATGAAATAAGAAAAACAGTCGGAACCAAATGGCAAGAATTAGCAAACGACAGAAAGGAATGGAAGGGTAGAAAGGAGGCCTATATCCGTATTTGGGTAGAGGGAGGCTAGAAGAATCGATATCTAGCCAATATTGTTCCAGTATGAGACCAGAGTTATACCAACATATTAGAAAATAATACCTCGATCCAACAAAAACTGTCTTGCTGTACGATTTTGTTGATTTGGGAAAATTATTCTTTAATCAACGAAGTCTTTGTAACAATTATTAATATAAATGGGTCATTCTTTCTGAACTCAACTACCGGTTTGATCCAAAAATTGGCGCAACTTAGAAAGGCCAGCAGGGGCTTATTTTAAAGCTTGAATCCTCTACTTCCCAATGTCACATGTATCCTATATGAACAAATTTATATTTGACCCCTAAAAGAGGGTAAACACGTATGCAATTCCAAAAAAAATTAAGTTAAAAAAATTAGAAAAAGAAATGTTTTTAAAACTTTTTAGCGGCATCGCATTCTTCGTCAAACATACATAAATTCTGTCCACTGCGTTTTTTCCTAGAGCAAAATTGAGAATAACAATTTGCCATTTTTGAAAGTTTATCATTTTTTTCATCGAAAATGGCTTCAGATAGAAATAGAAAGTGGTAAGAGTAAAAAATGTTTATTTTTACTCCATAAATACGAAAAAAAATTACAGGCCGATTTAAAGCGATTTTGAAAATCCTCATCATAGATAGGCAACACCTATAACCGTAATTTTCAAAATCGCTTTAAATCGATCTGTAATTCATTCACGTAATTTTTTTCGTATTTATTGAGTAAAAATAAGCATTTTTTACTCTATCATTTTTTTTTCTATCTGACACCATTTTCGCTGGAAAAAATGAGAAACTTTCAAAAATGGCAAATCTTTGTTCTCATTTTGCTCTAAATTGAAGCACTCTAGGAAAAAAAAGCAGTGAACAAAATTTATGTATTCTTTGACGAAGAATGCGATACCGTTAAAAAAATTTAAAAAATCTTTCATTTTCTAAGTTTTTCAACTTTTTTTTGGAACTGGATACGTGTTTACCCTGTTTTAGGGGTCAAATATAAATTTTTTCATATATAGTCCAATAGTCTAAAAAAGCGAAACACCTTGTACGTATTGGGTTGGATAAAAATATTGACTAGCACAGTGTACTCTTCTAAGAATTAATTTGCCAATACGAAACTTTCATCCGACTGGCACCAAGGATAACGATAATATCGCCTGATGGATTTTGCCGAAGAGATGCTAAGGTAAAATACGACTGGACCACAATCGCGTCCTGCTCTCAACGAATTTTTCTTATCTATTTCATGACGAATATGAGACCACAAAACGTTACCTCCGAAAGTTCCTTGAGCAGATTTACTGAAGCAAATTGCTCATTTATGTATGACATATCTTCTTTCTTCGATAACGCAAAAAGAAGGCGAGGTACGAAAAAACATTCGGACATTTCTGGTAGGCATTTAAATAAACTTTAATTTACCTAAATCCCTTCATCTCGATAAACCTAATAGTTTCCGAGAAAAAAACGATAAAAACCGTTAGGGGGCGTAGTTTACCCTCATTATCTCCTCGAGCTCGCCGTCTACAGACGGTGACTTTTAGGGGGTTATTTAACAGCCCTCCAGGAAGCCCTATGCAAAAATCCACGAACTTCCCTCAACTTTCCGCTATTTTTTCTAATTTGATTGGACTAATAGGAGACATGTGACATTCGAAAGTAGAGGTTTCAAGCTTTAAATGAGCCCCCGTTGGCCTTTCTAAGATGTGCCAATTTTTTGCCCTAGCCGGTGGTTGAGTTCAGAAAGAATGACCCAAATGTAATTATATTTATATTAATACAGCTGAAGAAAGTTCTTTTGTAGTGTTCTTACGGGATTCGAAATGTTGTTACTGCCTGACTATTTTTCAACTGACTGCTATAATTAGACATCCATGCAGAACACTTTGGCGGGCCATCGAAAAAAATGTAATATACGTATGTTAGCAAGGGTTGAAGATAACTAAGAATACAAATAATAAGTCAACAACTAAACAACAATGTGATTTACTGTCCTGAATACACAATCAATAAGGATTAAGCAACACGATAACAATGTTAATAATCAAAACTCCTCTTTTCTAATAACATAAAATTGACTGACTGACCCGTTGCTCCCCTTCGTCTACGTTCCAGGCGCTCCTATTCTAACGGAAATCGGACGTTCTTAGCCCCGTGTGTCATCGTCTCTCGTATTGAGTCACTTCCTGATTTATTGGGATATCGGTAACATGTACTACTTATAATAAGAAACGCCTTTATTCACTTTTTATATACAAAGAAGCACTGCATTGTTTTGAAAATACCTAAATTAATTTTAGTATGGTTTTCTGGCGAAATCTAGCCAAGGGCCACTCTATTTAACCAATAAATCATAAGAACAAATACTATAATATAAATATAAAATAATGTTAATTATAATTATAATTACATTCAAATGCAAATAAATTTGCTTGAATTTAGAGATTATTCATTAATTAAATTAAGTGGATAATATTTGTAAAAGACACGTGAAGGTTATGTGATTATAGTATAGGCAAGATATAGAACAAGTTTTACATTGTACTTATTTTTTTATAAAAAAATTAATAAAATATACTGCTATCATCGGGCTTATACTAATATATAGTTATGTTTGTTGGTTCACTTAAGTATTATATTTTGATGAAACACAATAAAACGATAATAAGTACAAACTTGTAACTTATTTATTATTCTTCAAAAATAAAATTGGACAAACAGCATGCTCTGCCCAAGCAAAAGTCAATACTGAATAGAAAATCACCTGGTGTTTTGTGAATTCCTTTCATTTCTACATAATTAAAAGTAAAGGTAATGCTTGTGACTAAGGACGGTCACTTACAAAGTAAAAGTAAAAACAACACAATTAAGAAAACAGATAGTCAGGAAAATTTATGAAAAGTGAAAAGTCAATAGTTAATAAACAAGCCGGGAAATGCCCAGAATATAATTCCTCCTTCCTTAGACAGAAACGTCCTCGTTTCGCAAGTCGGGATACATACTTCTTCATTGTCCCAAGGGAGATAGTTGGCTTCGGCTTGAAAAGGTTTATGATCTAAACTTTATAGAAACTACAATGATTATTATGATTATTATGCAAACTACAATTGTCATAGATGGTGAATAAAATGTAGTACATGAGATAATTGAATGTTATCTTGCAAATGATTAGCTTCCTTTCTTAATCTATCAAAGTCTTCTAAATTATTTGATTTCAATTTTATTACTAATGGTGTCGTGAATTGTTGAATTTGTGATATGTTACATTTGATATTGTTATAGCGTAATTTAATTTTATTTTATTGAAAATTTTGTTTTCAATAATTAGATTACATGCGGATTGAATTACATTATTTCCTTTAATTTTGATTCTATTTAGGCGTTTTCCATAATTTTCAATAACCTCTAAATCTGTATTCGAAGAAACCAATACTTCATTGTTAGCTAACTGTTTACACAGTTTGAAATCTCCTAAGGCTCGAGCTTGTTGACATTTGGTGGCATCGTGAAGAGAACAGTAAGCTTGTTGAACTGTTCTTCGGCATATTCTTTGGGCAGAGATTTCGGGACAGTCTTCTCTCGTCTAGGCTTCCTCTTGTATCTACGTAAATGAAACTTTGCTGGTGGAATTAGCACAATGCTGTGTTCATTAGGTACTGGGTAGATTTTGAAATAGTTATAAGTAGTGATGGGAACTTGGGCGTCGAGTGTCGTGATACTATTCGTGTCGAACAGTATCGCTCTTATTCTAATAAGAGCGATACACTCTAGTGTAATTCGAAGTTGCTTGATCGTTCTTACAAAGAAATTAAAGGCAGATTTGTTGAACTGGCCAAAAATCATTGAATGAGACGTACATATAAAAATATTTTGTTGTGGATTTTTTCCTTTTGTATTAGTATAATATTGACGGTGATAATTTTATCTTGGGTTTTCAGCAAAATAAATTAAAATCAATAATTGAAGTTGAATAAGTTCCTTATGTACCTAATTATTATTTTAGCTTCTTAAATTTATACCTTATAACGTATTTTGAAAAAAGACTATACTGTCGAAACACGTGTAAATAAATACAATGATCATTGATTTTCATTAATTCAATTTATTTTGCTGAAAACACAAAATAAAAGTATCATCTTCAATCTTAACAAAAACACGTTCTCGACTAAAGACCAACGTCGTCAGCGAAATTACATTTTTAAATAGTTTTTATAATAAATCCAATTAATAGACTTGCATTACAAGTTGTTTATAGAATTTGTTTCTTTTTCTTTAAATTTCTGTTTCATAATATGTATTTGCTTTTATAAATAATTTAATATCTTTTAATGCACTTAATGCATAAATATATAACCATAACAGAATTTACTCATATAATTGTTTTTTAATCCATAGTTTGCTTAGGATTTATGTAGCTATGAATCTTGACTGCTTCTCGTTTCAATTGGATTACATTTACACTAGCGCATGCATGATGTAAAGACGAAGTGTCGTTAAAGTATCATGAAGAGTCGACACTTCTCCCGCCATATTGTTTCGACTCTCAAGTGTCGCGATACGCGGGTAGTGTCGAGACCCCATCACTAGTTATAAGTGAAAGGAGTAAGGATAGGAATTATTAATATAAATACTATTTGTTAATTTATTAGAACTACATGAAATTTTGAAAATTCGATAATTCTGAAGGGATGAAGGTCATCAATTAATTTCATCATCAGTTCATCATAAATTTCGGATAAGTGTGTTAAAATTTCGTTTAATTCGTCATAAGTAATTAGTTTTAGGTTTGGGATATAATTAAATGCAAGTGAGATAGTCCTTTCTAACATGCGTAGAACAAATAACGAATATTTTGCAATACTTGTCTCTAATTCAGTTAGGGTCCTAACATCGATTACTTGATTTAGGTTGCTTATTGCTGAAATGGTTTGATTAAGGAACGAGAAAATTTCCTTTTGATCTTTAGAATATCTGTCAGTTAAATCATTAGCAAATGAAGTAAATTTATCCATTTCTTTAATGACCTTTTCTTGATTGTTAAGCAGATTTTCTATATTAGCATTTATTTCATTTACGAGTAGATCGTTTGAATCAAGATTTCCAGCGATAAATTTAACAACAGATCCCAGTGCATCTAATAATGCTTTTTTGTCTTTGCCTTTTAATTTTGAAAAAGTATCCTCTAGATTTCCGCAAATTTTTAGCAGGTTCTTGTACTCCTTTTTTGTTAATTCGTTGCTTAGTACTCTAGATTCAAGTACTGCAGAGTTTAAAGCTAATTGGTCGATATTAGTTTGTATTTCTGTTAAATTAAAGTAGAAGTAAAAATTGTAAATTGGTAATGGTTTAATTCATGATAGTACCAATTTGTTTTAAAGTGCTGGATTTGTAGAAACTGACCCTGAAGTGCCAGGCTCAGGATTCTGAAACGAAAAAATCTTTCTTAATCGTTTGATATTTCTGATATGGGAAGTTTGTAATTTTTTGTCTTTTGCTACAATAGTATTGTCTTTTGATTATATTATTTTAAGTTTTGAAATAGGTGGTCTGTTTTCCAAGGCCTATTATTTTTTTAGGTAGCCTACCGGCTGATTTATAGTTATGTCTGGTTCTTGGTCTTGATTACGTTTTTCTAAATTTAGCTTGCCTTTTTTTTAGTTTTTAGACATATTTGCTCATAGAATGGCAGTACTTCAGTTTTTCTATTCTCATTGTACTTCTCATAGATTGTCAAATCTAAATCGATCCCGTGACAGTTTTCATAGGGTCCGTAGAGTAGCAAAAAAGGACTAAAACCAGTCGCGGAATGTATCGACTGATTGTAAATAAGTACTGCCGAGATCATTAAGTTAGGGGGAGTTTCATTCAGATTTTTTAATTAAAGGGTTCTTAATTTTTCTTATATTGTTTAGTGGAATCTTTCTATAGGGAATTTGAATTAAGGTTATTTGCCGTCGTGTAATGTATGTTAATATTCATTAGTTTATAGAATTCTTGTAACGTTTTATTTTTAAATTCAGTCCCTTCGTCGCAAACTATTTTCTTTGGGAAGTTATGATGAGAAAAGTAGTGCTCCAATTTGTTTAGAATAGAAATGCTGTTTGTATCTGTTATGTAATATGCCTGGGCGTAGTTTGAAAATAAGTCAATTATTGTTAAAAATTTCGATCCGTCGAAAGAGAATGTATCGACGAGTATGATCTCAAATGGCTTTTGTGCGACCAGAGATACCGAAAATGCTGATTTGTAAGGGTTCCTTTCGTATTTTGCTTGGAGCCATATTTCACACGAATTTATGATTTTACTAGTGGTTTCTTTTATATTTGGCTAAAAATACTGTAGTTTTAAATGATTATAAGTTTCTGTAATACCGTTATGAGTTTGACTATGATATTCATCTACTCTTGAATTTTGGTCGTCTTTTTCTATTACATCCTTGCAATATAAATTGGAATTAATTAATTTTAAGTTATTATTGAATTTTTCTTTACACACTCTAATAAACAATAATTTTAAGTGCTCGCCTCTAAAATAAATTCTGTAAACCTTATTCGGTTTAACAACTTCTTTCGATATTTGACTAAAATCTTGTATTTCACGGTTTTTTCTAACAGTAATTAAGTAATTTCTTCTCTGGAAGGGTCTTGTGAATTTGACATCATATTGAATTTGACTTCGTTAATGTGATTTTCTATACGTGATAACGCGCCAGCAACATAGTTTTCTTTGCCGCTTTTGTAATTAATGTCGAAGTCAAATTCGCTAACTTTAGTTTCCAACGAGTTAATCTAGAATTTGGTTCTTTTATTTTACTTAACCAAACTAAGGGGTTATGATCTGTCTCTATAGTAAGTTTCTTACCAACAATGTAAGTGCTTCGTGCAATCTAAAATAGCTAACAGTTCCTTCTTTATTGTTGAATAATTTTTTTCTGCGCTATTTAAAGTCCTAGAATAATATCCAATTGGTCTCATATTTTGGGATAATACCCCACCGCTTGTTACGTTCGAGGCGTCTGTCGTGAGTTTGAAAGGTTTTGCAAAATCCGGGTAAGCTAAGATAGGGGCATTGACTAAAAGTTCCTAGCAAAAATGAAAGGCATTTTTGCAGTTTTCATTTTGTATGTCGATTTTTTGTTAATGTACCTCCTGTAAAATCCTAAGGGGCCTAGAAAGAACTTAATTTTTTTGGTCGTTTCTGGAATGGGGTATTTTTTGTACTTCGGGAGTAATAACATGACCTAAGAAGACTACTTCTTTCCTGAGAAATTTTGACTTGTTTAATTGAACATTTAAATTATATTCGCGAAATTTTGAAAAAATTTGTTTTAAATGTATCAAGTGTTCGCGAAGTGACTTAGAAAAGATTACAATATCGTCCATTTAGACAAGGCATTTATGAAAAAGGCTTTTAATACGTTATCCATAGACGTCAGAAATGTGAACGTGGCGTTTTTTAATCCAAGAGGCATTCGTACGTATTCGTAATGTCCATTATTGACCGTAAATGCAGTTTTCTCTATGGACTGAAGGTCCATTTCGACCTGATTAATCCTAAATTAATGATTAATTAATGAGCTAAATCTAGGGTACTGAAACAGCTACATTTGCCTAAATTGTCTAAAACTTCATCGATTCTGGGAAGCGGATATTTATTCTTTCTAGTCTTATGATTTAGCCTACGATAGTCTATTACTTAAACATCTTTTTACCAGACGCGTCTAGCTTTTTCGGCGCGATCCAAACAGGTGAACTGTATGGTGAGATTGATGACCGAATGATTTTATTTTCTAGAAGCTTATCTATTTTATCTTGTATTTCCTACTTCAGATTATAGGGGTATCTAAATTCTTTAATGAACACGGGTTGCTCGTCCTTTCTCATGTCATTATCAAAGGTAGATAAGATTGAAAGACAAACACGTTGCTAAGGATAAATACATACAGAAAATAGATAACTAGATACAATACATACAAAAACTAAATATCTAACACTTCTAATAAAGGAGAATTACTAAGCTCAGTTTGTTCATTCATTAAAGGTACTGTGCGTTTATGTCTGTATATTTCAAAAGCTTCTAAAATGTCTAATTTATGTTTGTTGTTGCAAAAATGTAAGAATTATGCCAAACACATTTTGGAACAGAATCACCCAATGACACCTCAAAATAACATTAAATTATTGAGATGTTCTGTTCTTCTGCTTAAGGGTTTGAAAACCTCCTGGTTTGGATTGCTCGAGAAGATGAACGTTGTTGCCGTACCAGTAGCAGAATCCTGAGTGGTACAAGAAGCTACACGTTTTCCACTCAAGTGCAAGCGTTGATTTGTGGTTATGATTTAATACATTTTTTAAATGTACACAATTAAGAATTGCGTATCTTAATCACTTCCTCTTGGAAGGAACGTGGGGATTAAGTTATTACAGGTGTCCAACGTAAATAAATTGTTCAAAAATCTGTATAATTAGATAGTGTTTTAGCCTGAAGATAGTTAAAATCCCTGCAAAATAATTTCTTAAATATTAATGTGTAGTATGTTACGTCCCATATAGGAAGAAATCGATAATAATTTTATTCCCGGTTTTATAATATACCATGAGACATTTGAAATATTAAAAATATTGCTGCATTGCATACAGAATTCTTATTCTTATTGTCGGATAAAAGCACTTTAAATATAGAAAATTTCCCAGTAATGCATACAAAAAACAAAAAGTGTACTCAGTTAGAGTATTGGATCATGTTACTATGTAAAAGCCCACTTCAGTCTCTAGTTGCATACTACATAACCAAAGTAACGGAAGCGGAAATTCATTTTATTTTTTTAGGAAGAAGGGTGCAAATAACGGTAGTACATTTTGTTAATGTAATTTCTGTTTTTAACTCTCTAAAACACATTAAACATTAATCCTTCGACCTGGATATAATTTTAATCGTGTCAGATAAAATTACTATATAAAACAGTTTATCCTTTCTGAATAGAACAAATAAAGCAAGTTCATCACCTTAACATTTATTGGGCGCCTGAAAGGAATATAAAATATAAATAAAAAACTGCCAGCAGCAGAAATTAAACCGTTGACCTGTACATGATCCTCTTGCTGTGTTTAACGGTGAGCATTACCGCCTAAGCATTACATCTACCCACACTTTTAGAACACGTGAGACATTATAGAAATTCTGTATATTTGCCTCCTACTAAATGTTCAGATCAATGTTCGCCTGCATCTCATAAAAAAACTATAAACATTCTGGTATACTGAATCGATCGAAGCCTGTTTAATTTCTTTCACGGATGCATTTTTATATAAAGCTTAAAATGACTTTTTCAGATTTTAGTTAACCTCTTAAAAAAACCATCCTACAAAACATTTTTTATTTCCTTCTTGGATTCTTCTTCTTCTTGGTTGTCGTTTCCTCTATATAACTGATTTTAGAGCTTTTATAGAATCCAATAAAAGTCTGAAGAGTCTCGACATTAAAAGCGTTTTGGGTGATTTTAGTTTAGTTGGTTTTTTGTTTTTTAAGCTATAACAGAATGCACTTTGTTGCTCTTTTCGATTCCTGTTAAATGACAACATGAGCGCGATTTTCACAACCTCTACGTGCAACAGCTAAGTCTAGAAAAAAGTAAAGAAGTTTTAAATGTTGTTAAGGGTATAAGGTCCGATACGGAAGAAAATACATAATATACTTACAATTAGTAATAGCACGGAAGATCCAATAAAAAGAGCAAGTAATACGATTTTTTATAAATTTAATGAAAATTTGCCAGCAGTTAGTGAAAATAGCAGGAAATAGTGAACCGTGAGTCGAATGAACAATATCGCAGAGCTAAAAGCTGTGAAAATCCATTACCTTTCTAAGAGCAAAACAATGAAAGAAAATTGGTTAGTAGTACGTCCAACGTTATTATCAGGTTTCAAGGTTTTGCTACAGAGTCAACTTTAAAGCACTAATAATAAGAATAAACATTAAACCTTTGGTTTGGCTTTCTTACTCTACTAAATCCCATATTGTAAACTAATTATATCGAGTGAAAAGACCAATGTTGAAAGACTTTTACAATCATTACCTAATTTAATTTAGTAAATTGAGTTTCAGGAAGTTGAATAAATTCAAAGCAGTGAAATAAGGGCTTCAGAAAATTAGGTGAATTGCTTAAATGCTGTATCTCTTTGTGGGTATAAAATTAACGCACTTTGCCTTACAATTTCACATCTTTAAACAAACCTGAAATTTGATGGATTTTAAGTAAAGCAGAAGACAAAAATCTAATTTTATCCCATGCAGAGTAATAGAATTGTTTTTGAATACATCCTGGACACGTCCAACACTTCCTATTTCAGGTGGTGGGTGTTTTGACGCCAGTATTTATTACGTAATTATTACGGCAAAAAATATAAAAATAAATTTTTCCATTTAAGAGAGTGAAATAATTCGAAATATTTCGGAATTCTTGTTGTAGGGATGATTTTAGCAAATCGTATTGTACATAATTTCTGGGGTGTGAAGTTATTTCGTAGAGTATTTCCGTGTTCAAAATCTCGCTTATACTTTTTGAATGGGTTCGTTGTATCGTTTTTTGTTGCACGTCAGTAATAAAATATAAAAAATAAATTGAAAAGGGCTTATTTTATATTTGCAATGCTTTCGAAATATCACGTTATAGCATCTGACTGCTTACGTCAGATAGACAATTTGACATAGTACAAAGTACGTTTAATCAGGTTTACGTGAACGATTTAACAAATATTGGTAAATATGCCGTGGTAAATCAAGAAACTTATAATGGTATACCGTATCGCTTCTGGTAATATGTGTAGTGAATATTTCAAGCGAATATTGCTATAAATTTACAATGTTTCCGAACTATTTACACCATGTACCCAAATTTATGTGGAATTATAGTTAGTAGGGTAAATTCTGTATACAAATGAAATATTAAAAAATCATATTTACTTTATTTATTTATTTACTTATTTATTTATTTAATGTAAAGTATTTACAGGATTAAATCTCAAGTACAAATACTTCTTAATTAACACAGTATATTACTGAAGCCAAGTGAAAAAAAAAACATTTAGAATTAATTATAAAAATTAATTATAAAAATGATAAAATATGATGCAAATTTCATCAGTTGATTAAGGCTTTTATATTCTTTTTAAAAGAAATTAAGGACATTGAAAAAGCATCAACCGAATTATATTTTTCATTGTATATTCGAACAATACGTATAAGTGGGGAATTAAGATAAGAATTAGTTCTTGAAAAGGATGGTGCAAATAAATTATTATTTCTAGTGGGGTGAACGGGAATGTTAAAATTTATTTGTTGCAATAGTGGTGGACAATCTATAATACTTGTAATTAATCTATAGAGAAACTGAACATCCGATAACTCTCTAAAACTACATAATTGTAACAGACCGAATTCTATTCATGATTGATTGTAACTTATTGTTGGCATATTAAATTTCTTACTAATGTAGCTCACAAATCTTTTTTGTATTGATTCTATCATATTGATATACATGGAGTACTGAGGGTTCCATACCACACTAGCCTAATATACCACACTTCGTACATATGCAAAGTAAAGACTTTTGATACAGTTAAAGTTTGCAAATGGTTTACATATCCTTATTAAAAAGCTTAAATTTGTATAAGCCTTCCCTGTCATATACGTAAAATGTTCTGAAAGGGTTATTTTATTATCTAAAATAACACCCAAGTCATTAATGGAAGTAACTAATTGCAACTGATGATTACCTAAGTAATTAGGATATGCAAACACTGAATGGTTTCTTATAAAACCGATTTTATAACATTTCTGGAGGTTCAAAAATAATTTGTTATTAGAACAGTAAATGTATAAACGGTTTAAATCGTCTTGAAGTAAATGACAGTCAGATATATTTTTTATTTCACGAAAAAGTTTTATATCGTCTGCATATAAAAGAATTTGACAGTTTTGAATGATATTGACTATATCATTAATATAAACGATAAAAAATAAGTGTCCAAGATGGGAACCCTGCTGCACGCCCGATGTGGTTCCGATAAAATTAGATAGATATCCATTTATTCTGACTGCTTGAGACTTGTTAGAGATATAGGACTTTATCCAGCGTAATAAATCTGAGGGGAGATCCATGGTTTCCAATTTGTTAATAAGAATTGTGTGGTCGACTTTATCGAACGCTTTGGTAAAGTCTGTATATACGGAGTCTATTTGAATGCGTTGATCCAGAGCCTTTTGTAAATAATCTATGTAACTGACTAAGTTAGTTTCAACCGATCGTCCAGGTAGGAAACCATGCTGTTGCAAACAAATTTTATTTTTAATTACACTTAATACAACTTCGTATACAATCTTTTCGAATAGTTTTGGAAGAACTGATAGAATAGACACTGGTCTGTAATTTTTGACTGATTCTTTATCACCAAATTTATAGATGGGAGTGATAAAGGCCTTTTTCCATGTCATTGGAAAAACGCCTTCTTTCAATGATCGATTGAAAATTACTGAAATTGGATGTGCCAGATTAATAGCGCAGTTACGCAGGAATACTGCAGGAATACCATCTGGACCTGCTTCTTTGTGAATATCAAGGCTACTAAGAAAATTTAAAACTTTTTCTGCAGAGATCTCAAGAGATGTCTGTCCCACAGCCGACATTGAATTGTTAGCAATGTTTGTGTCAGCATCTAATAATTGCCCGTCAATAAAAACAGAGTTAAAATGTTTAACGTAAAGGTTACAAATAGATAAACCATCTTCAGCAATTTCATCGATTAATTTTATTTTATGTGGTATGTTTGAACTATGTTTTCTTGTTTTTATATACGACTAAATACGTTGGTGATTAGTGATTAAATTATGTTCGGTAGATTTGATAAAATTCTGGAAATCCAAGGAGATTAAATATTTAGATTTGCCCCGCAATAAGCTAAATGTTAATTATATAATATTTTATAAAAAAATATTTTTTTATAAAATATGCAAAAAGTCCAGTTAATGTACACTCATGTCTAGTGAATGGACAGGCAAAGTTCAGTAAATGGACACAAATTTATCTTTATTTATTTAAAGATGTTACATGATGATAGTAAATAAATAATACATATTATAAAAAATAATTTATTTGCAAAAAATATTTGTTTCTTCAACATGAATAACCTTAACAAAATAAATCACAAACTACAAAAACAGCAAACTTTTTTCATGTAGGAACTTAAAATTTGCGTTGTAACGCAATTGTAAACGTTGTATTTGTAAACATTTAACTCTATAACTAACCCTAATTAGTTAAACTAAATTAACCCTAAACATAGACGGACATTTCAGGTACTACAAATATACCCCCATTTCTCCTCATCAGGTTGCTTAATTCTTTAGATAACTTCATCAAGTTCCTACCAAATCTTATCCTCAGGTTTTGGCCATCTTCAATTTTGACCTGACTACGTTGTCTGACTCGTATTTTTAGGTTTATGAATAGGATAGTAATGCAGATTCTTACAATTCTCGGTTTTGTCTTTTTCAATATCTCTAATTTTTTAAGTTACTACTTTTCGTCTTGTTCTTCAGCCTGTTATATATTATTCCTTAATGTGTTACTCTTATACTCTTCTCTTTCAGTTTCACTTTTATTTTTATCATTTATATTATCATTACGACATTTTTCATCTATATTATCCTTTCTATTATATATTATCGTCAGTATTATTTTCTTCAGTTACTGATGCCCGTCCTTTTATACGATTTATGTATTTTTTGTATTGTTTCAGGGTGCCTATTCAAAAAAAGTTTGAGCCACTTTTCTCCATGCATATCGCCAGTAAATGAGTTGGGACGTTTTGTTTCTTTAAAGACTTTATGTACAGATAGTCGTACTTTCGTGTGATGTATTGGAAATCCGAATTTCGCCTTATTAAGAACCCACGTGGCAAGTGGATCTTCTTGGTTTTTTGTTAAAATAGCACTTTGGTCCCATTTTTCGTTGTCATGGTTCAGATTTTTTTAGTGTTTTGCAATTGTGGATTTTGGTACTCATATTCAATTGTGGCTGCCCTGATATCTTTTTTCACTTTTTTAAGAGCTAACTTTAGATTTTATCCTCTGTACGTACTATTGGTTTCATAATGATCTACGATAGCAAGGTTAATATAATGCTATTTTAATTATTTTTTCCTATACATTTGCACAGAAAATAAAAAATAAAATAGCATCATATCATCCTTGCTGTTCTAGATCATTATGAAATCAATAGTACGTGGATACATTTTTTCGACATCCAAGATAAAAAACAAATCTAGCTAGGTGTAGAAATAGAGACGCGTTAGTAAAAATATAAAAATTACACCAAACAAGGGTTTGTTAATCATATAATCACATATTAGAAATGAATAGATATGTTAATTTAATAAATAATTAGGATTTTATTTTAAAAAGTTATTATTATTTTAAAATAAATAGAAATAAATAAAACTAATTAAAAGAATCTTTCAATATCTAGTAAATGGACAACTAAAATACCAGTAAATGGACACGCTAAAATGCTGTTCAGTTACTGGATAGAGGCATATTAAGGGTATGCAGTTTATTTTTTCTACTAAATATATGATTTTACTTCTAAATAAATAATATTTTTTATTTTTCGTAAAAATACTAAGAAATCCAGTAAATGGAGACTTTGTCCATTTATTAGATTTTGAATAAATTTAGTACAGCAGATGGACACCTAATTATTCTAAGTTAAAAATTTCAAATTAACAATTTTTATTGCAAAAATAAATTATTTATATATTTATCTTTGAAATAAAACAAACATTAACTCTCTATGTGATACAAAACTTTTAAAAGTAAACATAAACTATTGCATAGTAGACACGTACTCTTATTATTTCCACGCACTTTTTTCTGTCTGTGTGTATGATGTATTAAAATGATCTGCCCAAAATATGGTTGCGGAACATATGCACAATTCGTTCTAAAAACATACAGGTTTGCCAATTTTAGTTTAATAAATAAATAGAATTTCTCAAAACCTTAAAAAACGAAAAATAAAGCTGAAATGTCCATTTACTGGCAAGTGTCTCAATACTGTCTGTTTACACTATTTGCAAAAAATCTATGCAAAAATGTTAGGATATATTCCCCATCTGTTAATAAACTAACACAAAGTGTCTTATGAGTTGTATCAAGTAAATCTTGCATGCTCCGCTAAGCTAAAATAACATAATTATGGAAGATAAGTCATTCAAAAAAAGATATTACTTATAATCTGCGTTTTTTAATCACCCCATATAATGAACGAGTATAAGGTTATCAGAAGTAGAAGTAATAATTATGTATTTTAAATAGAAAATTTTGGAGTCCATACCTACAAATTTTCGATTGTAGTTTGAAGTACATTGTATTTGAAGTTGTGTTAATTGTATTGAACATGTATTTTTGCTATTTATACAGTATACCGATGTATATAAGTATGTATACAGATACAGTGTGGGTTCCTGTGGCAGCCTCAGCAGCAATAGAATACATTTCTGCGATTTCTTTAATAGGAGGTCCTTGTTGCATATTTTATGAAATGCTTATTTTACGACCAGAAGAACTACTGTACAAAACTTCTTTTCTTTAAATGCTTTGTGTATATCGCGTAGATGCTATGGAACTGTTGAATAGTTGAATGATTATCTAAACTCAAACGGATGATTTGGCAGAAATTCTTTTGGATATTTTAATTTATTCTTTTAAGCGTTAATTGTTCAAAAAGCTTTAAAATCACTGACAGAAAGTTTACAGACTGATATAATGTTACTCCCGTGTGATTCTCCAGACTTTAAAAACAATATTATATACGTAAATTTAGTTTTAGTAGGTCAACAGGGCAATCTGAATATTGATTTGAAGAATCATTTATAATCTGTAACCCATAATAATCTGTAAAAGTTTCCGGTAGTTTAGATAACATTTTTCCCATAATTAAGCGATATCCAGGAACTTTCTTTTTCTTATTGTAAACATTCTTTTGTTGTTATGCTCTTGTTTTTGTAAAGTTAGCAACAGGTGGTGGTAAGTGGAAAATTGTGCTGGTTGGAATACTTCAGCTTTCTTTACTGTCAGATTGTCTCCAGGTGCCATCACATTCTCGAATAGCGAGATTGGTAGCTCTTTAGACTGAGTAGTTTTTATGTGACAAGTTCTCTACGCATCGGCGCAACGCTTCATTCGTATTGTAAATATTGTGTCTCCTTTAAATAAACAATGTGTCCAAGGACTTTATTTAATTCATTTTGACCAATGTTTTAGTGTAGTCCTCTTGATAGTATACAACGTACAAGAACTGTTTGAGGTATTCCTAGTTTATTTAAGGTGGTCCAAAGTTGCACTATCAAAACGTTTCAGCGTGCAAACTATTTTTGAGTTTTCTCCTATGTGTTTAGTTGTAGGTCATGTCATTTTATTCAGGAAAGTTGCTAAATTGTATGATGAAGATGTACCATGTGATGTGGGAAATTCAGATCCTATATTTAAGATGTAATCAAAATATTAGGAATGTAATTGACAGCCACCGTCGACGTTGATTTACGTCCTTATTTGGTAATTTAAGATACAAGTGTTTTATATTATTTTGTTTGAAATTTCGTAGGCTGTCTTTCTGTGCTATTAGAATTATTAAATTTTATAATTTTTATTATTGTTTGGCAATTGCTGACGTTAGTATATTTCGCAATACATTAGCAATTAAGTTAGAATATTTCGATCGAAACATGAACCATGTCTCGTTAAATCAAATAATAAAAAATAAGGTTAAAATTAAAAAAATTAATTGTTTGATAGGAAGAAGAAACAAAAATCTATTTTGACATATGGATTGGAGTTATGCGCATGCCCATTGCTCAAGGATGGCTAATCTAAACATAATGCAAAGGCTTTAGTCCACATTCTTACGGCAAATAACAGACCATGCGTGGTATGTAAACAACTAAAGTTCTTCAAGCAGGTTTAAAGATATTATTTATAAAAGAAGAGACTATTCATAAAATAACTCCGCCAACGTGTATAACTAAATATCAACGTAGACTAGAAGTATAAATTAATCTTTCCATTAATGCTTTTGTTGAAGCACCAGCATTCAAGCGTCTCAAAAAGAAAGGGAATCATTCCCTTCTTGCTTGTCAAAATGACAAAACTGACCATCTATAAAACAGATATGTGTAATTAAAATAAATAATAGTAATACAATATATTTATACTACAATATTTAGCCGTCTATGCTTAAATAAATTTGATAAAGCGGGAAATTCAGCATCGAAACGTCATTTTAATATAAGAACTCTACTGCTTCATGAACTAAAGAACCAAAGAAAAATTAAAAATTTTATTATGTATATTATTTAGAATAAATATTATATTATTATTAGTAGTATTAAAATGCGACAGATACTTTTTCCTCAAATATTCTTTAAATGATTTTAAATCAAATCTAGTTTTTTAGTACTCTTAAATAATTAATTAGTTGTTAATAGTCGCCTTATTGATTATCACTCATTATGTTTGATGTATCTAAATCAAAAGGGATTATAATTTACGACTGAATCGAACCTAAATGAAAGAAGTATTACTGCAGTAATTAGAACGGAAGGATAAACTCTAATCAGATATCCGGATAGGAATTTAGAATAGAAAACAATGCTGATGATAATTATATTTTTTCAGTGGAATAACCATATTGTACAAAAATATTTTATTTATGTATACAAGTAAAATTTTAAAAGGAAATACGGAAATGGTTTTAAAAGTAGAGGCAATAAAAGTAGATACTATACTGTATCGGTTCTTCTCAAGAGAAGTACAAATCCTATATCCAGAAAAAAAATATATCGTTTTAGTGAAAGCAGTTTCATTTTATGAATTTAATATTTATTCCTGGTTTATAAATATTTAAGGGTTCATCGATTACGTATATTTCATGCATTATTGAACAGATGTATGCAAGAATCGTATAATATGAGTACTATCCACAAAACGAGAAAAGAAGTAGAAACTACTTAGTACCCCGGCATACACGCCTTTAATTTTAAAGTGGCTTTTTAGCCAATCGTTTGAAACTGTTCTAATTGCTTTATAGTTATTAGAGCAGATTAATAATATTTTAGTTTCGCATTACTAAATTATATGTATCTTTAACGCTACGTCGTGTTTTTTATTATATATTTTAAATTCATTTTTTAATTAATTAATTGTGTTACAGCTATATTCTTTCAGTAGCGGCAATGCTATAACATTCATTTACACGTTTGTTGAAAACAAAGTTTAAATCATAAAACGAATGTAAATAAGAAAGTTGTGTTAACTAATTAATTAATAAAAATTAATCAACCATGTCATAACACATTACTATCTTACAGTTCGGTTTCTTGTGGTGGAAGAAGGTTCACTATACATATACCATAGAGTGTTCTTTATTTGTATATGATATTTTTGTTTTTCGAATTTACTAGGTCTCATCCCCTAAAAAGTTTACATATTGTATAAGCACACTACCACAGATAATAAACAGATACGCAGCCTCTTGAAAATAAACACGCTTACTTTTTTGGTTAGTTTGTGCAACTGAACTGCATTTGTCCATACAAATAATGAAGTAATATTCATTAATTGTTTGGTCGACTGCAACGTTATTATAGCATGCGCAAATTTACAGCCGACGCGGCAGCAGTATGACACACATGGTGTCTGACACGTGATAAAATTCTTCACTATATAAACACATAAAAGGGATGAAATTTTAACAATATTATTTGTCTCACAGCGAGCTCTTCTTGGTGTGTTTGACTCGATTTGATATATTTTCTGCATTTGTAGTATTTGTGCGGAGTGGATTAATAAATACGTATTTCTTCTTAATTGGTTTTAGTTTCGTTTTGTTTAGTTGCGTTTTGTTTAGTTTCGTTTTGTGTAGTTTCGTTTTATTTAGTTTCGATTAGAATATTGGTCATTTGCAAATATTAGATTCCTTAAATATTTCATACAACACTTTCTTTAAGTACCTATCAATTGTTTTAGTCGTTTTAGATGCGATTCACTTCGGATTTCTCGCAGTTATGTATTATACTTTAAATTTTTATTCATATTATTAAGTATTTGTGGTAATATTTAATTGTCTTAATACGCTGGTTACCAGTTTTAGCTGTGGGTTAAAAAAGTAGTTGCATATTCATTGGTATATTAATTGCATCTTGTTGTAACAATGCCGAATAGAGGTAGCAAATGTGCCGTGAAAGGTTGTGAAAAGTCTAACCGGTTTTTCCCAAATTTGAATTATTTCTTCTTTCCAAAAAATGATATGCAAAGAGAGAAATGGATTCAGTTTTGCGGAAAGATTGAATTAGTTGGATTGCCATACGAAAAACTTCGCTATAGAGTTATATGCGAAGAACATTTTGATGTTTCCCAATTTGTTATAACCGAAAACGAAAAAAAGAGGCTCATCTCGAATACAATACCAACTGCAGAAAATAAAATAGCTGAAGCATCTAATTTATCCCTACATCAGCGAAGTTGTAGCCGGGCAAATCCTGTTAAAACTTACAGCAAATTTTCAGCTTTTTTTCCAAATAATCCTGATGCTTCTATCTGTGTTTCACCCGATCGTTCAGAGACGGGACTTGTGAACGTAAACTCATCGCCGTTTAATACACCGACTAAAAGTAAATTGAGTAAAAATAAATATAACAAACAAGGCAATAGTGATCTGTGGCGAAAAAAGTATTTAAAACTAAAACAAGCGCATACAAAATTATTGAGCCAACTAAAATCAAAAAATGAAATATGGAACTTTTACAAAAGAAACTGAAAGAGAAAAATTTAAAAGATTCCATCGATTCATCAGATATATCGCAAAGCGCAAAGACATTTTGCAAAATGCAACTCCTACACAAAAAGAACTCAGTTTGGGAAGAACAAAAAAATTTTTTTTAGATTTACATTATCGTGCACCTGGTGGCTACAGATATTTAAAAAATCATAAGCAGATGAATTTACCATCTGAAAGTTCTATTCGTTTATGGTCAAATGTTCATAACTTTACTACATTTTAACACATTTAATTGACGCTTTGAAATATAAAAGTAATTCTTTTCATTTAAACTCCGAAAAATGTTGTAATTTAGTTTTTGACGAAATGGGTCTGCACAAATACGTTCAGTACTATCCAAGTCTAGATATTATTGAAGGATATGAAGATATGGGACATTTGGACAGAAACCCGAATTATGCCACGGAAGCATTGGTTTTTATGATGCGAGGCATAGTTAAAATGTATTGAAATTGTAAATAATTCAGGTTTCGATGTTAAGTCTATTGTATGCGACCAAGGAAGCCTCATGAGAATGTTAGGCGCTTCTCAGGAAAAACCGTATTTCGCTATCTCAGATATAAAAATATATGCCCTCTTTGACGTCGTACATCTTATTAAAAGCATAAGAAATCGTTTACTTGAAGCCGACTTTCTTGTCGAAAATAACAAAGTATCTTTTAAGCACATAGCCGATACATTTGCTATTGATATCAAATTAAAACGTGCAAAGTTCTTAGGCCATTTGATGGATGCACATATTAGACCTAACAATTTTCAAAAAATGTCCGCTCACTTAGCAATGCAGGTATTTAGCCATAGAACAGCATCCGGTATTAAAACCGCCATAGATTGCAAATTGATTGATCCAGGTGCTTCGCATACTGTTGATTTTATTGAAAAAGTGAATCGATTAATAGACATTCTAAATAGTAGATTCCAATCAACGTCAAATCGTTACAATTTTGCAATTAGCGAAAATAGTACATTAATAGAGGATCTAAAATATTTCGTTAAATGGATTGAGACTTGGGAGGTTATAACACTAGACAATAGAAAACACAAAGTACCACCATGTTTTACCAGACTTCAGCAAACCATTAACGCTATTATTATGATGTGGCAAGAGTTAAAAAATATAGATATTCCTTTTTTACGAACAAATAAGTTAACGCAAGATTGTTTGGAAAACTTATTTAGTACAATTCGTGGTGCTGGCGGTTTCAATATGTACCCTACTGCCCAACAATTTAGGCATAGGCTAGAAAACGTTGTCTTTCACAGGATAGATCAAAGTTGGACTGAAGGAAATTGTCAAAACGACGGAGAATCTCTTTTAACAATTACAGATTATTTGAAATCCCAAAAAGTCCGTGATAAATTAAATATGCCTTCCACATCTAAAACCAATTAATCAGATCTAAGTGTTGAGTGTGTAATACATGAAGTAGAAGACGATTTAGATTTACATAGTGAGGTTTCTATTATAGAACTGCGTTCGATTTCCTATTATGCTGGATACCTAATAACTAAATGCCTTAAAGAATTTTCATGTGAAAATTGCATTTTGACTAATATAAGAGATAAAGACGAACAACAAGAATCAGACTTATTAATACTCAACAGGGATTACACTACTGGCCACTTGTGTCTTCCATCAGAATTATTCACTTCAATTGTCGAATTCCAACTAAGCTGCTATGTTGAGATATATGAAACAATTAAACATAAAAAACAATTGTCAATTTTACTCTTTAATCATATCAAGTCGAAAACCGATCTTCATTTTCCAAGCTGGTTTGTGAATCAATGTATTGAACATCGTGTATATTTACTTAAGTTATTAATTAAAGTTAAGTTATTGAAAGATTCTCTTTGTGAATCTAGACATGTTAAAAAAGTTAACAGTAAAACAAGACATAAGTTAAAAGTTGACAAACATTTATAAATCGTATGATTCCATTCTTGTTTTAACATAGTTAAGTATTTGTATACCAAGATCGCGAAATCTCTTTTTAGCGTACTGAGAGAATAATTGTAGCTCGAATCTTGAGGGCGCTAAAGAATTTCGCGAACAAGGTATACACATCTTTTTATGTGCAACCGTAAAAAATAGATAATTACAAATACCGACAGTTTAATTTATTTTATAATGTTTGTTGAATTTATTTACTACAAATCAAGAAACATGTACGTTACTTGAAATACGTAAATATAGTAACTATTCTTAAGTTTGGACTAGACAATCAAAAGTTAATATCTGAGTTTAAAAAGACTAATAATTAATTAAAAACATATATAAATAATAACTAAACTGCTTTCAGATGCATTCTAATAAAACTAGTATCGTTTGATCCATTATTTGAAGCAAAACTATGTAATTATTTCTATTTGTCAAAATAGCAAAGCTCCATAACTTTTGGCACAGACTATTCCACCACAACTCCCTTAAATATCTATTTTCTTGCGTCATTGTACGAGTTTGCTTAACAAAAATTTCGATATCACCGTATATTCTGAAGATTAAGCAATTTCTAAAAACCTATTTCGGAAACTAATCATGGTAAGAAGTTCAATAAAAAATAATTTTTATAAGCTTTCAAATGCATATGGGTTTTTGTCCCAGGTTAACCCGAAGTCAGCCATTGTAAAAACTATGCTTCATAACTCGTATATTTATGGTTTTTTGATGTAACTACGAGGGTGGTCCCAGAAGTACTCGACCTGACCAAGAGGTGGCGGTAGTTGTTTGAAAATATCACTGTATTAGAAAGTACGCAGTCTATAAAGCATATGTTTCAAGTTTGAAAGCGCCACGTTGTTCAGTATTTGTTTGGCAACCATCAATAGTGAACGTTGTCAGTGAATTTGTGAAAATGGAGAAAATTGGTCATCGTTATGTGATACAATACTTTTATTTGAAAGGCCTCAACCCAACCAATATAAAAGCTGAACTGGATTCTACTCTGGGTGAGCCTGCTCCTTCGTTTACAACAGTTAAATTTTGGGTAGTTGAGTTTAAACGAGGCCGTACGAGCTGCCAAGACGAGCATCGCAGTGGTCGACCAAATGAGGTGACGACTCCAGAAATGGTGAAGAAAATCCACAAAGCGGTACTTGATGATCGTCGACTGAAAGTGCGCGAGCTAGCATACATTACCGGCATTTCAAAAAGTGCGGTACATCGCATATTATCTGAAAATTTGGACATGAGAAAGCTGTGTGCAAGATGGGTGCCGCGTTTGCTCACACTCGAGCAAAAACAGTGCCGTGAAAATGTTTCAATTGAGTGTTTAGCGAAGTTTCACAGCAACAAAGCAGAATTTTTGCGCCGTTTCGTAACAATGGATAAAACATGGGTCCATCATTTCACACTCGAGACAAAAGAACAATCGAAACAATGGACTCAAAAGGGAGAACCAGCTCCAAAGAAGGCGAAGACCGGTTCATCTGCAGGCAAGGTTATGGCGTCGGTTTTTTGAGATGCGCATGGAATAATTTTTATTGACTATCTCGAAAAAGGAAAAACTATCAACGGCCAATATTATGCAAACTTATTGCAACGTTTGAGAGAAGAAATCAAGCAAAAACGGCCGCATTTGGCTAAAAAGAAAGTGTTGTTTCATCACGACAACGCGCCAGCTCACAAATCCGTTATTGCAATGGCCAAAATTAATCAATTAAAGTTTGAATTGCTACCTCATGCACGCCAGATTTAGCCCCCTCGGATTATTTTCTGTTTCCAAACTTGAAAAAAAGGCTCAGTGGTCAAAGATTTTCCAACGATGAAGAAGTGATGTCAGCAGTTAGTGGCTATTTTGAGGAGCAAGACAGTTCTTATTATAAAAAGGGTATCGAACTTTTTGAACACCGCTGGGAAAAGTGTATAGAGCTGAAAGGAGATTACGTTGAAAAATAAATAAATCTTTTTCCAAAATTTTTGTTTTCTTTGTTGGGTCGGGTACTTCTAGGACCACCCTCGTATTAGCCTATTAATTATTAGTTTCAAGATCACGCCAAAACCAACATAATGGAAATCTCATAAACTCTTAGAATATAAAACTGTAGAAAGGAGCGTAACTACACGGCGCAATGAGCTTTAAAAGCGACGGATATGACGTCACACTGACCGCCATTAGACACCACCTAAAACTGCTTTTCTCTCAAACTCCGACAAATAAGAAGAAGGGAATTACATTTCATAATTAAGTATTCGTTTGTTTAGAATATTAAACATAATATTTATATTCTAAGATTAATTTCAAATCTCTCTCTGTTTCCATGGGTGTTCGGGAGACCACACGACGTTCACCCATAAAACTGGCTGTCTTCTACCCTATCCTTGTTTCCTCGGAAACTGGGCAATGGATGAAGCAGTCAGGTTAAGTGTGTGGTAGAGAAATTCCTGAGAATTCTCGACGGTTACTCATACCGATCAGGGGGAGCCCTGGTAATATGATACCGGTGTGGGCGGATTCGAATCTCGCCTGGGATAAGGTCATTTATGGTCACCGACGGAACCCGCTGCTTAACCGAGGTCATTTATGGTCACCAAAGGAATCCGCTGTTTGACTGAAGCTTAAGTGAGGAGAATCGAAGTGAGGTTTATCCCGCTTTTTGGCATATGGCAAACTGCATGCCGCCAGGTCAATGTGCTTAGGAGCTATCCCAACCACCCTATGATCCGGACTGCAGTCGGGTACGTTGAAGCGAATACATAGCCTCTCACAATCAAGACAACTTCACCTTAACGGGTATACACTGGGAGTCTATAACGTGTAGACTTCCCAACGAAGCTCTGTCGAGGGCCCACCAAGCCTATATATTGGTAGATCGGGGTGGCAAAACCATTAAAAAACCAAGTCCCGCCACAATTGAGGTTGGATTCGATCGGGCAGTGGTCCCAACCCCTCTCTCGGGGAGGAGCTTGTGAAAGTATGAAATAGGACTGGAGAACTCTCTCTATTCAACTGAGTTAAGTTGGGGGAATAGTCCTATTGCTGGACGAGGTACTTCACCCCGTATGAAAGAGGACGGGAGGGTACCGGCGGGTGAGCACGTGTTAAGTCGATCGCTCCGGTACTAGCCTGGATACCTAGTAGAGGGTGGATAGGCAACCTCGCTCCGACCAGTGAGCTGACTGGGAGCAATTGCTATGCAATTCGCGCGCTGATTGAGCGTATCTCAATTACTTCCTCATTGGAAGGAACGTGGAGGTATGTTCACACGGGGACTCCACGTAAAACATTCAGATAATCTCTGTCTCAATGGGTCAGTAGCTATAAATGACCTGTAGAGGCCGAAGTGCGTGGTTGACCCAACCGAAAAAAGGTGGGCCGACCGAAGCTAGAGACGGTGGCGCTTTCTTATGTTGTAGCTCTCCGTCTTATTTTCCTGCGCCACCGTCTCTAGCTTCGGTGGACCCACGTTTTTTCGGTTGGGTTAAGCACACTCACTTCGGTCTCTACAGGTGGACTTAAACTACGGTGGAAATCGCCGCCGATAAGGTCGGAATGATGACTAACTCGCGGCACCAAACTGTCCCTGAAAGAGCAAAACTTTTAATGTCCCCTTCCGTCTCCCACTCATGAATTTAAAAAAACGACAAAAACCCGATCCGTGACGCCAGGCGGTTCTTTGAATTAGTAGGTATATAAGATATTAGGTTTTAAAATTGAGGTTATGTAGTTTATGTGCACATTTCGAGACAGTGAGAACCGCCAATGGAAATATCTCATTACAAAACCGGAAACACCTACTTCGCCATATTGAGACTCCATCTTGGTCGTATGTGGTAGATGATTATGTTCCTTCCTATAGTTTTATATACTAAACATAAACTACTGTCTCAATCTATATGTTTTTTCATTCGGCTAATTTCATGCCAATTCAAGTAGAGCCATGCGCTTCAATGTCTCAGAATTTTTTTGAAAATTTTGCTATCCGACATTCTACATCATCTAATTAAATTTGTTATATCCTTGTCATATCTCTTATTTTTTGTGTTATCTGGCTTATCCAGGTGTCAGATTAAAGCTAGTTCTTGGATCTTTCCTATTATATCAAGAAACATGCAACGACTTTGCAAAGTATCAGCCTCTCTAAAAGATCCAGAAACTAGCTTGAATCTGACACCTGGATGAGCGAGATAACTCAAGAAATAAAACAAGAGTTATGACAATTTTGGTAAGATGATGTTCTGGTAGCAGAATTTGCATCAAAATCGAAATTTTAAAAAAAATTTCTACTTCAGCCATTTTCATCCAAAAAATCTGAAAAAATTAATTTAATATTATTTCGTATGTATCAATGCAAGGAAAAAAATTGAGCAAAATCTGAGATATCGAAGAACGATCATGTTTTTAAATTATGTGATTTGGCATGTAATTAGCCATGTCGGACTAACCGTTTTTTATTTACTAGTGGTCAAAATATGTAATTCTCATAACATTCGTGATAACAATTTGTTTTACAAAATCATATATCCGAAAATAGCTTCGCGACATTCAATAACCAACTTCTTTGTAGGAAATTTAATTCTCGTTAACGTTTATAAAATCCATTTTGTACGTAGGAGTAGCCAAATTTGAAATATTTACGAAAAACGGAATGTCAAAAAATGACAGTTGCTGAAAAAAATTCTATCTCAGAAACTATTGAAGGTACGAGGTTCGATAAAAAATTAAATTTTGGGGAATCTTGTCAGCTACATTTTCATTCGGATCATTGATGCCCATAAAATTAATAGTTTCTGAAATATTAGCGAAAAAGCAATTTTGTCCGCCATTTTTCCAAGATGGCGCAGCCGGCTCATCACCCACCAACGCCCATTCATGTGTATGTATACCTAGTACTTTAGATAGAATTATGCATGCATCAAAGGACTTTGATCACCCACGCATGAGGAGTTCTGATACGTTTCTCAGCACCACATTTTAAGCGTATATATCAATTTTCAGCTTTTCCCAAATTTTTTCTTTTCAAAACGTTATTTACCTGAACTCAGTGGCGTAACTATCATGTGTCAGTTCGGGGCAAAGCCCCGGGGCCCAGCGACTTTGGGGGGCCCATTGTGATCCTGAAACGGCTAGAAAAAGAGACTGTTAAAATAAAAAAATGGGTATAAATAATACTGAAGTATTTGTTGATAAGTTGATATATTTATTATTTGTCATTCCTGTATAAGAGTAGTTGTTTTAATGATTTATTTCTAATCTTGTTTTTAATTTTATTTTTGTGTTACTGAGTTACTGACTGAATTATGTTTCTTATTCTTAGGATGAATTTCACAAAATGTAGTGAATAGAAAGTCATACTGTATATGCTTTTATTTGTTAAAGCAAAGCTAGCACAGTTTAGTTACTAACCAAGACCTTTTGGTTACCAGGCACCGTGAAACTGATCCTCATTAATTTCAGCTAGTTAGTTAGTAACAAATACCTATTCGTTCGCTCTGTTACAATACCCACAATCAACACACAATGGCCGCATTCAACAGACTTGCCGGTGATAAACCGGTGCTGCTCACCGGAAGATTTTAACTTATTGATTTTAAATTATGAAAAATTGGTTACCGGTTGAAAAATTCAAATTTACTTGTCAAATATAGAATGACATAACCTAATTCGTAGGTACGAAAGTAGTAGCACTTACGTGGACAGAATAAAAAAGTAAATTATATCCAATTTGTATGCTAAGATCTGCGTTGTTTGAAAAAGTTGACGGGTCGTTAGGTTATTTCCAAAGTTCTCACAACCAGCCACCTCATATTTTGTCATTATTATCAATTAAATATTGGGGGGAGAATGCGTAAAGTCTTTTCTTCGCCACGGAGACCTATATGGACCTCGGCTGTCCGACCCGGTCCTTAAAGTGTCTCCTTGGCAGAAAAGTTTACTTATGCATCTCGCAATGTAAATAACTTTTGGTAGTTTGAACTATTGATTGCTTAACTGCACATTAAATTAATAATATTAACAGTTTGGTTCTAAAAGTTATATTAGAAGCCTAAAAGTTAATACAGCGGTTCTCAACCTTTTTAGTAAATTGAGACCCAACTTTTCATAACAGTTTTTGAAGTCCTAATATATTTTTCTATATCTATTTTCCTTTTACTGCTGATACGCGGCTACAAGGCTCAAAGTTGATATTTGGCAACACTGTCGTCCCCAAACGTATTTCTCGCGTTTTCACGGGAAGTTCCGATCTGCGTCGCACATTTTAAAGATCCACCTGCTAGTACAAGTGTCGTTGCGTTTAGCATGTTACTTACAGTATGTATTTACCTATTTTTGAGTGTGGCATTTTATTTTTGTGTAAAGAGAACGTATCTTTTCTTATTTTGGTTTCAATAATAAGTTTTTCGAATATTTTGTCTTTGTTTCATGTCTTCGTGCCCACTTTTGTTATTTTGCGCCTCCTTAAGGGGCGCGCCCCACAGGTTGAAAATCACTGAGTTAATAAGTGTTTTGCCTTTGACCCTCCCGTCGCACCTAATGTCCAATATCTATAAATCTGTCGTCGCTGGTTCTTGGTTAAAATTATGAAATACTTAAATAAGCTTAAAATCAATAATAAAAGGCTGTAAGCTATTACTAGTAATAAAAATACACACCAATGTCTTATTATTAAGATTTTATTTAAATGTTTCCTCTTTTTGCGACCCCGTGTGGGCCCTAATGATTATCTTGCTCCGGGGCCCAATGGCGTCTTGTTACGCTACTGCCTGAACTATGGTACTAATTGTAAGTTACTTGGAAATTAGATTTCGCGGCCTGTATTGTGTTTACTTCGCGTACGGTTTCACAAAAATTATATATTTTTAATAAAACACATCTCAAACATATCTTATTGGTTCTATTTTGTTGTATCAAGAACTATCAGCATAACTTTATAGTTTTTATTCAGTTTTAAAATCACCTCCACACTGAAAAATATCATCAGAATATGACAATGGTAAATTTGAATAATTTTATGTTTTATGTTGAAAAATTTGAAAACAAGAAATTAAGGAAACAATATGAAAAGATATTTACAGAAGATCAACTTCGGGTGGTGAAAGGAAAGAAATCTACAAGATGGTCAAACGACACTATTACATCTTTAAAATTAAAATTTGCTTGCGGAACAAATGGATATAACATGCTAAGAAAAGTTGAATTGCCGTATCCGACTATTCGAACTCTGAATCTTCATTTACAACATCTATCATTTGACTCTGGAATTTTAGAATCTGTTATAGAATTCTTAAAGCTAAAACTTGAAATGTTAAATGAGGACTTCGAAAGAGATTGTATGCTAGCATTAGATGAAAAGGATATCAAATGTGGCATAGCCTATTGCGTAGTGGCGTGCGGTCCATGGAAGCAATGCTTCCCTTATCAATGCTAACAAAAATATTTTTATAAAATTATGGTTATCAATTATTTAAATTTGTAATATTTAATCAACTTAAAGCTCAATATCAATTCCGCACAGCAAAAAGTATAATTATTTAGAGTACTGTTTTAAATTAGGTTCATTAAACTTACACGGAAAGGTAATACCGATTCAAATGTGTTACATACACTGCTTATAAGCACTTATTTCGTTGCTTATAACGCTCTTCGCCTAGCCTGGATAGCGGCCGTGGTGATACCGACGATGCGGTTAACCTTGTTTGGTCGTTATTTTTAGTGTGCTTCGTGTCCAAATGTTTATTTATTATAATTTGCTTATGTGTTCGATTTAGTGATTTTTAAATTTTAAATTAAAGTAATGTAAATCTGCGAATGAGACTGTACATTTTATTATTTCAATTTATATAAGTTGTAATTTTTCTAAAGACAAATAATTCTATTTAGTTTGGTCTGTATGCAAATTTAAAATTGCATTATCATTATGACTGCAAATTCAGCTGCTTCGGTGGAAGGTTTGGGTACTTCCGATACATCAGAATCGCGACGATTTTTTTGTTCAGTTTGTAAATTATTAATAAAGAATTTTCTGCATACAGTTTTGGAGAGAAATTAAAAATTATTGAGAATGGAACATCAAAACCAGAATTTTCAAATTTAACAACAAAGATTAAAACCTGCATCGGTATTTTGCTCGAAAATACCGGAAAATCGAGTTGCATTATAGATACATAGTAGAAGTTTTTTATAATAAAGAATAATAGTCAATAAATTCCATAAGTATGAAGTGTAAAAGTTCTTTGAAAAACTTTTAAGCTTAATAATTATAAAATTGTTTTTTATTGTACCTAGGGGGGGGCGGATCCAGAGAGTTATTTTGAGGGGGAAATTTTTGGAAAAATAATTGTTTTAATAAATAATAATTAAACAAACATTATTTGTTTCTATTCTATGTATACTTATATCTAAATTTGCGGTTGGAGATTCCCTCCCCCCGTGAATCCGTGCCTGTACCTAGGTATATTAAAATTAAAATCGTAGTTGCTTCCCTAGCCTAAATTCTCACCGCACGCCACTGCTATTGCGTAGCTAGTAAAACATATATTGTCAATG
This sequence comes from Agrypnus murinus, assembly GCA_929113105.1. Taxonomy (NCBI): domain Eukaryota; kingdom Metazoa; phylum Arthropoda; class Insecta; order Coleoptera; family Elateridae; genus Agrypnus; species Agrypnus murinus. The sequence continues at coordinate 42,998,437 of OV816024.1, read as the reverse complement.
TAACTTTATCTCTCCATGATGGAGTAGCAACCAAAGCATTGGTATTTATGTTAGGTGGAAGAAGTACACGATGGAAACAAATTATTGCATACTATTATACTGGCAATAGCACAAATGGAACAGTCATAGCGGACATACTATTGGAAATTATTAGAAAAGTAACAACAATAGGATTAAACGTCTGTTCAATAACTTCCGATATGGGATCAACAAATCAAATCATGTGGTAGAAGTTGGGTATAGTAGCTGGAAGACATGCCAAAACAAATAATTTAATTCTTAATCCCCTTCGTGGAAACAAAATTTATTTTCTAGCAGATGTTCCTCATCTATTTAAAAATATTATACACTGCTTAATACAGAACAGATTGATTGACATACCAGATTATATTGTAAAAAATACAACTTACCAACTAATTTCGTAAAAGCCGACCATATTGAAAAAATTTGCAGCGATGAAGCTAATTTCGATATAAAGTTTGCGTCAAAACTAGATATTGATCATTTGAATCCCAGCCATTTTAACAAAATGAAAGTTTCAAATTCGCTTGCTGTAATAAATTGGAACGTGAGCTGTGGTATAAAATTTTCTGCAGAACAGGAAAAGACAAATCATCTCTAACTACAGCTTTTTTTATCGAAATGGTATACAAGTGGTTCAAATTACTTACTTCACGATGTACAATGTTAGCACTAAGCAAATTTAATTTAGTGGTTTATAACGAGACTCCTCAATTTCTTCAAGAAATAGTGGATTTATTTTCAAATTTGAACGTGACTCCTAATAAAAATGGCGAATCGACATGGAAACCTATACAAGCTGGAGTAGTATTAACAACAACATCAATATTAAATCTACAAAATGTGTTCTTGAATGATAAAAGATATACTTTTCTGTTTACTTCTCGGTTTACGCAAAATTGTTTAGAAAATTTATTTTCACAGATAAGGGCCCGGCATCCAATTTCTACTGCAATCCTTTTTAAACAGGACTTAAAGATGATTACTGTTTTGCAGTGCCTGACAATACCAAACAACACAAATTATCAGGTTACTGACAAACAACCCCTTTCTGGTTTTCTAGACTTCAGAAGGAAAATAAAAACAAAAAATATAAGAACACCAAAGAATTTTTACCTTTACCGCCTGATTGGAATGCTCCAAAACACGAATTATTCTTGATAGAAAAAAATTCTCTCTACAATTGTGTTGGTTATGAGGTAAAAGTTATAAGGAGTCCCAATATTTGCAAAACCTTGTATTAAAGCACTTGGCTCACATAAAGTAATTTTTCAGCCTTATACCAGTTTTGTCAGGTTATAAGAATATAAAGTTGGCAGTTTTTATTACGCAATTTTCAAATATAAGAAGCATTTTAAAAACAGGAATAAAAATATTTTAAAAATCATAAAGGATGAAATTAAATAGTATGAAGCAGTATATCGAACAATCAATTTACCTACATGTTGTGATATAAAATCAAAATTTACAGAGAGATTGATTGTTTATAGGTTAAAAATGTATACTAGAAAATTAAAAACGGAAATTAGAAAAGAGCAGAAAATGAAATGGTTCAGCAATAGTCATGAATGATAGAGTTTCTGTAGAAAATTTAAAAAAACGCAAATAAAAATTTACCTGAACTCAAGCAATTTATTTAATTGTATAGAGCTAAGAAGTATTTTACATTTTCCTCGTATTAAACTAACATAAGTAATATTCACGTCATATTAAAGTCTGACAAAAATGGACCAAATGTCAAAATAAATGTAAATTTCCAAAACCAATCAAGTATGCCTTGGAAAAATTGATCCACCAATTTTATTTGTTACTCACTCGTAAACGTCATTTAACATAACCCAACACAAACAACGGAACAATACGTTTACGAGCTACTGACTTGTAAAACTGATAGTTGACTTGTAATAGTATTTTACATTATTAGCAAGGTAAACCTGTTTTTACTGGCGATAGAAGGAGATGACTGGCGAGCCACCTTCTTGAGCTTCGTAGCTTTAATTTTTGGGTATTCAGGTGGCCCAGTCGACGTGGAACGTCCCATATTCGTTTTAAGAAAATAATCAGGGCTAATTAAGAGTGAAATAGTTTATTCAAAAATTAACCGTCACATGCTCTTAAGTAAAGAAAAACAACATTTACTTCGGGAATTTATTAACTAATAGTTAAAAGATTAGGAAAGTTAAATTACTTTTAAATGTCCCGCGAATATTACCACGCAACGCTTCCTGGTGCAGAAAGCGTTCAACTAAAAATGACTGATTTTCGTGCAGCCATATTTAAATTTCCGCGCCGTGTACATCTATTTTATTTCAATCGATACTAAATAAGTAAGCAAAAACTTTTATCCATTGTCATAGATTTTGCTATTAAACAGTGTTATAATGACTGTATTATGTTTAGTTTGGTTATTTTTTATTAGAGAACGTTAATTCTACAAAATTGGCGATGTTCGACTACGATTATAAAATTTATATATATATATATATATATATATATATATATATATATATATATATATATATTTACGGCCACTTATCAAAGTGAGGACATATCATGAACCGTAGTTAATGAGGACCACCCTTATAAATGGTCACAGCTTGCAAATTTTTTTTGTCATCACTTGTTTACTTGTTCTAGTTATGTATCTCGCAAATATACACAGATTTCTTTGAATTTAAAAAAGTTTTATTTGCTGTGTATAATAATACCAAGTGAGGCTACACTATACTACTGACGACGTGAGGACCATATTATTAGATACGATTTAATCGGCAAAGTGAGCCCCAATATCAAATTATACACAGGTTTTAAGTATAACGTGAGGACCGGCGCTGTTGCCATCATTTGCTTTCAATATCATCAGCAAAAATGCATGCTATTCTATTATTGGAATTTGTTAGTTGGTCGGTGGTCAGTATAAAACTAATTTGGTGTGGCGGAGACGGGTATGCTTCAGTAGCCATTTTAATAAACCCGTTTTTGAAAATATCTCGAGAACGGTTGGTTCTGCGAAAAAGAATATAACAGACTTTTTTGTAGAAAAATAAATTATCTATCTTTTTTATTAAAACAATTTTTTAATTGCTTGCAAATTAATGTTTTAAGAGTTATTACACAGCAAAGTTTTCACTTTTTAGTTTTGCTAAATAATTCGCAAACGGCTAACATCTCACTGAAACAGGAAAACATTACAGTGTAATAACTCTTAAAATATTAATTTAACAAAAAAATTGTTTAAATAAAATAGATAGATAATTAATTTTTCTATAAAAAATGTCTGTTCTGTTTTCTTCGTAAGACTATTTCTCCAGACTATTTGGACTATTTACTGGCTCCCTAACTTAACTATTTCCTGTTGGCTGTTCCATTGCCTTCTAGAATGTTTAAACGAATGCTTGACCGCTTAGATCAATTAAATTTAGACGAAAAATTAGATTTAACTATCAAGATTCTTGTGTTTCTCATCATTTTAATGGTAATTGTGCTAGTAATATTAACAGCCTGCTATTACTGGGGCAGATTAGTGAATTGGTAGCTAAGTACCACATACTTTACTTTAAAATCTAAATGTATTACTCCTAATAATTAATTATTATTAACAGTTAGATTAGTTTCACTAATAATTATAGAGGTAAATCTGTATAATATGTTAATTATTCTGAAAATGCTAGTAAAATCAGTAAATATTGTCGCCTAATTTAAAATGCTGAGTTTGTTCCATCTCGTTTTTTAATTAAATTTAAAAATTTGTCTGTAATTTCCTTACGGTACGTGTTAAAAAGAATATATGTATTTATCTTCCTACCTAAACCGATCTTGGCTTGTAGCAAAGAAAAGTGGTTATTCTATATTTAGGGTATTTATTAGGCCAAAAAGAATGCATATAAAATCCATATTTAAGTGTAAAAAGATATAAGAAGGAGGATTAATATCGCTCTTGGTATTTTTAATATTTAACTCTAGTTATTTTTTAAATGCACATACAGTTCATTAGAACTGCATGTGAATCTGCGATTTAAATTTAACCAACCAATAATTATTGTGAATGACTTTTCAGCATTAACTGTGCCGTCTATGAACTCAAATCTTACTAATCCTCCAGCTGACATAGAGCTCTAAATCATTACGCCTTGAGGAAGCTTAACATTAGGTTTCAAGCAGTATTTATGGAATGCTTCGTGTTTAGCTCTGATTACTCTTTTGCGAGAGTAAAACTAGAACTGCTTAATGTTAAGTTTCCTCAAGACATAATGATTTGAGGCTGTATGTTAGCTAGAGGATTAAGAAGATTTTAGTTCATAAACAGCATAGTTAATGCTGACAAGTATCTGCAAAACGACGAGTAGCATGGGCTAAAACTAAGTTGTCCTGGACAGAAATGCTGGACTAAGGTCATATTCATCAACTAGTTAAAGTGTGGTGTATCCGTCAGTTGCTCTCGCAAAAGATTGATCAGAGCTAAACACGAAGCATTCCATAAAGACTGCTTGAAAGGTACCGTTAAGTCTCCTTAAGGCGTAATGATTTAGTACCAAGAACTTATAAATAAAGGAAATTATTATTTCAAAAAAGGCGAAACACCTTGTACGTATTGGGTTGGATTCAAAAATTCAGTAGTGCAGGTACTCTTCTAAAATTAACTTGCCAATACGAATTTTTCAGCCGACTGCTATCAAGAATATCGATAATATCGCCTGATGGATTTTGCCGAAGAGATGCTAAGATAAAGGATGACTGTACCACGATGGCGTTCTCAACGAATTTTTCTTAGCTACTTCATGGCAATAGGGGACCATAAAAAGTTACGCCAGAAAGTTCCTTGAGCAAATTTACTGGTGAAAATTGCTGATCCGTGTATGACATATCTCCTTTCTTCGATAACACAGAAAGAAGGCGAAGTACGAAAAAAAATTCGAACACTTTTGGTAGGGATTTAAATAAGCTTTATCTTACCTAACCTCCTTTATCTCGATAACCCTAATAGTTTCCGAGAAAAACGACAAAACCGGTAGGGGGCGTGGTTTATCCTCATTATTTCTTCGACCTCACCACTTACAGGTGTTGACCTTTAAGGTTTAATAACCCACAAGGAAGCCGTATGCAAAAATCCATGGACTTACCTCAACTTTCCGCTATTTTTTCTAAATTGATTAGACTAATTATAGCAGTCCAACATAAAACTTTGTATGCAACTCGTACCTTAATCTATTATCTGAGAAATCGCCAACACAAAGTTTGAAAAAGTGGCAGTATCGATTGGCTTTATGGTAAGGTCATTTCAACCGAGGATATTTTATTTAACTACAATAGAATTGGTATAGGTACAAGTGAAACATGTAGTTGCTAATAATACAACATATACATACACTTGCTGATCTGAAAGAGCTTCTATCAAGGAATTTCTACCGTCACAAATATCATAAATTTAGGATCGAAAAGTTCCAGCAAAGTATTGATATAAGGGATGCTCTGTTAATAGTTAGTAACAGGCCATGGAAGCTCAATTGGCTAGAAACAATTGCAACAATTGAATGTCGCATTAGTTGACATTTGTTACCCACAATTGTCAAACGTTCCGATTTCCTTGTGAAACGTAGTTAATTTTGTAAGATAAGTAGTTGTGCATTTTTAATTCAGTTAAGATGAGCATTCCGCGAACTGCCCTTAGAGCTATGATTTTCTACGACTATAAAAGACAGTTAGGATACCAGCAAAGCCATGAAAATTTGATAGCAGCTTTTGGCGATGCTGTCCCTCCATTATCCGCTGTTAGTCATTGGTTCCGAGAATTTCGACTAGGGCGAGAACTGCTAGAAGCTGCCTGTTCAGAAAATGTTGATCGTGTGGCAAGCTTGATTCATTCCAATCGAAATATTACTTATAGGGAGATTCAGGAGGAAGTGAAGATTGGATCCTCGGCGGTGAATACCATTTGGCATAAACATCTTGGTGTAAGAAAGCTAGCAAGCCGTTGGATACCGCATTTGCTTTCAGAAAGTCAAAAACAGGCTCGAATAGACTGGTGTAAATTTATGTTGCAAAAATTTGACGGAGGAGCTTCCAGGCAAGTGGCATACATTGTAACTAGTGACGAATCTTGGGTATATAGTTACGACCCTGAAACTAAACAGCAGTCTAGTGTTTGGGTATTCGAAGATGAAGACTTGCCCACAAAAGTAATTCGTGGCAGAAGCTTCAATAAGAAAATGATTGCTGTTTTTTTCCGCTGATGTGGTCCTGTTGCTGTTATTCCACTTGAAGATCGCAGAACTGTTAATTCTGAATGGTACTGCGAAGTGGCTTTACCACAGATGTTTGCAAAATTACAGGCAGGTCGCCAAAGGACCGGTTTGCGTAACATCTTAGTCCATCATGACAACGCATCCTCCCACACTGCTGCCAGAACATTGGATTTTTTGAAAGATACGGAAGTTCAATTGGTAACTCATCCTCCGTATAGCCCAGATCTGGCGCCGTGCGACTTTTTTTGTTTCCAACTGTTAAAAAAATGATGCGAAGTAAAAGATTTCCCAACGCAGATGCAGCAGTTACAGAATTTCAAAGAATTTTTGAGGACCTTTCAGAAAATGAATTTTCCGAATGTTTAAAAAGTGGTTTCAAAGAATGCACAAGTGTATTAGTCTGAATGGAGATTATTTTGAAAAACAATAAAGATTTTTTGTTAAAAAATGCAACGTTCTTTTTATAAATAACAATTTTCAGCGCAACCCTCGTATTGTACCAATATAAAATACTTTTTAATTTTTTGAATGATAGTGTTGCATTATGTCATCAGTCATATTTATAAATTGTTCACCACATAATAATAAAATAATAAAAAAGTACCTACTAAATAAACTATATTTACAAATATATATGTATAAATATATATAAAATTTTGTATTTCTTAATTTTCTCATTGAATTCATAATCAGCAACCCCAAAAACCCCCCCAACATGAATTTCGCTCAAGTTGATGGAAAACTTCCCGAGTTATTAAATTGGGAGTGTAAAATGGGGGTTTCAACCCCCCGAGGGGGCGTGTCCCCATTTTAAACAGATTACATTTTATATTGGTCCAGTACTGAAGGCATTACAAAAGATTTCAAGTCGCTATCTTTAGATAGTAAAAAATAAGAACTTAATGCAAAAATTTACTCTACTACTAGGGCAGAGCGAAAGGGTTACATAATAAGGTAACCAAAATGGTGTATTCCTTTGCAAAATCACATTTTAAACACTTTTTTACTCTTTGAGCTTTTCTCTAAAATCAATAGAAACGGCGTAAATCGCATTCTTAATCTCAAATGCCGTTATTTTAGGACCGCCATTTTGGTGTCCGCCACTTTGAATTTTTCAATTTTCTCATTGGATTCATAATCAGCGACTCCAAGAACCCTCCCAACATAAATTTCACTCAATTTGGTTGCGTTATTAAATTAGGGGTACAAAATGGGGGTTTCAACCCCCCGAGGGGGCGTGCCCCCATTTTAAACATAACATTTTATATTGGTCCAGTACTGAAGGCATTACAAAAGATTTCAAGTCTCTATCTTTAGATAGTAAAAAATAAGAACTTAATGCAAAAATTGACTCTACTATAAAGTTGGGAACGACCTCATCATCCATCATCACATAGTGAATAATAAATATAATTGATATTCTAAATCTGTTCTAATAAATTATTCTTATTGTTAGTTTTATTAAATATTAATTTAAAAAGAGACATTTTGATTGTAATATTTGGTACTTATAGTTATCAATTTTTATAAGCCTGCCTTGAGAAGTAAGAATTAAATTCATTGCGAGCTTTTATAATACAATGAAAGTTGAGAACATTTAGTAGTTGTGTAGGAAAGCCCTCATTTGATCGTCACCCGGTGACCAGTTTGAGGTTACAACTTATAACAGAATTCCACTTGGAAGTAACAAATCAGCAACGGTCCAAGAAAAAAATAGTGTATGCAACTCGAACATCATCATTCATTTGTTGCATAATATACTATTTTGGGTTACCTACCGTTATTTATTTGTTCATAATACAGCCTTGGTAGTGTAATGCCTGGCGTGCCGGACTTTCACCCAAGCGGCCCGGGTTCGACTCCCGGCGCTGGCAGATCTGGTTAAGTTTTTCTGCAGTTTTCCTTAGCTGTAACAAATGTGGGATTTGCGCTGTTCCATCTATAAGTCGGCTGCAGCCGCACATTGGGCCTACATAATAATAATCGCCCCCTCCCTCCCGCACAAGCTTATAGCTTCTGGGGCCTTGATTTAGGTTATGGGTTGTAGTAATTATTATTATTATTATAATGATTACTATTTCAATTTAAAGATTAAATCTGTAATGAAAATTTTTTTCAATGAATTTAATAAATGACTTATTTAATTATTGGGTGTATTAAATGCAGAAAAATAGTCTGCAGAGTATGTTGCGTCTAACTGTTCTTTCTAAAAGCAATAATACAAACAAACTTGCCAGCCTCGGTGGATTAGTGGTTTGCATGTTTGCTTCGTAATACAAGGATCGCAGGTTCGATCCCCGGCTGAGCTGGTAATTTTTAATAGCGGAGAAAAATTAAAAACATGCCTTCTTCTCGGATAGGAAGTAAAACTGTAGGTCCCGTGTCAATGCGATGTTTGGCACGTTAAAAATCCCTACTTGGGGTGGAATTCCCCCATATTCGGCTAAATTCTAGTAGGGTCGGCCAAATTTTCATAGCAATCGGTGCCATAAGGTACGAAGGATGCTCCGCCATCCTGATTCCTCGCCCAAAAACAAAATTTCATTTGTTTATTTGTTCATGACAATTGCTATTTCCATTTAAAGATTTGCATAGAATCTAAAATTTTGGACATTTTTTTGTTTGTTTTCTTCTTTATAAAACAAAATTCAAAAATTTACTTCTCGAAAAACGTCAAAAAGATTTGTGTCATTTCATATAACTTTTTTACTTCCTTAAATTGAATTTTCATCTTTGTGTTGCGTTTATTCGTCTTTATTTGATGAATTATAGTTTTAAGAATGCTCTTTTATTATTTTTTGCACGTACGATATATAAGGCTCTACTTTAGTCTCCCAAAAGAGGGAGTAAAGTAGCACTTTTACTCCCTGAGGGAGTAAAGTGTTTCCTTGACAACAACAACAAGTAAACAACAAAAAAAAAGTAATCGCGGTACATGTTAGGATTTATTATCCGGAAACTATGTGATTTTGGCAATTGTCCGAATGACATGTAACGAAATTTTCGAAATTTTGAATTTTTGCGATTAAGTCCTTTAGGACGTGCAAAAAATACCGGGTGATTTTTTAAATTTCTGATCTAGTAAGCCGTGATTTTTACGCCGTATCGAAGGTCACCGAAACGTAGGGCGTAGCGTTGATCACACTGCTATTCCAAATGTCATTTATGTGACAAATTGACTACTTACTTTTACATTTATTAAACAAATTGATAAATATTTAAACAGTGATCATTTGCGAAACATGCTTTTACCAAAGTGTGCATTTTATTGCGAGTTTAAGTGCAATTTCGATGTGATTATTGACTTGAGAAGTTTAGGTTATGGTTACAACTCGCTTCAATTTTTATTCCTTGGATTTAAGAAATAGCAAGATTTATTCACAATTATAACAATTTACATTGTTAACACAATATTTATTCAAAATTTACAACAACTGTTGGAAATGTTGACCTTCAGCATCTATACACAAATTAACTGTTTATGTCAACATTTTTGAAATCTGACAGTTGTGACAAATCGAACGATTCAAACTACGCCCTACGTTTTCCGCATCTTTTGTTTTAAAATTATGTCATGGCTTTCTAGATCAGAAATTTAAAAAATCACCCGGTAGCGTATATACTACTGGACTAAAGTGTTTTCTAAGTGTTAATTAATAATTTAAAAAAATGTATTTTAGTCCCTGGATATATAATACACATTATGTCCGCTCGGGCAATTATGACATGATTATGTCCTATTTTGCGGACTGTTTCTAGAGCGTAAATCGCTAAATTGGAACACCCCCTTTTACTACTTTTGTTTACGACGTCTCCATAGTAATAAGAATAATTATAGACCATAGCACCTACCTACTTGAAGTTTAGGACTTTTAAAATTATTTTTATTTTAAATTAAACTTAATTTAAACTTTGACCGCACATTTAACGTACGCATTTCGGGCTTAATTAGTGTTTTTATCGTCTTAGCGCTTTCGGTTTTCGCTTCAGGTGACTGCACGAGCTCTAAGACACTCAATTAAGCCCTCAATATACTATTAAAGACTAGAAAAAGCCTAATCTTGATTAGGCGAAATGTCATTCGAAAAAAAATATTTTATTCTTAATTAATACAAAAACATAAAAAGGCTGCAAGTCCTCGAAGATTTATTAATCTCTTTTACACTGTATTTTAGTTTTATTGCCTAATTACAAATAATCAGACGTTATGAAATTAAATCTAAAAATTTCCCTATCGTTTTAAATTTTGTAACAGCACAATAATACAACTTTTCTAAACCGATTTCCGCTCGTAAGAAATAAAATCGGCTATTTAGGGTATTTCCGTTCTCTTCTGTAATAGAATTAAAATCAATAGTGTATAACTTTCATTTTCACCGTTGCCACTTGTTCGGATCTCACTTTGCGCATCATTCATACAAGCTTCACACAAGAAATTATACGTCTGAAAAATATACATCTGGCGCAGCGACTCCAGGCGTCAACTCCTTGAACTAATCTGTATAATTCTAGCCATTTTGGCAACATCTGAGGTCCAGCCCATTTTTTCAGTATCGCCAACTTATAGCTTCGAAAAGCTCTAGACGAAATATTATCGAATTTCAAAGTGAGGTCCGTATACTTGTCCTCACTTTGTTTGCGGACCTCACTTGAAACGTGAACTTTGTTCATACGGACCTCACTTTATACACTAGCCGTAAATATATATATATATATATATATATATATATATATATATATATATATATATATATATATATATATATATTTACGGCCACTTATCAAAGTGAGGACATATCATGAACCATAGTTAATGAGGACCACCCTTATAAATGGTCACAGCTTTGCAAATTTTTTTGTCATCACTTGTTTGCTTGTTCTAGTTATGTATCTCGCAAATATACACAGATTTCTTTGAATTTAAAAAAGTTTTATTTGCTGTGTATAATAATACCAAGTGAGGCTACACTATACTACTGACGACGTGAGGACCATATAATTAGATACGATTTAATCGCAAAGTGAGCCCCAATATCAAATTATACACAGGTTTTAAGTATAACATGAGGTCCGGCGCTGTTGCCATCATTTGCTTTCATTATCATCAGCAAAAATGCATGCTATTCTATTATTGGAATTTGTTAGGTGGTCGGTCGTCAGTATAAAACTAATTTGATGTGACGGAGACGGGTATGCTTCCGTAGCCATTTTAACAAACCCGTTTTTGAAAACATCTCGAGAACGGTTGGTTCTACGAAAAAAAATATAACAGACTTTTTTGTAGAAAAATAAATTATCTATCTTTTTTATTAAAACAATTTTTTAATTGCTTGCAAATTAATGTTTTAAGAGTTATTACACAGCAAAGTTTTCACTTTTTAGTTTTGCTAAATAATTCGCAAACGGCTAACATCTCACTGAAACAGGAAAACATTGCAGTGTAATAACTCTTAAAATATTAATTTAACAAAAAAATTGTTTAAATAAAATAGATAGATAATTAATTTTTCTATAAAAAATGTCTGTTCTGTTTTCTTCGTAAGACTATTTCTCCAGACTATTTGGATTATTTACTGGCTCCCTAACTTAACTATTTCCTGTTGGCTGTTCCATTGCCTTCTAGAATGTTTAAACGAATGCTTGACCGCTTAGATCAATTAAATTTAGACGAAAAATTAGATTAGATTAAGATTCTGGTGTTTCTCATCATTTTAATGGTAATTGTGCTAGTAATATTAACAGCCTGCTATTAGTGGGACAGATTAGTGAATTGATAGCTAAGTGCCACATACTTTACTTTAAAATCTAAATGTATTACTCCTAATAATTAATTATTATTAATAGTTAGATTAGTTTCACTAATAATTATAGATGTAAATCTGTATAATATGTTAATTATTCTGAAAATGCTAGTAAAATCAGTAAATATTGTCGCCTAATTTAAAATGCTGAGTTTGTTCCATCTCATTTTTAATTAAATTTAAAAATTTGTCTGTAATTTCCTTACGGTACGTGTTAAAAAGAATATATGTATTTATCTTCCTACCTAAACCGATCTTGGCTTGTAGCAAAGAAAAGTGGTTATTCTATATTTAGGGTATTTATTAGGCCAAAAAGAATGCATATAAAATCTATATTTCCGTGTAAAAAGATATAAGAATATCGCTCTTGGTATTTTTAATATTTAATTCTAGTTATTAATCTGCCATTTAAATTTAACCAACCAATAATTATTGTGAATGACTTTTCAGCATTAACTGTGCCGTCTATGAACTCAAATCTTACTAATCCTCCAGCTGACATATAGCTATAAATCATTACGCCTTGAGGAAACTTAACATTAGGTTTCAAGCAGTATTTATGGAATGCTTCTTATTTAGCTCTGATTACTCTTTTGCGAGAGTAAAACTAGAACAAAACTGCTTAATGTTAAGTTTCCTCAAGACATAATGATTTGAGGCTGTATCTTATCTAGAGGATTAAGAAGATTTTAGTTCATAAACAGCATAGTTAACGCTGACAAGTATCTGCAAAACGACGAGTAGCATGGGCTAAAACTAAGTTGTCCTGGGCAGAAATGCTGGTCTAAGGTCATATTCATCAACTAGTTAAAGTCTGGTGTATCCGTTAGTTACTCTCGCAAAAGATTGATCAGAGCTAAACACGAAGCATTCCATAAAGACTGCTTGAAACGTACCGTTAATTCTCCTTTTAAGGCGTAATGATTAGTACCAAGAACTTATAAATAAAGGAAATTAGGATATCAAAAAAGGCGAAACACCTTGTGCATATTGGGTTAGATTCAAAAATTCAGTAGTGCAGGTACTCTTCTAAAATTAACTTGCCAATACGAATTTTTCAGCCGACTGCTATCAAGAATATCGATAATATCGCCTGATGGATTTTGCCGAAGAGATGCTAAGATAAAGGATGACTGTACCACGATCGCGTCCGGTTCTCAACGAATTTTTCTTAGCTACTTCATGGCAATAGGGGACCATTAAAAGTTACGCCAGAAAGTTCCTTGAGCAAATTTACTGGTGCAAATTGCTGATCCGTGTATGACATATCTCCTTTCTTCGATAACACAGAAAGAAGGCGAAGTACGAAAAAAAATTCGAACACTTTTGGTAGGGATTTAAATAAGCTTTATCTTACCTAACCTCCTTTATCTCGATAACCCTAATGGTTTCCGAGAAAAACGACAAAACCGGTAGGGGGCGTGGTTTATCCTCATTATTTCTTCGAGCTCACCACCTACAGGTGTTGACTTTTAAGGAGTTGTTTAATAACCCACAAGGAAACCGTATGCAAAAATCCATGGACTTACCTCAACTTTCCGCTATTTTTTCTAAATTGATTAGACTAATTATAGCAGTCCAACATAAAGCTTTGTATGCAACTCGTACCTTAATCTATCTATCTGAGAAATCGCCAACATAAAGTTTGACAAAGTGGTAGTATCGATTGGCTTTATGGTAAGGTCATTTCAACCGAGGATATTTTATTTAACTACAATAGAATTGGTATAGGCACAAGTGAAACATGTAGTTGCTAATAATACAACATATACATACACTTGCTGATCTGAAAGAGCTTCTATCAAGGAATTTCTACCGTCACAAATATCATAAATTTAGGATCGAAAAGTTCCAGCAAAGAATTAACAAACGCATCTGACATACTGATGTTGATACGAGGGATGCTCTGTTAATAGTTAGTAGCAGGCCATGGAAGCTCAATTGGCTAGAAACAATTGCAACAATTGAATGTCGCATTAGTTGGCATTCGTTACCCACAATTGTCAAACGTTTCGATTTCTTGTGAAACGTAGTTAATTTTGTAAGGTAAGTAGTTGTGCATTTTTAATTCAGTTAAGATGAGCATTCCGCGAACTGCCTTTAGAGCTATGATTTTCTACGACTATAAAAGACAGTTAGGATACCAGCAAAGCCATGAAAATTTGATAGCAGATTTTGGCGTTGCTGCCCCTCCATTATCCGCTGTTAGTCATTGGTTCCGCGAATTTCGACGAGGGCGAGAACTGCTAGAAGACGAAGCAAGACCTGCAGAAGCTGCCTGTTCAGAAAATGTTGATCGTGTGGCAAGCTTGATTCATTCCAATCGAAATATTACTTATAGGGAGATTCAGTAGGAAGTGAAGATTGAATCCTCGGCGGTGAATACCATTTGGCATAAACATCTTGAAGTAAGAAAGCCAGCAAGCCGTTGGATATCGCATTTGCTCTCAGAAAGTCAAAAACAGGCTCGAATAGACTGGTGTAAATTTATGTTGCAAAAATTTGACGGAGGAGCTTCCAGGCAAGTGGCATACATTGTAACTAGTGACGAATCTTGGGTATACAGTTACGACCCTGAAACTAAACAGCAGTCTAGTGTTTGGGTATTCGAAGATGAAGACTTGCCCACAAAAGTAATTCGTGGCAGAAGCTTCAAGAAGAAAATGATTGCTGTTTTTTCCGCCGATGTGGTCCTGTTGCTGTTATTCCACTTAAAGATCGCAGAACTGTTAATTCTGAATGGTACTGCGAAGTGGCTTTACCACAGATGTTTGCAAAATTACAGGCAGGTCGACAAAGGACCGGTTTGCGTAACATCTTAGTCCATCATGACAACGCATCCTCCCACACTGCTGCCAGAACATTGGATTTTTTGAAAGATACGGAAGTTCAATTGGTAACTCATCCGCCGTATAGCCCAGATCTAGCGCCGTGCGACTTTTTTTGTTTCCAACTGTTAAAAAAATGATGCGAAGTAAAAGATTTTCCAACGCAGATGCAGCAGTTACAGAATTTCAAAGAATTTTTGAGGACCTTTCAGAAAATGAATCTTCCGAATGTTTTAAAAAGTGGTTTCAAATAATGCACAAGTGTATTAGTCTGAATGGAGATTATTTTGAAAAACAATAAAGATTGTTTGTTAAAAAATGCAACGGTCTTTTTGCTAATAACAATTTTCAGCGCAACCCTCGCATTGTACCAATATAAAATACTTTTTAATGTTTTTAATGATAGTGTTGCATTATGTCATCAGTCATATTTATAAATTGTTCACAACATAATAATAAAATAATAAATAAGTACCTACTAAATAAACTATATTTAAAAATATATATGTATAAATATATATAAAATTTTGTATTTCTTAATTTTCTCATTGAATTCATAATCAGCAACCCCAAAAACCCTCCAACATGAATTTCGCTCAAGTTGATGTAAAACTTCCCGAGTTATTAAATTGGGAGTGTAAAATGGGGGTTTCAACCCCCCGAGGGGGCGTGCCCCCATTTTAAACAGATTACTCTTTACACAGTACTGAAGGCATTACAAAAGATTTCAAGTCGCTATCTTTAGATAGTAAAAACTAAGAACGTAATGCAAAAATTTACTCTACTACTAGGGCAGAGAGAAAGGATTACATAATAAGGTAACCAAAATGGTGTATTACTTTGCAAAATCACATTTTAAACACTTTTTGACTCTTTGAGCTTTTCTCTAAAATCAATAGAAACGGCGTAAATCGCATTCTCAATCTCAAATGCCGTTATTTTAGGACCGCCATTTTGGTGTCCGCCACTTTGAATTTTTCAATTTTCTCATTGGATTCATAATCAGCGACTCCAAGAACCCTCCCAACATAAATTTCACTCAATTTGGTTGCGTTATTAATTTAGGGGTACAAAATGGGGGTTTCAACCCCCCGAGGGGGCGTGCCCCCATTTTAAACAGATTACATTTTATATTGGTCCAGTACTGAAGGCATTACAAAAGATTTCAAGTCGCTATCTTTAGATAGTAAAAACTAAGAACGTAATGCAAAAATTTACTCTACTACTAGGGCAGAGAGAAAGGATTACATAATAAGGTAACCAAAATGGTGTATTACTTTGCAAAATCACATATTAAACACTTTTTGACTCTTTGAGCTTTTCTCTAAAATCAATAGAAACGGCGTAAATCGCATTCTCAATCTCAAATGCCGTTATTTTAGGACCGCCATTTTGGTGTCCGCCACTTTGAATTTTTCAATTTTCTCATTGGATTCATAATCAGCGACTCCAAGAACCCTCCCAACATAAATTTCACTCAATTTGGTTGCGTTATTAAATTAGGGGTACAAAATGGGGGTTTCAACCCCCCGAGGGGGCGTGCCCCCATTTTAAACATATAACATTTTATATTGGTCCAGTACTGAAGGCATTACAAAAGATTTCAAGTCTCTATCTTTAGATAGTAAAAAATAAGAACTTAATGCAAAAATTGACTCTACTATAAAGTTGGGAACGACCTCATCATCCATCATCACATAGTGAATAATAAATATAATTGATATTCTAAATCTGTTCTAATAAATTATTCTTATTGTTAGTTTTATTAAATATTAATTTAAAAAGAGACGTTTTGATTGTAATATTTGGTACTTATAGTTATCAATTTTTATAAGCCTGCCTTGAGAAGTAAGAATTAAATTCATTGCGAGCTTTTATAATACAATGAAAGTTGAGAACATTTAGTAGTTGTGTAGGAAAGCCCTCATCTGATCGTCACCCGGTGATCAGTTTGAGGTTACAACTTATAACAGAATTCCACTTAATATACTATTTTGGGTTACCTACCGTTATTTATTTGTTCATAATGATTACTATTTCCATTTAAAGATTAAATCTGAAATGAAATTTTTTTTCAATGAATTTAATAAATGACTTATTTAATTATTGGGTGTATTAAATGCAGAAAAATAGTCTGCAGAGTATGTTGCGTCTAACTTTTCTTTCTAAAAGCAATAATACAAACAAACTTGCCAGCCTCGGTGTGGTCATAACCACAACGGTCTCCGTGACCATAACGGCCAACAGCCACAACGGCCAATTTGACCATATCGCCCAACTCGAAACTTGACCATAACGGCCACCATGACCACAACGGCCAACTAGAAACTCCACCCCATCCGCCATTTTGACCACAACGGCCACCGACGCTTATGTATTGGCGTCGCTGGTGACGATGACCACAACGGCCAAAATGACCACAACGGCCAACTAGAGTGAGTGACCACAACGGCCAAAATGACCACAACGGCCAACTATGGAGCGTGACCACAACAGCCAAAATGACCATAACGGCCAACTGTGGCGAGTGACCACAACGGCCAAAATGACCACAACGGCCAACTAGGGTGAGTGACCACAACGGCCAAAATGACCACAACGGCCAACTATGGAGCGTGACCACAACAGCCAAAATGACCATAACGGCCCACTGTGGCGAGTGACCACAACGGCCAACTGTTTTTCATACTGTTACTTTGGTTTAGTTAAAGCTCATTTCTCTCTTTTAATTTAGCCTGTATTTCAATAAGGTACGTCCAGAATTTAACAGCGAGGTCTGATGTCAAAGTAGCGCCGATTTAACGTGACTTTCCTATATTGAAAAATGCTTTTTCTATATATGTTACAACTGCAGCCCTATGCAGTTGACGACATTTTTCTTTCTTAGTTTCTCGGCAAGTATCCCAGGCAGATTAAATTCTGAAAATTTGATACAGGTACACTATAACTATTTACAGAATCATGATACTTTAGTTCACAGGGTAGTTTATCTTTAACGTCAAAAGAAGTTTTTTTTCTATTACTTGTTTACCTACAGCAATCTTTTCATTTTGGGGACGTTTAAAAAAGTACGAAATAGAACTATAAAACAACACGTTTGACGTTTTATTTATAGATTTCCATTGCATTGAATTGGAAGTACGTAATTAGCTGTTTTTATCAGTTTTAAAATTTAAACTAAATGTAAATCTTCTCCTAAAAAATAAACACGATATCTACGAATCTGCCCAGTACTTAATAAAATCAATCTAGGGAGCAGCATGGGACGTAACCCCAGAAACAAACCGCAATAATCCAAAACAGTATTGCTCCATACGTATCCGAGAAAAAATACAAGAAAACGAGCTCTTAGAAAGTAATGACAGATTACTTACTCGCGTACCGGGCGATAAAACGTAGTTTAATAGGGCCATCAAAGAGTTTAAGAAATTATTAGATGAGCAGAGAAATCAAGATTTCCAGAACTATTTCCACTGCCTAACATCAACTAAAGCAACTGGCTGCATTATAGAACGTCATAAAGATCGTGTTTACGCCTCTCTTACCATTGAAGAAGAAAAATTCATACGGGACTTCCTTCAAGCGCGAAGTAAGGTCATCGAAACTGAAATAAATTCGAAGAAGTCCCCAGGTTTCGACGTAATAACTGGAAAACTCCTAAAGGAACTTTCATATGAGGGATTTCGCATGATAACTGTAATCTATAAAGGGATATTAAGGACGGGATACTTCTCTGGCCAATGGAAGGTGGCCCAAATAGCAATGGTCCCAAAACCGGAGAAACCGCCATCAGATGTGCCCTCATACAGACCTATTAGTCGTTACCCGTCAATGGTTTGTAAAAAATTGTTCGCCATGCGAATGTCACCGCTAATTGACGAAAATCAGCGAAAGCCCAACTAACAGTTTGGATTTCGTCGACAATACGCTACAATCGAACAAGTACTTGCATCAAAAATCAGGTTTGACCTGGAGACCAAAACATTCTGTTCAGCGGTATTCATAGACACAAGCCAAGCATTTGACAGGGCGTGGTATGTATCAATTATGTTTTGACCATGTAAGACGTCTGTCTAGGTGGAACCCTAGATATTTGACCTAATCTTCTTGAGTAGTGAGTTTCCGTTAAGGTGAACTAGAGGGCAAGTAGTTTTTTTAGTAGTATAAGTGGCCTGTGTTGGTTTTTGTATATTTGCTTTAATGCGTCGTGTTCCATCATCTTTCAAAAAGGCTTAGGTGGTTTGTAAGTTTCTGAAAACTATATCTGCATTAGTATGGGAAGCCAGTATTGCCATGTAGTCCAAGAAGGTTGCTATTGTCGTGTTTCTAGTTGAAGATTAGGTATAATGTCGGACCAGTCGCGCGACACCAGATGTTGTGGATAGAAGGGCTGAAGTGGAGTCTGAATATTTCACGAAAAAGTATCTTTTAGTGAGGTATGACGTGAGGATTTGAAAGAAGGTATACGGTAAATGTCACTTGAGGTTGTAGAGTAGATCTACATACTCGTACATACCACGCCCTGTCAAATGCTTGGCTTGTGTCTATGAATACCGCTGAACAGAATGTTTTGGTCTCCAGGTCAAACCTGATTTTTGATGCAAGTATGTGTACTTGTTCGATTGTAGCGTATTGTCGACGAAATCCAAACTGTTAGTTGGGCTTTCGCTGATTTTCGTCAAATAGCGGCGACATTCGCATGGCGAACAATTTTTTACAAACCATTGACGGGTAACGACTAATAGGTCTGTATGAGGCCACATCTGATGGCGGTTTCTCCGTTTTTGGGACCATTGCTATTTGGGCCACCATCCATTGGCCAGAGAAGTATCCCGTCCTTAATATCCCTTTATAGATTACAGTTATCTTGCGAAATCTTCAAATTCAATGCAATGGAAATATATAAATAAAACGTCAAACGTGTTGTTTTATAGTTCTATTTCGTACTTTTTTAAACGTCCCCAAAATGAAAAGATTGCTGTAGGTAAACAAGTAATAGAAAAAAAACTTCTTTTAACGTTAAAGATAAACTACCCTGTGAACTAAAGTATCATGATTCTGTAAATAGTTATAGTGTACCTGTATCAAATTTTCAGAATTTAATCTGCCTGGGATACTTGCCGAGAAACTAAGAAAGAAAAATGTCGTCAACTGCATAGGGCAGCAGTTGTATATAGAGAAAGCATTTTTCAATATATCTTTCAGTAACCTGAAATGGGGTATGAGGTATCAGTTGCATGAAATGGGGTAGTAGACTTTTTTATATTGTATGTGATAGTACCAAGATGCCAAATCCAATTTTTCGACCTCCGCGACCTTCCGGATCACCGCCAAAAAGAGGTAAAACCGCCGAAATTTTGCACTTTTTTTAGGTTTGGCCAATTTTGACCATGAAGGAGCACTTTTTCAAAGAAGACAATCCTATTCATTTCAAAAGTACATTAAGTTTGTTACAATCTAAGACCAAAATGATTACTATAGGGCTAATAGTTTCCGAGATATAGCTCCTCAGAGTTCATCGAAAAAGCGGTAAGACCCCCGAAAATATGCTTTTTTTTAGATTTGGCCAATTTTGACTATGAAGGAACACTTTTCCAAAAAAGATAATTATATTCATTTTGAAAGCACATTAAATTTGCTACAATTTAAGACCAAAATGGTTACTTAAGGTCTAATAGTTTCCGAAATATCGCTCCTCAGAATTAGTCTAAATTTACACCCATGCTATTTTTCAAGTATTAACCTATAGAACTGAGTTCAAAGGTTCAAAATACGAATAGAATAGAATTGAATAGAATAGAAAACCTTTAGTCTTATTCAAACAAATTCATTTTTTACATTGGAATCTTAAAAATAATCCCTCGTAAATGGTTCATGTTGTCAAGTGGGTATTACCAGAAATATGAAAAGGCGATAGGGAAAACGCGTTTCAATTTTGTCTAAACCCCTTGGAAGGTCCAGGTACAAGATACTCTTCAGCCTCTGTGTCCATGTTCTTTTGTTCTTCTTCAGCCTGGTCAATTCATTTTAAGAGTACATTAAATTTGCTACAATTGAAGACCAAAATGGTTACTAATGGTCTAATAGTTTTCGAGATATCGCACCCCAAAGTTGGTCAAAACTTCAACCCATGCTATTTTTCAAGTATTAACTTATAGAATTGGCATCAAACCTTTAATAATACCTCTCAAATAGTTCAATAATGTATAAATTTAGTATATGAAACATTCGGTTCGGGTTACATTAACATGCAAACGCATTTTGGGACTGGTTGCTGCATCACCCTCCATTCCCTAATACGAATGTCGTCATGTCTATAAGCAGTGGACTTGTTGGAGTGGAAGAGGTCAACTGTCACATGGCTAGAGATATGGGTAAGGAAGCGATGTTGAAGGTTGTAGGGGAAAACTACGAAAATTTAAAATTCAAAAGGAAGAATAAAGTGGTATCACTTTTTTCTGTGAATACTGTGACTGTTGGCAAGAGACAGGTGACGGTTGACCCCCTAACACTGTGTCAAAGCCGGATGAAGAACTGAAGAACTTCACACACGAGCTTTCACCATATCCTCTGTCCCTACTAACACAGTAACATCTACTTTCAGAAGTGCGGAAGAGGTAAAATACCAGATGTCCTCTATTCAACCACCTCGATATCTTCTTACCGTCACCTCAAGCCCTTCACCCATGCCTTTAGTGGATGTGATTCTACGTCATGCTTCTTTGGTCAGGGATAAAACAAGTTGTTATCAGTAATTCAAAAGAATTCGGACCTCAAGGAGAAAGCAGCAGTTTTCCAACTCAGAAGCAACACCTGACGAAGTAGCTGAAGCAGGAGTTAAAATTATCATTGCGCTGTATGGTGAAAACAACTCAACGAAAAGCCTCAATTATCTGAGCTATTAGCTCTTTACAAAGGCTGCAACCAAGACGAACTTTAACCTTGCCAGACTACCTCCCACTCAAGAAGCTGTGAATCGATCCGCTCGAATGGGGGTGGGTTCTTACAGCTCACGGCCTTTATGATATCGAGGGATGCGGCCCCTTCCCACCTCATGCAAATGATCTCCTGCAACTGCAAGAAAGGATGTGACAATGCATGCTGTTGCAGAAAAGCAGGCTTGAAGTGCTCTATTGTATGTAGCCAATGTAGTGAACAGTCCTGCGAGAATCGGCCAGATATCATCGTTGACATGGATACTGCCAAGCTCGATGACCTACTACATGACGATGAGCTAGATGGACTGCTTGTATATCCTAACAGCCCTCCAGATAAGGAAATTGACCAGGCTGAAGAAGTACAGGAGAACATGGACACAGAGGCTGAAGACTATCTTGAACCTGGACCTTCCAAGAGGTTTAAACCAAATTGAAAGGCGTTTTCCCTGTCGCCTTTTCATATTTCTGGTAAAACCCACTCGACAACATGAGCCATTTACGAGGGATTATTTTTAAGATTCCATTGTAAAAAATGATTTTGTTTGAATAAGACTACAGAT
Organism: Agrypnus murinus; assembly: GCA_929113105.1. Classification (NCBI taxonomy): domain Eukaryota; kingdom Metazoa; phylum Arthropoda; class Insecta; order Coleoptera; family Elateridae; genus Agrypnus; species Agrypnus murinus. Next base: position 42,976,047 of record OV816024.1, on the reverse strand, counting down.
TTTCTATTCTATTCAATTTTATTCTATTCTTATTTTGAACCTTTGAACTCAATTCTATAGGTTAATACTTGAAAAATAGCATGGGTGTAAATTTCAACCAATTCTGAGGAGCGATATTTCGGAAACTATTAGACCTTAAGGAACCATTTTAGTCTTAAATTGTAGCAAATTTAATGTGCTTTCAAAATGAATAGAATTGTCTTTTTCGGAAAAGTGTTCCTTCATGGAAATTGGCCAAATCTAAAAAAAGTGCAAAATTTCGGCGGTTTTACCTCTTTTTGGCGGTGATCCGGAAGGTCGCGGAGGTCGAAAAATTGGATTTGGCATCTCGGTACTATCACATACAATCTACTACCCCATTTCATGCAAGGTAAAATGTACTAGGTTACTGGGCTAATAGGTAAGTCACGTTAAATCGGCGCTACTTTGACATCAGACCTCGCTGTTAAATTCTGGACGTACCTTATTGAAATACAGGCTAAGTTAAAAGAGAGAAATGAGCTTTAACAAAACCAAAATAACAGTATGAAAAAAGTTGGCCGTTGTGGTCGATCGCCATAGTTGGCCGTTATGGTCATTTTGGCTGTTGTGGTCACACTCCATAGTTGGCCGTTGTGGTCATTTTGGCCGTTGTGGTCACTCACCCTAGTTGGCCGTTGTGGTCATTTTGGCCGTTGTGGTCACTCGCCACAGTTGGCCGTTATGGTCATTTTGGCTGTTGTGGTCACGCTCCATAGTTGGCCGTTGTGGTCATTTTGGCCGTTGTGGTCACTCACTCTAGTTGGCCGTTGTGGTCATTTTGGCCGTTGTGGTCATCGTCACCAGCGACGCCAATACATAAGCGTCGGTGGACGTTGTGGTCAAAACGGCGGATGGGGTGGAGTTTCTAGTTGGCCGTTGTGGTCATGGTGGCCGTTATGGTCAAGTTTCGAGTTGGGCGATATGGTCAAATTGGCCGTTGTGGCTGTTGGCCGTTATGGTCACGGAGACCGTTGTGGTTATGACCACAACGGCCAAAATAGCGATTGGCCGTTGTGGCCAGGCCCCGCAGATTCGATCCCCGGCTGAGCTGGTAATGTTTAATAGCGGAGAAAAATTAAAAACATGCCTTCTTCTCGGATAGGAAGTAAAACTGTAGGTCCCGTGTCAATGCGATGTTTGGCACGTTAAAAATCCCTACTTGGGGTGGAATTCCCTGAGGGAGTAAAGTGTTTCCTTGACAACAACAACAAGTAAACAACAAAAAAAAGTAATTGCGGTACATGTTAGGATTTATTATCCTGAAACTATGTGATTTTGGCAATTGTCCGAATGACATGTAACGAAATTTTGAATTTTTGCGATTAAGTCCTTTAGACGTGCAAAAAATAGCGTATATACCACTGGACTAAAAGTGTTTTTTAAGTGTTAATTAATAATTTAAAAAATGCATTTTAGTCCCTGAATATATAATATACAGTATGTCCGCTCGGGTGATTATGACATGATTATGACCTATTTTGCGGACTGTTTCTAGAGCGTAAATCGCTAAATTAGAGCACCCCCTTTTGCTACTCTTGTTTACGACGTCTCCATAGTAATAAGAATAATTATAGACCATAGCACCTACCTACTTGAAGTTTAGGACTTTTTAAATTATTTTTATTTTAAATTAAACTTAATTTAATCTTAGACCGCACATTTAAAGTACGCATTTCGGGCTTAATTAGTGTTTTAGAGCCCTTTATCGTCTTAGCGCCTTCGGTTTTCGCTTCAGGCGCTAACTGACTGCACGGGCTGTAAGACACTCAATTAAGCCCTTAATATACTATTAAAGACTAGAAAAAGCCTAATCTTGATTAGGCGAAATGTCATTCGAAAAAAAATTATTTTATTCTTAATTAATACAAAAAAATAAAAAGGCTGCAAGTCCTCGAAGATTTATTAATCTCTTTTACAATGTATTTTAGTTTTATTGCCTAATTACAAATAATCAGACGTCGATGAAATTAAATCTAAAAATTTCCCTATCGAAATTTTGTAACAGCACAATAATACTATAACTTTTCTAAACCGATTTCCGCTCGTAAGAAATAAAATCGGCTATTTAGGGTATTTCCGTTCTCTTCTGTAATAGAATTAAAATCAATATTGTATAACTTTCATTTCCATCGTTGCCACTTGTTCGGATCTCACTTTGCGCATCATTCATACAAGCTTCACACAAGAAATTATACGTCTGAAAAATATACATCTGGCGCAGCGACTCCAGGCGTCAACTCCTTGAACTAATCTGTATAATTCTAGCCGTTTTGGCAACATCTGAGGTCCAGCCCATTTTTTCAGTATCGCCAACTTATACCTTCGAAAAGCTCTACACGAAATATTATCGAATTTCAAAGTGAGGTCCGTATATTTGTCCTCACTTTGTTTGTGGACCTCACTTGAAACGTGAACTTTGTTCATACGGACCTCACTTTATACACTGGCCGTAAATATATATATATATATATATATATATATATATATATATATATATATATATATATATATATATATATATATATATATATATATATATATATATATATATATATATATATATATATATATATATATATATATATATATATATATATATATATATATATATATATATATATATATATATATATATATATATATATATATATATATATATATATATATATATATATATATATATATATATATATATATATATATATATATATATATATATATATATATATATATATATATATATATATATATATATATATATATATATATATATATATATATATATATATATATATATATATATATATATATACTTCTTACAAACTATGATCCACACTACATTAACAGTTTAGCAATCGACATCAAACGTTATCTTGCTAAAAAAAAGAAAACTGAATGAAAAACGTGAGCTATATTTTGACGCTAATATTTTGCGCCAATAACGCCCCCTTAACACATTTTTACAATTCTGCAATAAATAATTATATTTTCCAATTTTTTTTATTTATACTAATTTGAAAATGGAATCATATAAACTATATAAAATCCTGCCGTAGCCATCGCAATCACTGTCGAGTGTGCGGAAGTGCAGTTTGATGCGTCATATTAACATGAGCATGAGTTTAATGAAAATGCATTATTTGAGTATTATTATAGAAGGAACAACTTTGATTTTGAGCTATATAGAAGGATTTTATCGTTTATAAGTTGGCTAAGAGGAATTCGACTGGAGACTTGTTTAGTAATACATACTCTTTATTCATTAAGACAAGCTTTCGGCGTATTTATTTACCGCCTTCATCAGACCACTACTATATAATTAACATTAAAATATATTATTATTGATGTTACTTATATGTGATCTTCATGAAGTGCGAGGTTAAGTTAAAAAAACAGCTTTGAGACATCTTGATTTTTGATCTTGATTTTTCATTCGAGTAAGAATATTCTTTGGTTTACAGCATTTTGGTTGTTTGAATACCATATGTACTGGATACCATTAAAAAGTATCTAACAGTCGTTACGAGGATTTTATGTAGTAAAAATGATTTTATATTATTTTATTATAATAGCCCGAGTGGCGACCAAAAAGTGTAAGAGTTTTGTAAAGGCTAATATTTTAATATTACCTTATATTTAGGGTGTAAATAAATATCATGTACAAAAGAAACTCGGATATGGGGACACTCGACGTCAGCGCAGTTTGAAAGTTGTAACAAAAAGTAGCGTCGTCTAAGTGTTTTCTAAAAGATGAAAATTGATCACTAAGCAGTTTATGTAATAAACTGGAAAACAGACGTCAGACAGCGTAATGATCGAACGCGTTGCATCAGCACCAATGGTCGCATGTCGTGAAAATGAGGCAATGTAAAGAAGTAATTTGAAAAAGGTGAAATTTGGTACAGTGTTAATTTGTTGAATGTAGTTTCTCAAAAAAAAAACGGTCAGACTACATTTTGATAGAACCGAGCTAGTTAGCAGTCGCTAGAAGCAGTCGTTACTTCTAGAGTAAGCTAATATTAAAATATTAGCTTTTACATAACTCTTGCACTTTTTGGTGATCAGCTCTCGGGCTATAAAGGTATAATATAATATATAATAGATTTTTAAAATTTTCTAGGCTCAATATCCCAAAAACTTAACATAGCAGAAAAATCTCGTTAATACGTCGGATCCTGAATCATAAATTGAGTAGGTATAAAAAGTATAAGTACATTGTTTTATGTTACACAAAACAAATTTAAACTTGTTGCTCAGTGAGGATGCGAACAATTATTATCAAGTTATAAAACTCTCTCGAATAAATTGTACATAGATTTTCAAGTACTTAATCTAACACAAACTGTAAAGTAGTGATGGGGTCTCGACACTACCCATGTGTCGCGACACTTGAGAGTCGAAACAATATGACGTCAGAAGTGTCGACTCTTCATGATACTTTAACAACACTTCGCCTTTACATCATGCATGCGCTAGCGTAAATGTAATCCAATTGAAAGGAGAAGCAGTCAAGATTCATAGCTACATAAATCATAAGCAAACTATGGATTAAAAAACAATTATATCAGTAAATTCTGTTATGGTTATATATTTATGCATTAAGTACATTAAAAGACATTAAATTATTTATAAAAGCAAATACATATTATGAAACAGAAATTTAAAAGAAAATAAACAAATTCTATAAATAACTTGTAATGAATAGACTTGATTCGTTGGATTTATTATAAAAACTATTTAAAAATGTAATTTCGCTGACGACGTTGGTCTTTAGAGAACGTGTTTTTGTTAAGATTGAAGATGATACATATTTTTATTTTGGGTTTTCAGCAAAATAAATTGAATTAATTAAAATTAATAATCATTGTATTTATTTACACGTGTCTCGACAGTAGTCTTTCTTCAAAATACATTATAAGGTATAAATATAAGATGCTGAAATAATAATTAGGTGCATGAGGAACTTATTCAACTTCAATTATTGATTTTAATTTATTTTGCTGAAAACCCAAGATAAAATTATCACCGTCAATATTATACTAATACAAAAGAAAAAATCCACAACAAAATATTTTTATATCTACGTCTCATTCAATGATTGTTAGCCAGTTCAACAAATCTGCCTTTAATTTCTTTGTAAGAATGATCAAGCAACTTACACTCTAATAAGAGCGATACTGTTCGACACTAAGAGTCGTGACACTTCAAGTGTCACGACACTCGACACTCAAGTTCCCATCACTACTGTAAAGCAATGAAAATTTAAACCATCTACACTCTAAAATTAATTAAGGAAGGCTAGATTCGCATTAGGTATACAATTCCTTCAAAAATATTTTATACATATTATAAGGTGTGAGAAAGAGAAAACCCTAGTAAAACAGCTGAGTTATTTATGATGAAGAAAGAGAGACGTTATTTCGATAACATAATTTGTATGTAATATAGTTATGAAAACCCAATGTACCCACTTTGTACGACCTAGTATCTGAAATGTTACCTAAAGGAAATTGATGATGAACCGTTAATTGGTTTACTCGAATAGTTAACAGACGAGATATGTTTACTACCTAACTTTACTGCGTAGTTATAATATCAGGATTTAAGTGCCTTCTTTATTCTACTTTAAAAATGTCAATTAAATTTACCAAAAATAATCTAATAAAACCGTTAAATGGTAGCAATAGGTATGTATTTTAATTCTTGTTACGATAGTTACAATTTCGACCTTCTGACATAATCCTAATAAAAAAACTAACTAAATTCTGATAATATATTAATTTAATGCTATTTTGTTGGGGTTTAAGTTCTGTCACTTTAGAGACCTATAATTTAAAACGTAATTGCTTTCCTGGAACTTAACATAGATATACAGCGTCACCAAGCTTAAGTGCACGTTTATAGTGGAACGACAAGCGAAGAGCAGGGAAAATGGTGGAGAAAAGCGAAGAAAACAAAATCGCTATAAGAAGTGGTAGTGTTTATAGCAAACTGATGATTAGCGACGTGTGTCCCAGATATGTGGCATTCCAGTGCTACAACTAAGTAAAAGGATTAGGTTAAAAATGAATGGATGGACAAATTTGACGTAGGTGTATAAGATGCATTGTAAAGACTGGGAGGCGTGTTATATTGGACAAAGTGGCAGAAACTTTAAAAAGACGCTTAGCGGAACACAACGTGTCATATTATACCTACACTAAGAAATCGTCTGAAATAACAGCCGCCCATTGCAATGATAATATTAATAACCAATTTAAATAAAACAGACATATTACATACGCAAAAATAAGATTCGACATACTGGAGCAACTAGAAATTAAGACATTTTATATTAATAACACATTTATTGTAAATGATTAGACAAATTTCATGACATCCCTGTAATAGATTTATATTTTAAAAGTTTGAAGATAGCTGGTAACTATTAAGGCTCGGGAGTGACTTAAAGTTAAAGCTATTTTGCTCACTTCGTCCGCAATTACATAATTCCATGTGATAAATTGTAAGTGCTTAGCACTTAGAGGAGTGTTAATAGATAGATTTTTCGGCAAAACCACTTTCATCATCAATATCCAAAAATAAAATTTTAATCTTTAATGATAATGTACTATAAAAATATTAGTATCATTAACATGTACTAATTGTTTGTATGAAAAAATAGTAAATATGTATAATGTTAAATATAAAAATGTAGTAAAGCTTTATATTTAACTCGGAGGACAATAATTTAAAAAAGTGCCTGTTTCCCGTAATTATAATAAGACTATAATAGATATAAGTAACTTTATAATAATTTATAAGAAAAGCAATGCTAAAGTCCCTATTTTGAGGTTAGAATGTTATGATGTTGGTCAGAGTTAGAAAAAAGTTGACAGCATTTACGTAAAAATGATGTAATTTGTGTCATATGACAAAAAGATTTTATAATTCTTACCTGTCTTGTTTTACCAACAAAAGCCCTTTGCACATCCGCGTGAAATGGTGTTCTCTATCCGTTTTGCATGTTTGAATAGCCATTCAACGCAGAAAAATGTGTTGAATTGAATGGTGGGAAAATTATCAAAATCCGTCTGATACATTTTTTTTAAATCGCATTTCATCACAAAAATGGCACTTTTATCATCAATTCGCTCGCCGCGACTTTCGGCGGTACGTTCTGACGTTCGGACGTGTTGCGACTTTCTGCCCGCTAAAACGTGGACAATCTACCGTAACTCAACCTATCCGTTTTCCATGTTTGAATAGCCATTCAACGCAGAAAAAGGTGCCGAATTGAATGGTGAAAAAAATTATCAAAATCCGTCTGATACATTTTTTTAAAATCGCATTTTATCAAAAAAATCGCACTTTTACAATCAACTCGCTCGCCGCGACCAACTTTCGTCGGCTCGTTTTCAGCGTGGTCGCAAGATTGGGCTCCCAAAACCGATAACTTTTGTTTGGACGTGTACAAAGATCATTTTGATACCAAAAAATAAAGATCCATCAACTCTGTGAAGACTTGATGCCTTTTTAAGTTGAAAATGACCGTTTTGCAACTTTCTGTCTGTTAAAACGTGGACAATCCACCGTAACCCAACGTGTCAAAAAGCATGAAGTAGGAAAACCGTTCTTGTTAATTTTCTTATTAATTTTCTTTTGACTTTTCTCGTTGTGTTTTTTCGTCATGTGTCTGCAAATTTTGGATTAATGCTTAAGGCAAGTTTTTTTTTAATAGATTGCTTTGTTTTGACAAATATTAGCCATCACCACCACATCAAAGCAACGAAAAGAGCAAGAGGGATCTAGCGATGACGAATCACAGGTTTAATTGAGTCTTTGAAGCGTTTCTTTCAACTTTTTTTTTGCATTCCGATACCTAAATTTATGCGAGATTAACAAATTGGATAAATATAACGCTTAAAAAAAAACATAAAGCATGATCGTAATCTTTCGTATTAAATAAGACCCAAATCAAATAGTAAGACAATAACAGCGTGTCGTTTAGCGGCGAATAAGAGTGCTTCGAGTTTATTTAGACATTTAGTTCGACCGCATAAATTGCGAATGATTGAGTGCAATGATGATGATGACTCCAAACGCTCCTCACCCATGTTAGTCAGACAATTATTTTCGTTCAGAAACTCTGGAATGTGTTTCAACGCTACGTGTGACTTCACGGATCATGTTCCAATATCAAGAATTTACATACTTGAGAGAAGTTGTCTTAACTTTTCACAAATCTCATCAATCTCTTTGACCACGTTTTAGCGGACAGAAAGTCGCAAAACGGCATCAACTTACAAAGGCATCAAGCTTCGCAGAGTTGGATTTTTATTTTTTTTGTATCAAAATGATCTTTGTACACGTTCACACAAAAGTTATCGGTTTTGGGAGCGAAATCTTGCGACCACGCTGAAAACGAGCCGCCGAAAGTTGGTCGCGGCAAGCGAGTTGATTGTAAAAGTGCGATTTTTTTGATAAAATTTAAAAAACGTATTTAAAAATTTAAAAAAATGTATCAGACGGATTTTGATACTTTCTTCACCATTCAATCTACACGCTAAAAAATTCCCCTTCAATTTACCCTAAAAAATGGAGGCAACTATGTTACCTCCATTTTTTGGGGTAAATTTACTTCAAAGTGTAATTTTCATAGGAAGTGGGAAATTTCAATATTAGCTTAAATTTGCATTGTCATGTTTCCTTTTTAAATAAATTTACAGATTAAAATTACGATCTCAATGCAATCTTACATTTTAACATTAAAACACCTGCGTAAAGTTATAACTTTACCTAATATTGACCTAATATTGAAATTTCCCACTTCCTATGAAAATTACACTTGGAAGTAAATTTACCCCAAAAAATGGAGGCAACATAGTTGCCTCCATTTTTTAGGGTATAATTCACCGGTAATTTTTTAGAGTGTAGCACATTTTTCTGCGTTGAATGGCTAGTCAAACATGGAAAACGGATAGGTTGGGTTGCGGTAGATTGTACACGTTTTAGCCGGCAGAAAGTCGCAAAACGTCATTTTCAACTTAAAAAGGCATCAAGTCTTCCCAAAGTTGATGGATTTTTATTTTATTATTATCAAAATGATCTTTGTACACTTCCACATAAAAGTTATCGGTTTTGGGAGCGCAATCTTGCGACCACGATGAAAACAAGCCGCCGAAAGTTGGTCGCGGCGAGCGAGTTGATGGTAAAAGTGCCATTTTTCTGATAAAATGCGATTTAGAAAAAATGTATCAGACGGATTTTGATAATCTTCTCACCATTCAATTCAGCACATTTTTCTGCGTTCATTGGCTATTTAAACATGGAAAACGGATAGAATACGATTTTTCGCCTTATTTCGCGGATGTACCTTGGTGCTATGAATTTCAGTGTTTTACATTTAATAGAATACCTTTGGTAACTGTCACTGTTTTAAATAATCCTTTACGATAGGGGTCTGGATATGGAATAATTACCCGTACCACCATTTTGGTAGTCGATTAGTCGCTATAGATACTACTCAAACATTTAACTATCTTACTAAAATTTAATATTTAGTCGTTATACTAAATATTTTATTACACTTCCAACGTTATCTAGAACAGAAAACCTATTATCTCTACAATAGTCGTTATACTATTAATCAGAGTGAAATACTGTGTGTACCGTGATTTTGGCAGTCGGGTACTCGTTACACTATTCAAACATTTAACTATGACACTAACATTCAATATTTAGTAGCACTCTAAAAAATTACCGGTAAATTTTACCCTAAAAAATGGAGGCAACTATGTTACCTCCATTTTTTGGGGTAAATTTACTTCAAAGTGTAATTTTCATAGGAAGTGGGAAATTACAATATTAGGTTAAATTTGCATTGTAATGTTTCCTTTTTAAGTAAATTTACAGATTAAAATTACAATCTCAATGTAATTTTACATTTTAACATTAAAACACCTGTGTAAAGTTACATGACAAAGTTAATATTTTATGGCAATAGTACATTTCAGGGTTAAAATATAAATGTGAAAATACTTCTTGAATGTAACGATGACTTGCGAAAGTACTTGCAAATTCAATCGTTCCTCTGAATATTACTTACATTGGTAAATGGATTGTATGAAACAAAATAAAATCAAAGTAATTTTTATTGAACGTATGTACTTATATAAAATATAAGACATTAACAGAACTTCTTTTAAGGAGCTTTCGGAAATATTTGGTCTCTCAAAGACATTCAGATAAAGTTTCGATTCCACCCAGAAAATTTAAAAATTATAAATTATATAAACAATTATTACACGACTACCTTTCTCATTACAGTTATGCTATTTTGTTTCGAATTCTTCAAATCTTGATTCATCCTAGAAAAACATTAAATTAAATATTTTTATTTTATTGGTTTAAATTTGTAATTTTAACATATACTTACCGATTATTATTTTTTAACTTCTACTATAAAATAAAATTCTTCCCACCTTAGGTCATACGTGCAAATATTTGACTTTAATAAATCTGCACTACACTACAACAAAACAAAATATTAATGAGCAATGACCACTTCGTTCGATATCGATAGGGTGCGCCTCGCCGATTGCGAAACCTGTAACAAGAAATCATAAAAGAATGGGTACACACTATTCCGACCATTCCCCAAAAGCCCAATTTGGACTGTTCATAATGGGTTCCTGAATTCTTTCGCGAAACGAAGGTCACCACTCATCAACAAACAAGTGCAATCAGCGAAATAGTATCTCATCGGTTAAAAACATATTAAGGGCAAAATTACCCTATACTTGTTAAAGTTCATCTTATCTTTAATATTACACTAAAAATGAATCAAGTTATTGAGTAATAATACATTTCCAAGTAAAAATTTTCGGAGTTATGTAAATTTACATTATGGATAGTGATTTTAACCAGTTAAATGTAGTAGAATTATTTATATTTGTGTAATTTTACACAATTAAAGAACATTTTACCACAAATAGTAAAACAACTATTAACGTATAGGTAAAGTTAAATTTTAGAGTAAAACTACCGCAAATAAGAGAGGAAAGTTAACTCTTTCCCAAGGTAAATTTCAACTCATTTTTTACAGTGAGTATACTATATTTCTGATTACAGTTTTAGCGTTATCTAGAACAGAAAACCTGGGCTCAACCTTTATTGAGACGCAAGTTTGAAGTCCCATGCTCCTCCTAAAGACGTGGATCATGGGGAAGAGACTATGAGAAAGGAAAGTAATACCGAGAAATTTGACTTCATAGACACTAATTCCAACGTAAACAAAACTTGGGAAAAACCTCTGCATGAAGAGTGAGCCTTAAGATGGGTTACGTATCTTTAAGAGGGAGTACTTACCTATAGTTTATAAGAACAAAAATTATTGAAAAATATTCCCTAGAGAAGAAACTATTTGAAGGATATTTATAATAAATCAACTATCCCTCAGAATAAAACTTACTGCACTATCCAAGAGTTAGCAAAATGTTTTGGCAAATTGGTAGCCGCCTGTCCCGCCATACAATATGGTTGGGTTGGGTGCAGATTTGGGAAACCTTATTAATCTATTTGATTCTAAATTAAATACGAAGTGTAAAAATTATGTTGCTTTGGGCCCCGATTCCGATTCTAGTCATTTAGACGTTACAACTAATTGAAGTTTCCTTTTTTATGTATTTCCGCTTCTATGTCCAATATCTAATACACAAAATTATAAACGAAAGGTATCTTAATCGTCATCAATTGAACTTCACAGTCAAAATTTAATCTGGAATGTGTCTTAGGGTTCCTTAAAAAACAAATGAATAAAAACCTTTCATATGCCAACCTTCAATAATTGCCGGTTGGCGTTAAATTTCATAACCCCTCCCCCTCCCTTATCGATAGACGAAAATGTAAATAGAGTAAATACTTATGTATTTATTTAGTAAGTTTTTATGTCACAAATTTTTTAAGTTACGTTGTTATGTGACTAAATAAATTGAATGAATTAAAGTAACTATTAATAATTGAGAATCTTCGTATTAATTTGTTTTCAACATCAAAGTTATTTCAGACAAGTCTTAATAAGCTATACTACTCTATTAAATATTAGGTTAGTCTCATACTCAATGGTCAGTGATAACTCGGGGCTACCGTTGGGTTCCGATCTTACACTCTAAAAAATTACCGGTGAATTATACCCTAAAAAATGGAGGCAACTATGTTGCCTTCATTTTTTGGGGTAAATTTACTTCCAAGTGTAATTTTCATAGGAAGTGGGAAATTTCGATATTACGTCAATATTAGGTAAAGTTATAACTTTACGCAGGTGTTTTAATGTTAAAATGTAAGATTGCATTGAGATCGTAATTTTAATCTGTAAATTTATTTAAAAAGGAAACATGACAATGAAAATTTAACCTAATATTGAAATTTCCCACTTCCTATGAAAATTACACTTTGAAGTAAATTTACCCCAAAAAATAGAGGTAACATAGTTGCCTCCATTTTTTAGGGTAAATTGAAGGGGAATTTTTTAGAGTGTACACTATCACTGTTTATCAGTCTTGATACCATAAGAGTGGTCCAATATTGGTCATTTTCCTTATGCCGTCGGAACTATATTGGTCTTCATTATTAGGCCCAGATATATCATGAATATACATTCTAAAAATTCCCCTTCAATTTACCCTAAAAAATGGAGGCAGCTATGTTACCTCCATTTTTTGGGGTAAATTTACTTCAAAGTGTAATTTTCATATGAAGTGGGAAATTTCAATATTAGCTTAAATTTGCATTGTCATGTTTCCTTTTTAAATAAATTTACAGATTAAAATTACGATCTCAATGCAATCTTACATTTTAACATTAAAACACCTGCGTAAAGTTATAACTTTACCTAATATTGACCTAATATTGAAATTTCCCACTTCCTATGAAAATTACACTTGGAAGTAAATTTACCCCAAAAAATGGAGGTAACATAGTTGCCTCCATTTTTTAGGGTATAATTCACCGGTAATTTTTTAGAGTGTAGGGCCATGACTGATTAATAAGCTTGGCACGAAGTTATCATCCCGATTTTAGCCCAGCCATGGGCCAATCTTGGATTTCAGGCTTGTACCAGAGTTGATAAGCATGGTTATAAGCCCGAGCCAACCGCGAGCCCTTTGTTATTTCCTACAAAGGTAGCCATAGAGTACAAACACTTTCAATAATCTCGCTTCAAAATATTATTACTCTCAATGGTGCAGTTCAGATTAAAGTTTCAGAACCATTTGAAAAAAATAAACTTCAACCTGTTCTATACCTTCCATATTTTGAAACTTATCCGCAACTTTGTTTTGCTTCCTTATTACACTGTAAAAAATGAGTTGAAATTTACCTTGGGAAAGAGTTAACATTCCTCTCTTATTTGCGGTAGTTTTACTCTAAAATTTAACTTTACCTATACATTAAATGTTCTTTAATTGTGTAGAATTACACAAATATAAGTAATACTACTACATTTAACTGGTTAAAATCACTATCCATAATGTAAATTTACATAACTCAGGAAACTTTTTCTTGGAAATTTATTATTACTCAATAACTTGATTCATTTTTAGTGTAATATTAAAGATAAGATGAACTTTAACAAGTATAGTGTAATTTTACCCTTAATATGTTTTTAACCGATGAGATACTATTTCTCTGATTGCACTTGTTTGTTGATGAGTGGTGACCTTCGTTTCGTGAAAGAATTCAGAAACCCATTATGAACAGTCCAAATTGGGCTTTTGGGGAATGGTCGGATGATTTCTTGTTACAGGTTTCGCAATCGGCGAGGCGTACCCTATCGATATCGAACGAAGTGTTTATTGCTCATTAATATTTTGTTTTTCGTTGTAGTGTAGTGCAGATTTATTAAAGGCAAATTTTACACGTATGACCTAAGCTGGGAAGAATTTTATTTTATAGTAGAAGTTAAAAAATAATCGGTAAGTATATGTTAAAATTACAAGTTTAAACCAATAAAATAAAAATATTTAATTTAATGTTTTTCTAGGATGAATCAAAAATTGAAGAATTCGAAATAAACTAGCATAACTGTAATTGAGAAAGGTACTCGTGTATAATTGTTTATATAATTTATAATTTTTTAATTTTCTAGGTGGAATCGAAACTTTATCTGAATGTCTTTGAGAGACCAAATATTTCCGAAAGCCCCTTAAAAGAAGTTCTGTTAATGTCTTATATTTTATATAAGTACATATGTTCAATAAAAATTACTTTGATTTTATTTTGTTTCATACAATCCATTTACCAGTGTAAATAATATTCAGAGGAACGATTAAATTTGCAAGTACTTTCGCAAGTCATCGTTACATTCAAGAAGTATTTTCACATTTGTATTTTAACCCTGAAAAGTACTATTGCCATGAAATATTAACTTTGTCATGTAACTTTACACAGGTGTTTTAATGTTAAAATGTAAAATTACATTGATATTGTAATTTTAATCTGTAAATTTATTTAAAAAGGATGCTTTACAATGCAAATTTAACCTAATATTGTAATTTCCCACTTCCTATAAAAATTACAATTTGAAGTAAATTTACCCCAAAAAATGGAGGTAACATAGTTGCCTCCAATTTTTAGGGTAAATTTACCGGTAATTTTTTAGAGTGTTAGTAAGTAATATTAAAATTACTTTATATTTTCACCACGGAAGGGATAATCTTTTTTAAATATCCACGTTAAGTGTAATTATTAAGGATGAAAAGCGAAAGAAAATTAAAAAATTGATTGACTTACCTGTAAGGAAGATCGATTTTAATTTTCTGACCTTCTCTTAAAGTAATTACAACCCTCCCGCCCTCATCTAACAAGTGCTATCCAGAGATGCAATTACCGAAGAGAGATATCAGGACGTCTTCGTATCATAACATTTCGTCGGCTTCACATGAAAAGTGCGTAAGTCCGAGAAGACTATTTACAAGAAATGTAACAGTTTTCATGTTGCTGTCAATGCTTTTGCACTTGTGTCTGATTTTATTTTTGCTATTTAAGCGATATCTACTAATTATTTTCCCAACTTCTTACATTTATTTTATAGAAAAAGTAATATTTAACCAGAATACGTTAAAATCTCAGTTTTGGTAAATTCTGGCACTTACGCACTTTTCATGATACTAGGTACGTTGTGTAATTATTTTCGGAAGAAAAGCTCAGAAAATTAAAGTTGATCTTCCTTACAGGTAAATCAATCAATTTTTTAATTTTATATTTTTAAGTTATAATTACCGTAAAACTATCGATGAAAATATTTTTCTCAGACGTGGTCAAGTGTTATTCCTTTATATATATTTAGTTGGAATTGCATTTTCTCATATCTTAAAAAACATGTGATTTTATTTTCTTTCATAGATGATTGTCAATTTATAACGCAACATTTCCACGATTTATATTTTAATCCCGTACTATCAAAACATCAATACTAACTACGCTACAACCTAAAAACCACATGGGTGTAATGATTATTGAGCTTAATTGCAGCTCCTGCTTAAAATTTGAGCAATTTGCGATTGCCCAATCTGAATCAATAATATGTACTACTTTTTTTGGTTTACAAGTAATTGTAATTTGCTTATTGGATACTCCAATATTTCGTTATAGTTAATGAATTTCTATAAATGGATGATTTTCAGAACTAATAAATTTTAAGGCTCCCAAACCCCTCAAATTATTTAATATAGTACACATTCTATTTAGTTTAGAATTCATAGCATAATTAGTTTTTCGATGAATTACATAAAATAGTTCTGTATTTTTGACATTATTTTTAGGTACCTTGAAATTTAAGTTTTGCAGAATATTTGGTGAATCGAAAAGACCTGTAATAACTTTGAAAATAAACAATGCACCACACGCTTTTCTCCTATCTTCTAAGCTAGCTACATTAAATTCTTGACAAATTACACAAGGAGCATCGCGAGGATACTGACCGTATTTTCTAAAATATACAAAACGTAGAAACTTTTTTGTACTTTTTCCTATAGATTCTTTATATAAAGCGTAAAAAGGTGACCATACTACTGAAGCATATATTATCCCAGATAGCATTTTACAAGTGAATTAAAAAGTATAATAAAAGAATCACATTTGGTAAATGCGTTTGCCTTTCTAATTATAAATCCCAACTAGGCTTTATTCATCCGTTCTGTTATATGTTCATTGAACGTGACACTCGAATCAAAGTTACACACAAATCTTTTACACGCATCTGCCTTTTAAGAATATTGTCCCCCAATTCATAATTATAAGTCAAAATATTAGTTTTTCTACACTGAGAAAAAGGTTTATTAGATGTAACTAAAATTTATTTGAGGTAAACAAATACTAAAGTTGAATACGGCGAAACAAAGATACAGTTATATGAACCAAAGGCTGAAGTTCGATATTACAATTAAGCAATAATTTAGTAGAGTCAAGAATTATGTAACTGAAATAAAAGTGTTTCTAAAGAAACAAAGCGGAAAGTTAAGTCAAATATATTGTTTGTTTCACAGAACTAAATATAATTCCTACAACCTATGGCTTATTTGCCATAACATAAGTAAAATAGTTGTAACATAGAACTAATTATTTAGATCAACTAAATCTTAGGTTGTAGGAAATGTAGGCCGTCTTCCCGTAAGTATGCTTCAGAATTGTTTCATTCTTCGGATTATTTCTTCATAATTCGGGATTATTTGTAACAACCAAATTTTTTGTTCTTTTACATTAATGAAAATTTTATTGCAAGGTTGGCTAGTTTAAAAGAAATTAAATTATTATTTACCTCAAGGAAAGCAAAATATTCATAATTAAAGTATGCATGTCACAACTAAATCAAATTGTTAATAGAATTTATTGTTACTTCTTTTAATTATTTATAAAAATTGAATGAAATCATGTTTTGTTCACAAAACTTCACCATTCTTTTTTATACAATAAAACATCTGATTTACCTTTAATGTGTTTTATTTCAAATTTACAGATACAAAACATTTTTCTACATTAGTAATAGGCTAATTTCATGCCAAATCACATAATTTTAAAACATGACCGTGCTTCGATATCTCAGATTTTGTTCAGATTTTTGCCTTGCATAGATACGATCTTTCGGAGCATATCAAGAAACGTGCAACAGACATTGCACAGTAGAAAAAGAGGAGGCTCCGAGAACAAATTTTTTCAAAAATAATTTTTTTAAAACTACAAAGAACACCCATTTTATTTTTTAACCAAGCCACGTATATGCTAAGGTAATTCTATAAAACAAGATTCAAAGGTGTGATATTCACAGGAGCAATGTCAAAATTTGTAAAACACTAAAATTTGCTTTTCTACTGTGTAATGTCTTTGAACGTTTCTTGATATAATCTGAAAGATCTAAAAACTAGCTTTTAATCTGACGCCTGGATGAGCCAGATAACTCTGAAAAAACAGAGTAATGACAATAAGTCAGATGATGCGCAGTGTAGGATAGCAGTATTTGCAAAGATATCGAAATTTTCAAAAATCTTCGGCCGTTTTCATCCAAAAATTTGAAAAAATTAATTTAATGTCATTTCATAATTTATGTGTCTATACAAAAAAAAATTTGAAAAAATCTAAGACTTGAAGCAAATGGCTCTAGGTGATTTGGCGTGAAATTAGCCAATAATTAATGAAAATCATTTAATAAATGAAACATCAACATAATATTTATCAAGTATTATTGAAATAGGGAACATAAACCTTTTGAATGTCTGTTATTGAACGACTCACTACTACAAACATATAATGAATTGTTGAAAGGTCAATCCAAACTTGGCCATTTTATTTTAGTCTTCTTTATGTTTACACATTCTTCTAGTGCACCAGGATTCTGTAAAAAAATAATGAATAAGATACTTATTACTTTTTGATTTAATGCAACTTTCTTACTAGTTTTAGATGTAATGAAAAATCTTAGTCAAGTGAATTCGAAATGTCAAATTATACATTTGTGACAGTGTGATAAACTATTTTGAGATACTATTTATTGGACTTATTTATAGGAAATCGTGTTACAAGGCAAGCACAAGCTTATTTTAGCGTCTTTGTCTAGCACACTGTATAATTATTAAAGATATTAAAGATTAATTCATAATTTAGTTCTGAGAACTTTATCAAACAGTTGTTGCAATTTTCACATTAAATCAGTCCCATTATAATAATTCATTTTATTTCAATAAAGAGCTGATCAACTAAACTGATAGCGTTAAGTCAAAAATATTTACAACACTGAAATAAATTATACTCAAATAAAGTACCAACTTGAAGCAAAATATCTTGTTTCGTTCTTTTAAAAACAGCAATATTAAACTAAAAAACATTTGTTAGCTTTAATTAAAGAACTCTCAATTGTACCTAAGTAAATATATTTTGCATTTGGTAATAAACCTTTTTCTCAGTGTAGCAAACGAGACAACAGCACATTTGTTAACATTAAAGTAGAGTCGATAGACTAGACTCTTACTAGGTCAGATTGTAAATCATTGCAATCAATTAATGATTTTACAGGTTTATATATTTTAAAATTATCTGCAAACAGCTGATAATTTCAATAAAATATTACACTTGGAAGGTCATTAATCATTATTAAAAACAAAAGCGCTCAAGATTTAAACCTTGCGGTACGCCAAAGGGAGTATTAAATTCTTTCGTTATTGCCCCCTTAAAAACGACGACACCACAACGACACAATTACCTTTAACATATATGTTTTGCAGCAGAAATCTGTCTTATCTGCCAAAAGAAAACTGAACCTATAAATTTTATACATGTTCTCCACATACAATAAGCAATAAATTTATATATGTAGCAGCTAAACATGTTTGGAGTTGCCTCAAAACAGCAAATAAATTAACAGTCATTGATTTTTAAACTGTTATTATTAAAGTTAAATCAAAACAAATACGGGTAAAATAACTCATGCCCTTGTTATATGCGCATGTATGCGTTATACTTTGCCATTTGTGATTTAGAACAGCAGAACAATACAGAAATATGTAAGAGTGCAAAATGGCATTTTTAGCCGAACGCCATTAAAAGTTCCCGCTTGAAATGATGATTACGGATTCTTTAGGGACTTAGTTACGGATCTATTTATGCTCATATATAAGAATTAAGAAAAGAAGTTTCGTAAGCCATCTTCTTTTCGTACAGTATATTTATGTGTAGATATATCAATATAAGTTTCATTTGTGCTTAGCTGCTGAATTGCGACACTAATGCTATAATAATACGTTCCTTTTAAAATTTTCAGACTTTATTCTATTCTCTGTTTCTCTTTCTTTATAAAATCATAACATACAAAATAAAATTTTAATGAAATATTTTGCACCTTAATAGTATCCAGCAGCGTGCCGTGCATACGAGACAGTGGAAGCAGCCCGATATAACGTATGCGCTATCACGCTCGTACACATTGCGTACGAGCGTAATAGCGCATACGTCGTTTCGGGACTGCTTCCACTGTTTCGTATGCACTGCACGCTGCTGATAGTATCGTTATTTACCGTGTCTTGCATTCTTTCAAAGGATATTGTGAACGGGAATGCCAAGGCTGCCGTCAGTATCAAGAAAAGAGATTTTATCAAATCATAAAAGCGTTCATTAATTATGTTTTTAGCGTTTTGTTGGTGCACTCTTTTTATCACGCCTATTCAGAATATTCGAAAAGTAAACGAAATAATTCCTTTCAGTAGTGGATTTATACTGGTAACACATTCCAGAAATTATTTAATGAATTATTAGATTTAATGAATTAAATAAAAACATATCTGTGAGAGAAATGCTTTACAACTACGGCGCAGCTTTTATTTTTGAAATACTTCAACAAAAAAAAGCTTTCAGATCACAGGAATCTTTAAAATAAACAAACTGGATATAAAGTTACGTTAAAAGTTTCCTTGTAATATAAAATAGGGAAATGGCGTATATATATATATAACTTTTCGTGCAGTAGAATTTTACAATGGAATTTAGTATTGTTTAACTAGATAGCTGAACTGCTGCAAATAAGCTTATGCGAAGAGAAGTCAATATTGAGTTCTAAAAAGCCTAAAGCTAATTCTGTTTAAAGGTTTTCCAATACGCAAAACACCGTAACCTTTATAATTACGTACTTTAGTTGGAAAGCAAAGCTCTTTTCGTTTATAACTGCGTATTTTGTAGTAAACAAAGTTGTTTTCGATTGATGACTACACGTGTAACTACGTTTGAACGTACAAAAGGATACAGGAAATTGTCACCTGAATAGTCGCAATATCAATTAGCAATATTAATAGAGAGCATTTCTGTTCAATTTACTTCATCACACTTACTGCATTTTGTTTGACGAGGGTTTATTTTTCATAAGCGAGTACCGTTGTTCAAGATTTTATATTTAATGAAAAAGTCGTCAGCATCACTCGTTATCGGTACGCCTGAAGTATTTCGTCAAGCCTGTTTTTTCTCACGTTTGTCTAAGGAAATTTATATCTTTATTCAAATTTTTTGCTTTATTTATACTGACTCTTGAATAATTTAGGATCAAAGTTTTTTTGATAAATTTGCTTTCGAGATATTCGTAACAAACCCGACCTTTTAAAAGTAAAATTGACTATATACTGTATTAAAGTCAGGAACTGTGCTAGTATAATGCATATTGTTAATTAAATGCATTAATTAATAATATAACTAAGTATATAATCCAATTAAATTATACCAAGAATCTATAAAATAGTTTATATGTATACCCTAACATAAATGAAGGATATAAATGAACGCGTGCACATCAGCTGTGAGAACATTACGATAAGCTAAGAATGTAAGCAGAATATCGTATTACCAGGGACACTTTAAAAAAGTCAGTAGCGTACGTTCGGATAGTACTTTTTAACATTATGTAAATTTATCATCGTTGAAAGTATCTATTCAATCCTAATAATGAGTTATAATTAAAAATCTCATTACGTTTTAAATGGCATAGGGTAATGAATACATTTAAAGAAAAGTAATTGCAAAAATTTTAACTTGGTGTTTTACATTCAAGTATGAATCTTGTACTATTTACTTTTAATATGAGATGTAGTTATCAGGAGAGTTATAATCAGTATGCCTTTAATTCATTATTAGAAAGGAAATATTATAATACAATTACTTGTATTATAATTACTTGAACTTAAATATTTGTTACTATATGAATAAAACAATGTTAATCTGTAAATTATGAAAAATTAATGTCGACATATAAATAATACACACATTAGTGATAGACGCTTAATAATGAAATCATATTGGAACATATATTATAATAATACATAATAATAATAAAAATAGGTTGTTCGTTTATTTATCATCCAAAAAAGGGCTGTTCAATATGACCTACCGAGATATAACTTCTTCTAAATCAGCATTTTCAAATAATAACCAATTTTGAAGATTTACAATTTGTGAAAAAGAATGTTTCTCGTTTCAAATCAATAATCATAACTACACAAATCATAACTGGTGTTAATTTACATTTTTAAGTGCATAAAACTGATACTAAATGATGGCAATCCTTTTTATATATTAGGAATCGTACTGTATAATAATTTACCAATTTCAATAAAACAATTAATGTATAAACAATTTGTTACTGTTTTAAAGGAATTACTTAACTATTATAGTAGTTCTTAAGGATTTTTGTTTATAACAATATTTCTGCTTTCATATGTTTAATTTAATTTATATTTTTTGCCGTTTACTTGCATCCATGTTACATGGAAAACAAAAATATGCCTAACTGTGAGTCAAATAGTATTTTATAGGTGGAATGAAATAATTCAACTTGGACGTTAATAATAATTGTTCTTATAGTATAAATTAATTTCATTTTCCCTATTTTGCACGTGTATTCGATTATAATCGAATACACATTAAGCATCAACGTTAGCCTTCTTAAAGGACATTTTGTGACGCTACTAAATCATTCTAGTTCATCAGCTGTTTCTGTTATCAGATAAATTTCTCGAGTCGACCACGTAATCGTGGGGTGAACACTGCGTGATTTGTGATGCATTTTACAATTCTGCCCTCGTGATATCGGTAATCTTAAATCCTTCATTTGTTGGTAACCTTCATTTTTATTATCGACCGCACCGGAATTCTATACAATTCAAGAGTATTTTAAAAGTCGTTATAGTATGGAAATATGCCACTACTTAAGGGCATATACCATGCAGGAGTATTTATCGTTTTAGACATAACCTCGAAATAATCGTCTGTAATGTGGGTGGATTTGTTTGCTAAAATTACACGTCTATATTGAGTAGTAAAAATCATGTACCTCTCTCCTACTCATTTCCCCTCTATGTTATAGAATTTCAACGAAACTTATATTAAGTAAGCATAAATCTTACATGCGTAGATGCATTAATATTAATTGTTGATTAGGTAATGTTAATCAATTGATATGTAAATGTACTGTAATTAGTAATATTATAAAAAAGAATTAAAAAGCAAGTAATAATAAAAAAGAACCAACCAAAAAGGTATAATAAATGGATATTCATTAAAGAAGTAATGTGTGACAACAGCGACCATAGTCGAATGCTGCATTCGATTATGCGTACTAGTTTCGAATAAACGAGCGAGAGTTCAAATCTCAGCTAATGCAAAACCTTTTTATAATTCTTATTTAATATATTTTATAAATAAACTTTTTTTGTAAATACTATAACATTTACAAAAAAGATAATTACATAAAATGCATAAAATTATCCCTTAATTTTATAGTCATTGTTCAACAAGGGTAGCTAACGTGACGTCGATTTCAATTTCCGATTTAAAAATTTTATTGGATTAATTTTACAAAATAATTCAGTTGTAAACATGATGTAGTTTTATTAAAAATAATCTAAAAAAAAAAATTGTGGAGCTGGCGGGAATAGAACTCGCGGAAATCTTTTTAAAGTTGGTTACTGTACTTTTCAGCCACCGTGCCTTTAACTTAGGCGAATTCTTTTATACCAAGGTACCAAGTTAATACCTTGCATCTTGTATGCGTTAATTTGTGTCGCATTATATAAAATGCAGAAACACATATTCCGTTATTTTGAATTTACTTTCATTTAAAAAAGAAATTTTCGAATTCGGCGTCACTTAATATTTAATTGTAAAGCATAAATTAAATCAAATTTTTTTAATAAATCTAATTGATTAATAAAATCTAATTGATTTTTTATGATTAATCAAAGGCAGTGAACTATTGAACAAAGTGGAAGAACCACCTTAATTGCTTAAACTCCGAGGAAAATACTAGATTCCTTCTGAACAGGCAATGAACTAATGAACACAGTGGCACCACCTTAATTGTTCAAAACGCCAGGCAAATGCTACATTGGACTTCACCCCGTGTCTTTAAGCTGGCCATCGTACCGGGTTGATACATAGCATTAACTATATCAATGCTTTAGTTCCATAGTCGCAATTTGTCGAGAATATGACATGAGATTTGGAATTTTGTTTTTAGCATTACACTGAATAAAATACTCTAATGGTATACATACGTTAGCGCATTCAACAATTATCCCCTATGCTTCGAAGGTCACAGGATCGATTCCTGTCCGATAGCTTTTTTTATAAGAACAATAATAATAAATAACATTAAAAATATAATTTAAATAATTAAGTAAATAATTATTCTCTTTAAGAATTAACAAGTTCAAATTAAAAGAAAACTACCCGAGCAGGGTTCGATCCTGCGGTACACCGGATATATGAATTGCAAAGCCAGCACCTTCGACATCAAGACACAAGCGATAGTTGCTTGTGGAGCTAACGCGCATTTTATAATACCATTAGTGCTGATGTTAGATTTTATTTATGCTTTACAATTAAATATATCATAGTATGTTTAATCGTTTAGTTTTATTTTCAATTAACATAAATATACATAGTTTAATTTAAACAATGGGCGATATGAATACAATCCAGCAAATGCTTTTACTTCTATTAATAAAGGATGAAAGATACGATATCTAATTAGTAAAGCAGTAATAAAGTATAAGTATTTAATTAGCTATGTAATAAAAGCATTTGCTACATTTTATTCATATGGTCTATTATCGTCTAGTATTAAAATGATTAAAAATCATTTTAGCTATCATAAATTCCCACGTACTGTAGACCCTTAAAAAAAATCGTAGCTATAGTCTATCCTCTATCCATTCATATTTGAAGGCTTTAGTATTAAAGAATATACCTGCTAAAAACTAAAAGTGGAGATAAAAAATTCGTTGCCAGGTAACCAAAATGAAACATTCAAAACTTGAAAATTTTATTCGCACCTTAATTTTGAGAAATATCTACTGACTATATGCCTTGAATAAATTAAGGTTGGAGTGCAGACAGGGACACTGGGTTTACGCAGAGTTTTTGAATCAGTAAATTATTCGTATTCATATACTGCGATGTTATGAAATCAGCATATTTCAATTTATAAGTAATAATAATAATAATAATAATAATAATAATAATAATAATAATAATAATAATAATAATAATAATAATAATAATAATAATAATAATAATAATAAAGAACTTTAAAATTTCCGATAATGCGGAAAATAGAGAAATAAAAGTAATTTCTTTTTATAATAAATCTCATGCAATCAAGACAGTTTAGATTTATTTGTTGGAAAATGTACATGCGATATTATTCTTAGAAATAAAACAAAACAGAATAAAAGAGATTACGATTATTAGCATACATAACCATACTTTAGTAAAACTATTGAGTTATAGAAAAGGAATATGAGTTAACTTAGTTGTTATACTATAAAACAAGCACAATATAGCCAAGAAAGCGAGATTAGGATATTATTTCATCTATTCTTAGATGATTTGTCTTTATTTCATATAGGTGATCAGCCGTAGTAAGGAGTTTTCATTTATCCGTAAGTTAACAGAGTTTCAGGTTTTTGTTGCACTGAAAATAAACAAAATAAATAATTATTTTTAACTCGATTATGCTTGTTTTGTATGTGGTTAAGTTTATGTTTTTCTTGTTTGGAGATGTGCGATCCAAGGTCAATTTGAAAGTTCATGCGTTTTTCATTGTTTTGATCTAGCTATCTGAATTAGTAAACGAGAATGGTTTGAAACCTGCATAGATTAAGATGTTATAAAACTATTAGATGCTGAAGCATCATTTTACTCCAAAGTGCCGCAACGGCAGATTTATAATGTTAGTTTTCTTTTAGTATTCATTTATAATTAATGTTGATTTGTGTAAGGAAGTTGCTATGTGTTGTACTGTAGCTATCCCATGCTGTAATATAGCTGGAATTCATGTAATCAGGTAATAATTAAGTTTTAATTGTCTTTTGTGATAGCTAACATTTTTGTTGATTTAGGTTAGGAATCATTGTAGACCATAATTGTATGATGTTGATTTGTTCATTTTTTACAGGACCTCTTTCTATGTAATGCGTTAGACTATGTGTTAGGTTTAGGTAATCCGCTAATTATGAGCATATGTTAAGTTTACGTGACGTCATGAGAAATTGAAGTTCGCTTGTTTTAACGAAACGTATATAAGATCCTACGAGAGGAATCAAAATCAGTTAGCAAATTCACTGAAGTGAAGCGCTGCTCAAACAGACTAAAAAAATAACCTAAACAGATAGGTTAATTATATCTAAACGAAAAAATCTGAAGTTACGGACCTTTTGTGAACAAACATAAAAGTTTATGTACTAAATAAAAATACGTACCTTTGTGTATATCATTGGATTCGGGAAGAATCACAATCATTTGTCTACGGAATTATAGTAAATTAAATGAAATATTTTTTTTATAAGAATAAGATGTTTATCAATAACTTTGATCGAGAAGTATTCAAGTGAAGTAACAGCTGATAGTATCTCAATGTCGTGGTATGTTTACGCTATCGATCAGTTAACGGGAATTTATGTGTGCAGGTGTTTTTGGAAGTAATCTTTATACGAAAAAGGACTGGTAAGTTTATTATTTGGCGTTTCATGTTAGTATCATGCTTAAAGAAACCTGGGCAAAAGAAAATGGGCCTACATAATAATAATAATCGCCTCCTCCTCTCACGCAAGCTTCATAGCTTCTGGGGCCTGGTTTCCAGGTTATGGGTTGTAGCAATTATTATTATTATCTATTAATACTGAGTTCGCCTATTGGGTAAAAATATCAAAATCTGGGTGTTTATATTTAATTCATATTAGGTAGCTGTATGAAATTTAATAAATTATTTATTTTTATAAATTAAAATATCACCGCAATACAAAGGAATAGAAAATTACATCCTAATCAAAATAACGATGACCACTACCTCATTTGGATGACTAACCATCCAATAAATACTAGGCAGACATTTTAGAGATTATTATGCTTTTCCCGATTCTCAATCACCCGAGACTTTAAGCTTCTCTCCAATTAGAAAGAATATAGAATCCATAAAGAGCAAAAATTGCCTGGATGAAAGTATTTCTTTAAACAAAAATACCAGTCAAATTGGAGATACTTTAAAGAAACAAGCTGAATATATTTTAATCTCTAATAAATATAAAGACACTAATAAATGTAACTTATGCAACAAACTTTTTTTGATATTTAATCGGCCTAAATAAACACACGAAAAGAATTAACAATAATGATTTAAACTCTAAGAACCCTTATATTCTCGACGATAATATTATTAACAAAATTCTTTCATTGATAAAATCCAATATTCCAATATTAGATCATATCCCGAAATGTGTCAGAAATAGTCTTGCAGTTAAAACCAAAAAAATTAAGAGTTAAAAACAATCACCACAATCTTCTGCAATCGAAAAAACTTATCTTATTAAAAAAACAAAAATAGTTTTATAATGTCTGTTTTGGACATCTACAAACCTCTTAAAAGACAAAAGTCTTAATAGAAAAACTTTGGAAAGGAATACTTACACAAGGGGTTGTATGCATTTTATCCAGCGAGGATTTTCTGATAGCTAAAGATGAAAACAATTTTTAAAACTAAAAAAGAACACCCAGACCCATTATCAAATACACCAGGAAATGGTGTATTTGATGGTGTACAGCAAGATCCTAAAAATATGTACCAACATAATTTCCTTCAAACCGGGATCGATTAGACTCTTTCAAGCCCCAACGTTTGAAAAACTTAGCGTATATATACATCTATAGCAAATATTTCCAAAAATATTTACTTTCACCAGAAATCGTGCGATCTTTTTTAGAGCATCTGTATGCGCTTTAAATAAAATGAAGGGAAAAATTTGTCCAATTGCTGTTAGCTGTACATGAAAATAGGAAAATTTCACAATATCACAATAGTAATAAAGATACTCGCGATAAATTACAGAAAATATACCTACCTTTATTTTCAAATAGTAGCAATAACTTTTTTGTTTTTTCTAAGTTTTTCTTTTAAATAAAAGTTAACAAAATCTATTGAAGCGCTATCTATTTCTATACTCCGGACACTGAACAGATATAGTTAAAAAAAATCAAGGCAGCACAGATTGTTCTGATTGGTTTTATGTGAAAGTTAAATTTACAATAGAACGTTTTTGTATATGAATTGTTAATTCGTTATAAATGATGACACTTAGAGAAATTTATACTAGTATAAATAATAACCATACATTTTAAAAAATTGCATTTTATTAATTTAATAAAAAAGACATTAAAAGTTCGCGAGTGCTATGTGTTTACACATATTATAATATATAATAAATATTTTTTACAATAAAACAAAGAAATTACATACAAACATACTATATATACATCGCATGGTAAGGTGGCAATCTCAGAACAGTTCTGTTGCTTTCCTGTGTTAATTCGTCGATTACGTTAGCACTGTGTTTAGGTGCATGCTGTTTTACTTAAGATAACAATTCAGCTCTCACCATACTGTCTTCGTAGGGAATAGTTTCTTCTGCAGCCAGTTATGTATGTCAGCTTTCTTTGTGTTGCTAGACGGAATTTTTTCAATTTTTCTTGTGTGATAACTTGCGTTATCCAAGACGATAACGCAACCTTCTTCAAGACTGGGCAAAATATTTTTAAACCATTGTTCAAATGTATCTGCGTTCATTTCTTCATGGTAGTCATTTGTTTTCTTGGATTTCAATAACAGTAATCCATTATCTACAAAACCGTCATCAGATCCTATATGAAGGGTGATGAGCCGCTTTCCTTTCCCCGATGGATTTCTCAAGCCAGTCTATAACCCTCTTAAAAATGCATCTCGTGGATGTGTTATGGACATGTCAGCCCACTTTTTTTTGCCATTTTTGTCTTCTTCGGAAACATTGTCCAAAATAGCTCTTGGTCTATGACACGCCTTAGGAGCATCAAAATAATCAGGATGTTGCTTGTGCTCACGAAGTATGTTGTAAACACGGCCACACCAATTCATAAAATAAGCAGTGGGATTGGAAGGTAAATTAAAACATGACCTATCAATCTAGCAGCATTTTCCACTTTTTCGTGTTTTTTCCATTGAGAATGCTGCTCTTCACACACTTTAAAAGCGTTCATAATTATTTGTTTCACCTCTACAGAAAAGTGCTTTTTTGGCGTTTTTTTTGGTGGTGACAACTGAATATTGTTGACGTTTTCATCATCCATTTTTAATAATTTTGCAGTAAGGAAAATTCTACAAATTAACCAACTCATTATTATTATTATTAACTTTTCATATAATTCTAACTTACTTATTGACAACCGTTCAATAAAGACTTGTAATGTACCTAATATGTAACACAGTTAGGAAAACTGACGGAACTTTCAAAACAACTGACGCAAATGCATGCGTAACAAGCTGACGTTTGCCGTTTGTGTTTGTATGTGTAAATGAGACTTCTATAGAGTACCGCCCCATTTATTTCAACCAATGGATATTCAAGTTTCAAGTTGCATCTAAATGTCTCTGGTTTCTCATTACTATATCTGTTGGGTAAACGCAGTATAGTATGCACGCTTTAATAACAGTGGGTTGTAGATTTCACATCAGCTTACATCTTACCGTTATTGAATAGGTGGCAAACCTGTTAGTTCATGCTATTAATAATATTCTCAACGGACTATAAAAGAAACAATCGTATATCAATCAGTAACATAGTACAGTTAAATTTTTGGAACCCGAGTTTTTATTTGTATATATAACTATGAGCTGGGGTGTGTAACGGAAAAACAAGACAAGAATTTATTTCTACTAAGATTACAACGGTAGCAGCATAGAATAGTAACGATATAGAAGCGCAGGTTAGTCCTTCCCGTCGAAACGATTCTTCGTGGTACATGATACACATCTTTTATGGTACACACCGGCCCAAGGTACACTACTTTCCCCTACATTACGGAGACTAGTGGCCAAAATTGCTTGCTTAAATAGTTCTAATAAACTAGGGAGATATTTCCGTCCTCTACAACTAGGTATTGGCACCAAATGCGATGTAAGAGCCATATCACATACAGTTTGTTGGTATGCATCTTCCTCCCAGGCTTCCACAAAATATTTTTTGAAAATAGATTTTTTTGCGTTGTTAATATGCTGTCTAGATATTCAATTTTATCAGAAGTGGAAAGCATTATTCCAAAATTTTGTAACTTTTTATAAGTCATAAAAAAACTCCACTGCTAAGTTTTGGAGAAATAATTTTTCACAAGGTGGTGTTCAACAAGGTGATTCTTTTGGTCCCGGGCTTTTTTCTTTAACTTTACCTACTTATATCATCATCTAAGTTCGAACTTAACTTATGGTATCTTGATGATATGTGATGTGATGTGGTGACCCAGAGATTGTTTAACATGACTTGAAGAATATTATTACAGAATCTTCTAAAATGGGCACGCATATAAACTTTAAGAAATATAAGCTTACGGTACTTTGAAAGTACTATTGGTTTTTTCAAATCTATAAATACAATTGCCTCTATTGCCTATGATATAAGAAGAGTAAACCACAGAAAATCTAACTTTCTTGGGTTGTCCAGTTTCTGATGAAGGTGTGGGTACAGCTTCAAAAGATAAAATAGAAACCACTACGTAGCACTCTTAAAGGAATTAGAAAAACACAAACTCATATGGATGTGCGACGGACGTAATGGAGCTATTGTAGCAAGTACATTACGCTCCCCCATATTTTATCACTTATACAACTTTCATACCTTGTCCTAAAGAGCTCAAATACGATTGTACTGAATTTTTAAAATTCAGTCGCCACCGAGATTTGAAGCTTTGTCCATTTGAAAGAGAAGTAGGATCGACCATGGAGAGCCGTAGTGCAAACTATTGAGGTGATAATACAACTAAAGTTGAAGAGCCCGCAGTAAAATAAATTGTATATATGTGAACTAGATCAAACAATACAATCTGAGAATCTAGTACTGAAATTATAGAAATTTATGTAAATTGGGAAATCCGTAGTAAAATGTACTTTAATGACTAATTTTGACTGCTTAGCTGACGCATCTTTACAAAGTCCCGAAACACTCACCTTTTATTTGCTTAGTTAAATATAACCCTGCGCTCTGAACTTGATCTTGTTCTTAATGGTTCATTAAGTGGATTTATAACAAAACCACGCATACTAAATTATTCATTAATATCAATTTTAACTACGTAGAGTGTTCAATAAATCAAGAGTTTCAATCCCTTTCATGCATCCTTTAATAATAAATATTTGTGTTTGAAATAGCAGGGACAGTTTTGGCATCTTCATTAAATCTTGATGATTTTTAATTATGAAACTCCAAATTAGTTATTTGATAATAATAGTAATTAAAAACTATTTATACCTATTTGTAAGTAAAATAACACAACATTCTCCTATGTTTACAAGAAATAATTGGTTGGTTACTTTCAATTATTTATTTTGAAAACTGTACTTATCAATAGCTACCTAGTCGATGGAAAATCAAACACAGTGGCGCTCAATATTTTTTTAAATATTGTGATTGACGAGAACTTGATATTATTAATTTGTAGAATAAAAATAAAAATAGCCATAGAATTATAGCTAAATGGTTCTTTAATTTCCAATGGAAAGAGTGGGATGTTAACCTTTTTTATTATAATTTTGTCATAAAAAGGAATTTCACTCTTAATATTAGCCACTGTTCGATTAATTTATTAGATGCATGCATACTTTCATATTTGACCATATATACTATAAAACAAATGACCAGAATGTATAATTTCATTCTTATTTTGCAGCTATTACTATTTTATAAAGATTATTATTAACCGCTGTTACTGAAAAAGTAACATTAATTTAACATTAGCTTTAATAGCAGCCTCTAAAAGCCGCGCAAAGCTATATCATAAATGCATTTCTAAATGCAGGTGTTACCGCAACATGACCTATTACTTATTTTGAATTAATATATCTAATTGTACGCATCGTTCTAAAGCCTCACTATCTCCTTTGTGCCCTTTACGGCCTATTCAAATCAAATGACCTCCGATAAAACCAATAACAAAAGACTCGATTAATTTGCGGTTTTAAAGACCAGCAAATATTCTGTTACGTATCTAAATGATGCGTGTTTGTACTCAGTAATTACATTCTGAAATCGAGGACGTATTTAAATTGCTCTGCTAACCCTTAGGTATATAAATATTTACAGCCCATAAGATAAGATTACTCATATTTGATAGACCCTCCTATCAAACTTGGACATTTTTCAGAGAAATTCACATGTAGGTTAAAGTATATTAAAATTATCATCTCAACTATTTATCATAATTATATCTATTGGAAATTTAGATTGACTTTAAACTCTACGTATTACAAAGTAGAAGTAATCATACCCTAATGTAAAACTGATAAACATTGGTGGCCAGAAAGAACGAATCGATTGGATTTCTGTTTTGATTTGGTTTTTCTTTCAATTTTCAGAAATTCAGATTTCTTTACTAATTATTTACTTTTTAATTTGCTAAGTTTATAAATAAACAAATCTAGGCATCGTCAAAAATCTACTCAAGCAATTAAAATCGATTTCTTCACTAGTTTACTAGTAATAACCTCCTAAGTTTCCGTGAAAATTCATACAGAGTATAATGCCTGAACAGAGGTAACTGGCATACAACATACTCATAAAGATTCTATTGTGATTTTTACTTTGTGTTCTCCACTTCTCTGGATGCATCATGTTTCGTCCCAGCTGATTTTGTAAGGTTAGTGTCATACATTACGACTTCCTGTTTGAGTGAAAATGACGTTGGCTTTGTGATTCTAGTATATACCAAGCTTATATCGTTTTTATTCAACTGTCACACTGACAAGAAAAAAATTTAGAATTGCGAGTTTTCTTTTAAAAAAGTGGTTTGTTAACTTTAAACCAAAAGCATCCTACTATACAACTATAAATTCAAATACAATGTAGAAGCATAATAAATTGGATACAATATTATTTCTTAATCTATAAGAAATAAATAAAGATATAAATAAAATAGTAATAAAGATAAATAAAAGGTTTTACAGTATATATTTATTAAATTATAACCTGACAATATTGTTTTGACAGCTAAGTTGTCATTAATGTATTTCTTGTCTAGAAATTAAGAAGAGTGATTTGAATTATTCCCGCAACAAAGCGCTGCTGTGATTGGTTCTTACAAAGCCAAGTTGAAACTCAGTAAATTCACTATTTTGTTTACATGAACAACTAGAAATGTAGTCTAGCAACGCGTACATTGGCAGCATTTGTTTTTTTGATTTTTAGATTTTTTTGAAGACCAAATTATATTTTTTTGCGCACCACTACAGATTGCTATCTCTATAAGGTGACAAAAACTTCTCAAAAGAAACTACATGTTGTGCACAACAGGAATTATAACACTTGCTTTAGTCTAACTTAATACATTCGAAAAACAAAAGCCCCACGTTGGGCGCCAATTGTAACATATTAAAATATCTGTTAGCAAGTAAACAAAAGTTCCACGACTGAACCGTCAACTGTATCCTTTAAAACTCCTCAAGCAAATTAGTAGTTAGGCTACCTGCGTTCTACGGCAAAA
Organism: Agrypnus murinus; assembly: GCA_929113105.1. Lineage (NCBI taxonomy): Eukaryota > Metazoa > Arthropoda > Insecta > Coleoptera > Elateridae > Agrypnus > Agrypnus murinus. The sequence goes on along the minus strand of OV816024.1, from coordinate 42,942,969 downwards.
TCCCATGTTATTTTAAAGGGGCCTCAAAGTTAGCGAAAAGATCACAAATCCCAGATGGCGGCGGCTCGCGACAGCCTATACCGTGTAAGCATATATCATCGTTAACTTCAAATACCTTTTAAAAATACATGGGATTTTGCTATGTATATTTACTAATTAACAACAAATTAAGAGAAAATTCACATACACGTGTCAATTTTAAATTACGGTCGACAGGAATCGATATCAGAACAACTAGTATTTCCCTTATCCAAACATCCAAGCTTTATCAACTAATAATTTTTTTTCTTCTTTAGATGTAATGTAATAATTAAATCGACCCCATTGTAAAAGCATTAGTTTACAATCAACCCTCCTTTGTTAAGAGCATTGATTTTCTAGGGGACCCTTTTTTCACCCCAGCTCAATAGGTAATTAAGAAATATGTATAAAAGGGGGTCTGTCTGTATGTAATATATACAACAGTTGCATCATTTTTAAAAGCATATTCCAGAAAATAATTATCATTTCTAACAAAAGAATTTAATTAACAGCCCTTCGTGGTCGAGTCGATCCACCCTCGGTCCTATGACGTAATATCATAACCGGTGTGTGTGGTATATAAGGAGCGGTTTCCCATGTTTTTTACCCATTATTAAATTGGTCTTTGTAGTGAAGTGATTTCATTATTATACTGTGAAAGCGTTTCAATTGTTTATTAATAATTGTGTAGTGAAAGTGCTTAAAACAATTGTTCCTAAATTATCATTAAATTGTATTTGCTAAAGTATATTGTTTACAACAGTGAAAAATAAGTATCAAGTCATCCAGGTGAGTTATTATTTTTATTTATTTAAAACACTTTAAGTGTTATACAATAAAACGTAGTAATCAAATTTAAAAAAAGGGTACATTATGTTTGGTTTCTAAAAATACATTATTTAAACAATCAGGAATTTTTGACTTATATGATATAACTACAGTGTTACCGTAAAAAACTTCAACTCTTATTAAAGTATTAATTACTTGTCATATCCTATCTACGTAATAATTTAAAAAATAATTATTTGATATAAGAAATTTTAACACTAATTATCCATTGAGTTTTTATTAATATTTAATAACTCTATTAACCAAGGGACCAGTGCTTTTATTACTTTTCTCAAAATCTTTTTCCTAAAATTTTTTCCCCCAAAAATTTTTTCTAATTTTTTTGCTTTTTGCATTTTAACAATTTTAAATTACAACTAGCATAGCATTTTAATATATGAACTGAACTGATTTATGAATCATATTATTTAAATTCCGCTTCAAAACACCTAGTAACTAGGTAATTTTTTTCGGCTTTTAGCTGTTTTCTCAGCGGTACGTGTAAACGAAATATAGAACGAAGTTCTAACTCTAGATTTTAGTTTCAGTGCAGCAACTGAACGCGTATCACTTACCTCTCTTCGCATCCATACTTAAACGTCTACAAGAATAAAAAAGATGTCATTCGCAATTCAGCTTCTTGATAACCTAAGGGATCTTGCATGCAACCCGCAGCTACAAGGTAATGCTCGAACCATCTCGAATGCTTTAAAGCAATGTACCTCAGCTATATGGAGAATCAATAGTGCACTGAAAAAAGAAACATCCATAGGGGTGAAGAACCATCTATCAACCAGTCTGGCCCAAGCAAGATCATACAGCGAGATTATTAAAGCCTTAAAAACTGTAGGTGGGAGCAATAGCCAGCGAAAAGAGACCGCTCGTGATCGCGTGAAGTGGTCAAACATGAAGGCAGCCTTTAAGTCGCGCATCCGGACTGCTGTAATCACCAACAACAAGCATATCGAGCCGAAAGTATTCATGAGTGACTGCTCAACCATTTTTCAACTACGTATTCTAAACGCCTTAAAGAAAGATGCAGCGTTAAAAGTAAACACGATTTTAACTAGATTATTCGAGATCAAGAAGAGAGATGAGATCATAGAGGAAATAAAGTACTTGAATACAAGAAATGCAGCCATTTATCAGGATAGTGATATATCCCATTGGTTCGTAGACAATATTCAAAACTCTATACTGAAAGATCTCGAGGAATTTCAAGTAAGTTTAAAAAAATCTCATAAGTTAGAAATAAACTAATGAGCGCATATTTCTTTATCTAGCAAAAGGAGAGCGGATGGAGCTTCAAATCAATCATCAACCTCCAAGTAAACATAAACAAGTTTACCCAGCAACTAGGCTCATCATACATCGAGCTGCCCGAGCAAATAAAAAAGAAGAAAGCTTTCATCAATGTACAGAATAATGATGAAGCCTGCTTCGCATGGGCCGTGACATCAGCATTATATCCAGTACGTAGTGACATAGCCAAAAGGACCAACAGTTACCCACACTTCTCTACAGTACTGAATCTTAAAGACATTACAATGCCGATGACGATTAAACAAATACCCAGATTCGAATGCCGAAATAACATTTCCGTTAATGTATACATTCTGGAGAAGCGGAAGGGTAAGAAAAAGTTTAGCGTGCACCCCACGTACTTAACAAAAGATAAACAGGACAAACATATCAACCTCTTGCTTCTCCAGGATGTATATTACGATGATAATGAAGAGGCAGCTAATGATGATTGTAAGCCACGCTTCCATTATGTATGGATTAAAAATCTAAGTCGGCTACTATCATCACAGCTTAGCCGAGACCACTATCATAAGTTCTTTTGCGATAGATGCCTCCACTACTTCCATACTGAGCAAAAATTGTCGATGCATGAAGTAGACTGTGTTAAAATGAATTAATGCAAAGTTAGGCTACCAACAGCTGAGCAGGCAAAAGTACTATTTAAAAATCATAAGCATAAAGAATCAATGCCATTCATCATATATGCCGATTTAGAGTGTCTGCTGATACCGACTAGTGAAAAGGACAAGGTACAAGACCATATCCCCCATAGTATAGCAAACGTTAAATTAACTACTAACTACGTTAAATGCTCCTATGATGATACCTTGTCCTTTTACCGGGCTTATCGTGGCGAGGACTCTCAAGGATGGTTTGTTCGAGAGATGAAGCAGTTTGCTGAGAACGTTGAGACGGTGTTTTTCTGCCCTCTACCTATGGACACCTTATCGCCTGAGCAAGACGATGAATTCCGTACCGCTACACATTGTCACATATGTCTGGAGCCATTTTCTGTACATAACAACAAAGTGAGGGATCATTGTCACCTTACCAGTAAGTATCGTGGTCCCGCCCATACAAATTGTAACATCAACTACAAGGACAGCTATACCATACCCGTAGTTTTCTATAACTTAAGCGAGTATGACAGTCATTTCATTATTAAGAACCTAGCTTCAAACTTTGACGGACGAGTAGACCTTCCAATCAATAAAGAGCGCTATATATCTTTTACTAAGAATGTAGAGCACAATTTAATAAAATTCAGATTTAGACTCTTTTAGATTTTTGGCTAGCGGTCTAGAAACTTTGGCATCCTATTTAGATGTATACACACATTTAAAATCACAATTCCTAGACTTAGACGAATCAAAATTCAAAATTCTGACTAAGAAGGGGTCTTCCCTTATGATTACATTAATAACTGGACGAAACTTTATGAGACACAATTACCAGGCAAATCCAAATTCTACAATAGTTTAACAGATACAGCTATAACGGAAGAATGCTATACACATGCCGAGAATGTATGGGACTCTTTCGGTTGTCAAAATTTAGGCGAGTACAGTGATTTATACCTGAAAACAGATGTATTGCTTCTAGCCGATGTGTTTGAGCAGTTTCAGTCAAGCAGTTTGAAAACGTACGGCTTATACCCGGCGCATTACTATACTCTACCCGGATACACCTGGGATTGTATGCTTAAGTCAACCAAAATTAATCTCGAACTACTTACGAATATCGATAAAGTTTTATTTATCGAGCGCGGTATTCGCGGGGGTCTATGCCAATGCTCAAAACGGTATGCTGAAGCCAACAACGAATTTCTACCTAATTATAATCCTCAAAAACCAACAACATTTTTAATTTATGATGATATTAATAATCAATACGGTTGGGCGATGTCTCAGTACCTGCCATATGGAGGATTTGAATGGGTAAAAGATGATTTTGATTTAGACAACTTTAATTTCAATGTACCGACAGACAATTCTGAAGGATACATTCTCGAGGTTGATCTAGAATACCCTCAAGCCATTCACGACGCCCATGCAGATCTTCCATATTGTCCTGAGCATCGCACGCCGCCAAATTCAAAAGAGACAAAATTAATTTGTTACAATTTGTATGGGCGGGACCACGATACTTACTGGTAAGGTGACAATGAACCCTCACATTGTTGTTATCTACAGAAAATGGCTCCAGACATATGTGACAATGTGTAGCGGTACGGAATTCATCGTCTTGCTCAGGCGATAGGGTGTCCATAGGTAGAGGGCAAAGAAACACCGTCTCAACGTTCGCAGCAAACTGCTTCATCTCTCGAACAAACCATCCTTGAGAGTCCTCGCCAAGATAAGCCCGGTAAAAGGACAAGGTATCATCATAGGAGCATTTAACGTAGTTAGTAGTTAATTTAACGTTTGCTATACTATGGGGGATATGGTCTTGTACCTTGTCCTTTTCACTAGTCGGTATCAGCAGACACTCTAAATCGGCATATATGATGAATGGCATTGATTCTTTATGCTTATGATTTTTAAATAGTACTTTTGCCTGCTCAGCTGTTGGTAGCCTAACTTTGCATTAATTCATTTTAACACAGTCTACTTCATGCATCGACAATTTTTGCTCAGTATGGAAGTAGTGGAGGCATCTATCGCAAAAGAACTTATGATAGTGATCTCGGCTAAGCTGTAATGATAGTAGCCGACTTAGATTCTTAATCCATACATAATGGAAGCGTGGCTTACAATCATCATTAGCTGCCTCTTCATTATCATCGTAATATACATCCTGGAGAAGCAAGAGGTTGATATGTTTGTCCTGTTTATCTTTTGTTAAATACGTGGGGTGCACGCTAAACTTCTTCTTACCCTTCCGCTTCTCCAGAATGTATACATTAACGGAAATGTTATTTCGGCATTCGAATCTGGGTATTTGTTTAATCGTCATCGGCATTGTAATGTCTTTAAGATCAGTACTGTAGAGAAGTGTGGGTAACTGTTGGTCCTTTTGGCTATGTCACTACGTACTGGATATAATGCTGATGTCACGGCCCATGCGAAGCAGGCTTCATCATTATTCTGTACATTGATGAAAGCTTTCTTCTTTTTTATTTGCTCGGGCAGCTCGATGTATGATGAGCCTAGTTGCTGGGTAAACTTGTTGATGTTTACTTGGAGGTTGATGATTGATTTGAAGCTCCATCCGCTCTCCTTTTGCTAGATATGGAATATGCGCGCATTAGTTTATTTCTAACTTATGAGATTTTTTTAAACTTACTTGAAATTCCTCGAGATCTTTCAGTATAGAGTTTTGAATATTGTCTACGAACCAATGGGATATATCACTATCCTGATAAATGGCTGCATTTCTTGTATTCAAGTACTTTATTTCCTCTATGATCTCATCTCTCTTCTTGATCTCGAATAATCTAGTTAAAATCGTGTTTACTTTTAACGCTGCATCTTTCTTTAAGGCGTTTAGAATACGTCGTTGAAAAATGGTTGAGCAGTCACTCATGAATACTTTCGGCTCGATATGCTTGTTGTTGGTGATTACAGCAGTCCGGATGCGCGACTTAAAGGCTGCCTTCATGTTTGACCACTTCACGCGATCACGAGCGGTCTCTTTTCGCTGGCTATTGCTCCCACCTACAGTTTTTAAGGCTTTAATAATCTCGCTGTATGATCTTGCTTGGGCCAGACTGGTTGATAGATGGTTCTTCACCCCTATGGATGTTTCTTTTTTCAGTGCACTATTGATTCTCCATATAGCTGAGGTACATTGCTTTAAAGCATTCGAGATGGTTCGAGCATTACCTTGTAGCTGCGGGTTGCATGCAAGATCCCTTAGGTTATCAAGAAGCTGAATTGCGAATGACATCTTTTTTATTCTTGTAGACGTTTAAGTATGGATGCGAAGAGAGGTAAGTGATACGCGTTCAGTTGCTGCACTGAAACTAAAATCTAGAGTTAGAACTTCGTTCTATATTTCGTTTACACGTACCGCTGAGAAAACAGCTAAAAGCCGAAAAAAATTACCTAGTTACTAGGTGTTTTGAAGCGGAATTTAAATAATATGATTCATAAATCAGTTCAGTTCATATATTAAAATGCTATGCTAGTTGTAATTTAAAATTGTTAAAATGCAAAAAGCAAAAAAATTAGAAAAAATTTTTGGGGGAAAAAATTTTAGGAAAAAGATTTTGAGAAAAGTAATAAAAGCACTGGTCCCTTGGTTAATAGAGTTATTAAATATTAATAAAAACTCAATGGATAATTAGTGTTAAAATTTCTTATATCAAATAATTATTTTTTAAATTATTACGTAGATAGGATATGACAAGTAATTAATACTTTAATAAGAGTTGAAGTTTTTTACGGTAACACTGTAGTTATATCATATAAGTCAAAAATTCCTGATTGTTTAAATAATGTATTTTTAGAAACAAAACATAATGTACCCTTTTTTTAAATTTGATTACTACGTTTTATTGTATAACACTTAAAGTGTTTTAAATAAATAAAAATAGTAACTCACCTGGATGACTTGATACTTATTTTTCACTGTTGTAAACAATATACTTTAGCAAATACAATTTAATGATAATTTAGGAACAATTGTTTTAAGCACTTTCACTACACAATTATTAATAAACAATTGAAACGCTTTCACAGTATAATAATGAAATCACTTCACTACAAAGACCAATTTAATAATGGGTAAAAAACATGGGAAACCGCTCCTTATATACCACACACACCGGTTATGATATTACGTCATAGGACCGAGGGTGGATCGACTCGACCACGAAGGGCTGTTAATTAAATTCTTTTGTTAGAAATGATAATTATTTTCTGGAATATGCTTTTAAAAATGATGCAACTGTTGTATATATTACATACAGACAGACCCACTTTTATACATATATCTTAATTACCTATTGAGCTGGGGTGAAAAAAGGGTCCCCTAGAAAATCAATGCTCTTAACAAAGGAGGGTTGATTGTATACTAATGCTTTTACAATGGGGTCGATTTAATTATTACATTACATCTAAAGAAGGAAAAAAAATTATTAGTTGATAAAACTTGGATGTTTGGATAAGAGAAATACTAGTTGTTCTGATATCGATTCCTGTCGACCGTAATTTAAAGTTGACACGTGTATGTGAATTTTTTCTTAATTTGTTGTTAATTAATAAATATACATCAAAAATCAAATCCCAAAATCCCCTGTATTTTTAAAAGGTATTTGAAGTTAACGATGATATATGCTTATACGGTATACGCTGTCGCGAGCCGCCGCCATCTGGGATTTGTGATCTTTTCGCTAACTTTGAGGCCCCTTTAAAATAACATGGGATTTTACCGCAGAACGCAGGTAGCCTAACTACTCAAATTAGAAACTATACTTAGATTAATTAATTACTATAGATTAAACGTATGCCCCGGTAGAGTTCTTTCTTATTCGAATTGAGTGCGGGAGGAAGCAGTAAATAATCTGGAAATGATATTAAAAGCGCTACCCAGTTGTTAGTTTATTAGATAACACTTTATTAGATAACCCTATAATCCATAGGGCATGGGAAAAGATTTCCAAAAAATGATATTGATATATTCTGAATAAATCGTTTTAAGAGAGTAAACTTTATTCGGTGTTAGAACACTAACAATTAGTTGATCAGATGCAACGTCATGATAAATGGACATTTAAATATATTTGTTTGTTAAAACAAAACATTATTCAGTCATTTTGCAAACTACAATTGTTGTCATTACTTGTATCTAAGTACATATAGGCAAGATAAGTAATAAACAAAACGGAGGAAAATCTGTTTAAAAAATATAATTGTCAAATAATATACATTGTTGATTTACTATAATTTGGTTTGAATTGCAATAGTCCTTTTTTATTAATATCGGCATATAAGATGCTATAATTATATTGAAGAATTATCACACCGACTGAGACTCCAACCCAGGACCCTCTGCTTTCCGGGCAGAAGCTCTACCGCTGAGCTATCTGAGATGGTTTTTAGTGGATTTACAATATGTATGTATATTGTGTTGAACCAAAGTATATGTATGTATTTCCTAATTCATAAATATTAACACTAAGGAAGAATTCGTTCCTCTTTCTTTTATTGAAAAATCAAATTAAAGAAATATTTGTAATTAATGTCTACTGGAAAAACTTTGTTCTAGAAAGAGATTATTAATTTTTTCTAGCACTCAACTTAAATAGTTGTAGCTTATAAGTAAATGTTATTGAAAAAATGATCTGGGTGAATTATTAATTCACTCTTTAGCTGGCTTTTCTATTTGTTAATTATTCATCGGCATTAAAATAGTCGAACTAAATCTTAACGATAGCACAAAAATGCGCAATTTCGCACAAGACGAAAAGAACTAAAACTGTCGGTAAAATAATTCACATTAATCTTTCGACGCAATGACTCTAACTTCAACCCCAACTTACTCACTGTTTTTTAAGTGGGGTGATTTGCGTGTAGCCATCCGAAATAAACCATGACGGAAAGTTCGGCCAATACAAAAATTGTGCAAAATTCTGTCTGCGATTATTTTTTGCACAACTGCACAAGTGGGAATTTGAAGCTATAAAAACATTCGTTCTTTATTGCTACTTATCGATTTTAATTTTAACTAAGGCGAAATATTTTGTTATTATACAAGGTGTTGACAATTATTTTACACAAAACGAGTTACCCAACTTTGAACACGTTACAGAATAAAGATTGTATAAATTATGGTCTTCATTTCCAAAAGCCTAGTATGGTGATATTAAGAAGATGGATTTAAAATAACAGTCTGAAAGTCATACACATTGAGATCTTTCCTTGAGCATCTTTCTAAGAGTCAAATAAATGAAAAGAGACTATCTAGCAATATTAATACATTTATATTTATATACTACATACTTATTCGAAATATTTAAGCAGTACTAGCACTTTCTAATATATAAGATTAAATTTTTATGAGTAATAAAATTTTGGTGAAATCGCATATTATTGACATAATATAAACATTATCTACGTTACAACTTTCTACTCTAGAATGTTTAATTGAAATGGTTTTAATGAATTAATGTATGTAGAAAAAACAATTCTAGCTAGCTTCAATTTTCTTTTGTATGAATTTAATTAATGCAAAGTAGTTGGTGCATTATCAACTATACTTAGTTCAAAATAATAAATGCTGATAGAGAGCGTTACCCTGCTGGTCAAAATCCAAGAAAGGTGCCTGTTTAGAATTCTGCATTGGAGTAAGTACCGATCAACCAAAATATTGTACTCTGCAGCAATAATCTTCTCGTGAATAACAAGAACGCTTAAAAAGCACACGAGCTGCAATCCAACGAAAGCAGCAAGGTCAATTCTTAACTTACCAATCGATGTCTTATAGCTTTCAGAATAGCTTGCACATGAGAAGTATCTATGTATTTATGTCACAAAAGAACATAAAAACACAAAGAATTTTAATAAAAATGCTATGGAATTAATTTTCCAATTATTAAATGACTTGTTCAAAATAATTCGAAAAAGCTCTAATATTTTAGGGAAAACTCTGTAATTTTATAAAGAATACTCTTGCATGAAGAAAAACCTAGGTATATTAAACTTCAAATACCTCATCAAAAACTGTAATATCGAGTGCATAACTGTTACAAGTGTTTTCTATCTTCAAGATAACACATAAGGAATAATAAAAAGATACATAAACTATATTGATATTATTGTAGCGTTGCGGGGACACTGCTTTTCGACATGCCCCTCAAGTTAGTAAAAAATACAATGAAAAACGAAACTTACGGAATGTAAGATTTCCCACTGGAACGAAAGCAATACTTTTGGTGGGCGATATGTTCCTATGTAATTGTAGTGACATTGTCCCATTACCGCTCGTTAGTAATTAATAGTAATCCACACAGCGGTACGGTAGCCACTGAAAACGTGGATAACAAATATGCCTAGCCAAGATACTACAAATCTTAAGTTATCAAACTAAAAAAAAAATACTATGGTTGTGATTAGTAGACATTACAAGCGTTACTAATTCGCTACTAGGAAAATAAAATAGTAATCCCCTACTACCTACTCAGAACCCTACGGTGCTTTGTGCTTAGCTTTAATCCTTATCTATCACGTAAAAACGAGTTGCTAGAAAATCTTAGAAGTAGGTACCTGCTAAAAACAGTGATACATAAGACAAATCTACCTAGTTAGAGAGTTATTACGTTGTTTTTATAACTTAAGTTTTCCAGTCTCTGAGTTACCTTAACTGGAGGTTAACCGCTATTCTTCGTTGATATGTTTGTTGAGACAATTGTATCCACAGTAACTAACTGAGGGCAGGGCGACTATGACTTTCTTTCATGACTGGACCGATCTACGACCTCCCTTAATTTACGGATGCGTGGTCGCTGATCACAGCTGAACTCTAATAACACAGAGAGACTGGTTCTATATGTCTATCCTGTCAGTGGCCTGCCGACCACTGATTTGTGGAAGACTGCGTCGCCAGGTAGTTTCCTGGTGAAATCGAAACAGTAGATTAGTCATCACTCTGGATATCTTCGGTTCACTCGGTTGACTCCACGTTAAGTGGGCCGAGGTATCCAGATTCCAAAACATCCGATACGATTGAGTCCAGTAAGGCTACACTGGGGGATCATCCTAAAGTATGTTGATGTGAACATATAGTCTCTCACATCCATTGTCGGCCTTTGGGAGGTGCGAGGTCGGGCGCCGCCCGAGGGCGCTAGGCTGTTTGGAACGCCGAAATTAGTAAAATCATTAAAATCATTCGATAACAGTAACTTTTTAAAGTTAATAAGGACTCTGCCCGAGGGCGCCAAGAGGGCTAAGACCGGCACTGCTCACATCTAAGACAATTACACCTCCACGCGATAAATTTCGGTCTCTACTTTGGGCAGAGTTGAACTGGGCGCTGTCGAATGCTGTTCAGCCGTTCATTGGTATATCGGGGTGGGCAGATTCTACTTAAAGCCCTACTCACACTTTGGATGTACTCAACCGGGCTCTGGCTTTTTTTTGTTGCGCTGGGCAGTGGTTAATTCTCATGCTGCGCTAGTGGTGAAAGGGATAGACCCTGACGGGTGAGCACATTAGTAGCTCCGGTACTAGCTTGAGCAGTTAACAGAAAGTGGATAGCAACCACGCTTCCACCAGTGAGAATTTTGTCACGCTCTAAACTTTGTTTTCACTATTTTTAATTATTTGTTCGTGTGGCGGCGCGATTTAACAATTGTTGTTCCGTGAGGTGCTGCCCTCGCTGTTAAAATTGGTACTTTGGGTATTTTTCGAGTTTTTGGGGCTCTCGCTCTTGACAAGTAGAAGAGAAAACGTCACATCTTCCTCTTTGAGGAGAAAAATCGTTAACTGTGATAGTGTCGTACTTTATTCCATTCTGTAGAATGTAATTTACCCTATGAGGTACGGGAGTCTTTTGGATAAAGTTTGTTGTAGGCAATTGTTTGAGTCGTCGTTGGTTGTCCACTACCCCGGTGTTGGGGGAGAAAAATTAAGACGCAGCCATCACAGAGAAGTAAATTTTATGTATCTCAGAGGAAGTCCCATCTACAGCTAGGAAGTCCTTCCGACTATTTTAAATATCTGTCAAGACGTCATATCTTCCGGGTTTTGCAACCCTTAGGGATCCAGTATTCATTATCAAGGTACCATCTTTCAACAATTTCGCAAGGTACTGTGTTTTTGTGATTAATTTCTTTATTGTGGTGCGAGTGCTAATAAATTACGTCGTTTTATAATTAAAGGTTAATTTGAAATTGGAAAACATTTAAATATTAATAATCAAATTTAATACTAATAAAGTTAAAATACTTTATTCGAATTGTATGGTTAAAAGTAAATTGTTGATAACTAGATTCAGGCAGGTGTTGTGTAAGCTTAAATGTACTAGTATTCACCTCTTTTTTTTTGTCTAGATAATGCTCTCACTTTGATTTTATGTGTGTTTGCAATTTATTTTTATATTATACAGCTTGTAAATGTTTGTACAAATATCGTATTAGAAGCTAACCTTTTCTTTCAAAAGGAATATTATATTGTTTATCGTATGTTAATATTCATATAATGCTATCAAGTATTTTAAAGTAATTTGCGCTAAATATTTTGATGTACAGCGGAAGTGTTCGATTAATTATTGATTAATATTGCACATTTATTTACAATTTATTATTTTCAGATCTGATGCAATTTTATTATTTGCATTATTCGCCTTATTTAATCTTTATACTGCGTTTTGAGTAGTAATTGGACGCACTACGCCCGATATGGGTACAGTTTTAAATATTTAATATTATTTTTTGCGTCTCGAAGAACCACCGGTCGTGTTACGTGCGTTTGCGCAATCGTTCGTTAATGCGTCTATTATTTATGTGGATTATTCTTATATCAGCTAATGATAATATAAAAGGGTGTAGGGCTATATCCAAATACTTAGCAACCCTAAACCAAATTAGGTGCAACTAGATTTTCTTTTATTATAAACATTATAATTTTTCAGTTTAGTTTGTTTAATAAATTGAACACTGCAGCTTATGAATATGTTCCTGAATTAATGAATTTGTTCTTGCGCTCTTGGAACGATATTTCTTTGTTTTGTTTATCATATTAGATTTGATAGCCTTGTGAGGTCTATTAGAGAAAGCTTCATTTTGTTATTTATATTTCATGAATGAGAAATATTGGTTTTCTTTTGTAAGTTATAAGTTGCAAGCTATTGCTTGCCCTTTTCTTTGTCAACCATAACGTGGTGATTAATTATTCTTTTAAATAAATATTTCTTGGGGTGTCAAATACTTGTTGTGTTTTATTTAATGCTAAAACATTGCTATTGGTCTGATCGTCGACCACAAATCGTCAGGGAAATTACGTCGGCTTTGTGTGGCGCCCATATGTTTTATACGAACCCATCCCATCTGCGATTGAGCAGCGGCAGCCTCCCTTATAGTAAGGACCAATTGTTATTTGGCGCGTAACAATTTGTATCACTTACTTAAGAACATAACGCGCTAATTGAGCGCACTGTAAACATATTCGTAGCAATTAAGCTCTATGTAGTTATAAATAACTAATGCTGGTAAAATCGACCCAAAAAGTTCTAAATAAGTGTTTATATTATAGCTTTAAAAAAAGGCCAAGCATTATTGGAAAGCACAATCTTGCTATTCAATTGTAAAAATGTTTTTTGAAAATTTCACACATCTTTTAAACTCGCGTAAACGGTCAATCACATTTTAGAAATTAAATTATTTTAACCAATCACGTTTTTTGTTGTCAGAAAATATTAAGTTCTTAAAAGAATGCTTGTTTCTGACTCGAACAATATTGATTTATGAAATTCTAATGATCGATTATGAAGATTATGAATAATTTTGATAATTATAAATAATAATATAATTTGATAATTTAAAATTCATATAATTGCCTAATTTAAGACAGCAATATATCTTGAAGGCAATTGGCATGTTTTCATTTTCTTCACGAAGGAAAATCAAAGCGTAAAAATAACAAAATCGTTTAATTACAGTTACGTTCCAGTGGGACATGGGTATTTGATTGAGTCCGTCAATTGGAACACAATCCAAGTGAGTAGAAATGTGTTAGAACGAATAGCTACAAATTAAGTTGAAATGAGTTTACTGGGGTATTTCTTTCTACAACACGCAGTTGTTTGTTTTACCTTCTCTCCTACGCAATTACTGAATACAGGATTTAGCGATCTACACACTAAATTAAAATTTATACAAAAGGCTCCCCTCCAATGAATAAGAAATAGTTCCTATTTTTGTATTCTATACAGTTTGTTGTTACAAAAAAAATTATTTGTAATTCAAAAACAAAAGACGTCTATATGGATTAAGGTACTACTTCGTTTAAGTTATTTTTATCCTAAAGGAACAATCTACTTTTACAATATTATTGTTTTTTTAAAATTCATTTTTAGACACATCAGCACAAAATATCAAAAACAAAATCTTAATGAAACATCTTTTATACGTCAGCAGTTGTTCAGTAAGAGGACTGTCCAATAGGATTTATCAAATAAATATATTGCCGAGTTGGTACTGGCCTGGGAGTATGTACCTCACAGGCGACTCTGATTTTAATACTTATAATCACTATTTGATAAGAGATCGCCAAAAACTGAAAGTTATCAAGAAGGTTCATGTAAGGTTCTGTAATCAAATGAAATTTAAATAAATGTGTCCTATATACTTTTTTAAGCAGTGTATACTACAATAGTAATTTACGTTATAAGTCCTGGAAATGGAATTTAACAGTCGAGTAAGATGTTACGGACAAGACGACGAAGGAGCCGAGTCCGGAACATCGAAACGAGACTGTAAGACCATTTCTAGGACGAATGACGCAATGCGTTTTATTTCATAATGCAATTATTGGAATATTGGTTTAATTTAAAAAAAAATTATATAAAATAAATTTCCGAATGCAAAATATGGACATCTATGAAGAACGAGTTTCCATGGTAACTGATTACGTACTAAAACGTTGTCTAGGTGATTGATTGTATTTGCGTCCGGTAAAATCTTTTATTTCATACTGTCCGGTAAAAGGGTATTTACCGGACTCATTTGAGTCCGGTAAATGAATTATTACGTTACAAGGCCGGTAAAAAATTTTACCGGACTGAAAATCCAATTTGAGTCCGGTAAAAAATTTTACCGGACTGAAAATCTAATTTGAGTCCGGTAAAAAATTTTACCGGACTGAAAATTTTAAATGCATTTTTTTAAAAAATGAACAATGTGAGGCAGTATGAAATAAAACGCCTTACGTCATACTTCCGGTAAACCATTACAGTAGCTCGTTTCAACATTCGAGACTCGGCTCCTTCGTCGCCTCGTCCCGAAACGTTTTCAACTCGCTACTGTAAACTTGGGTTTACCGGACTTATAACGTAATATACTATTACAGTCACAAGTCCTGTAAAATTGTTTACAAGCATACTAGACCGTAAAATCGCATGTTCTGGACTAAAAAGTTTGACGTAGAACTGACAAATGTGACACAGTATGAACTAATACTTATATACGTTACTAGTCCGGAAAGTGCTATTTTACTGAACGGGTGGGCAAATCCCTTCCTGTGAGTCCAGTGACAACTGAGAGGTCATGTGAAAATTGTTTGTACCTGTGATGCACAATATTTGTTTGGTGACTGATTAAATAATTAATAACTCAAATAAGTAAGAAATACAAAGTAGGTAACGATTTTAATTTAATTATTGTTTGTTTATATTTCGTTGTGATTAAACTGTAGCTAAATAACAAGTAACTAACTTAAGTGACTTCCATGACAGCAATATCTATCTTCCTACCAAATTCCCATCAAGACCATCCCACACTTGACATGAACTCGGCCGGACAGTGGTTAGTCCGCATGCTGAACTAGGACAAAGGTTTTCAGGAGACTCCAATGGATGAGCACTAGCATGAAGAGCAAGCAGAGGATGAATAACTGGCAACATTCACTTAAGAGACGCACTAATTAAGCGTTCCGTTATTACTCACCTAAATGGGGTAAGCCTTCACGGCTGGTATGTCACATAAATCTGCGATGACACAAATGTTAAGTAGCACGTTAAGCCTCTGACCTAATATTACAACGTATACAACCTCCTGTACTGATGATTTGTCTAGGGTGTTTTGTTTGAAATGCTGTATCTCTCGCATTATCTAAGCAGACTATATATTAGATGTGTTGAAATTAATCACAAATACGGTGTGTTTTTGGTATCAATCGAAAGAAGAATTTATTTTACGTCAAAAACATATTAAACTTTATTAAGAAAACCAAAAACTATTTAGAAAAATAATTAAAAAGCTTACGGATTTATTGCTTTTGGTAATAAGCTATAAAGAAAAGCTGAAAGCTGTACGCTGATTGGCCTTGCGGTTAACCCATCAGATTCATAATCAGAAATCGCGGATTTAAACCCCATTCTCGTATACTTTTTTTTGATATCTACAGAGAGATCAAGATTGAATGTCCTGATCCTACACTACTTTCCACGAGATTGATATCAATATTTACATCCATCACCTGTGAGTCAGGACAAAAATAGTGGTGTGCGGATGACATTCAAAAAAACTAACCTCCAAAGTAATGTACAAAAACTTAGAAACACTATGGTTTGTATGAAATTAAAAACATGAAAAGGTCGTTTTTAATTAAAAAATATATTGAAATGGTTATAAGGATTGTTTATTTTTTCTCATTTAAACTATGCAAAAGTTTATCCTTTTCATACAAAATAAACATCAGAAAGAAGGGTACATGATAAGCCGCACTTTTGGGCCACACTCCATTAAAATACATGCAATTGCTTGGGCCACTGTAGAATTTACTGAAAAACCTCGTTCATCCGACAAAGTGAACCCTTACTAGAGGAAAGCCATCAAGAGCATTCTCTACACGCTGAAATACCCAGAACAGATACAAAGGTTGGGGGAGGGGGAGGTTAAATACCTCTGAAATGTCTCCTTGACCTGTCTAAGCTTTAATTTAAGCTTAATTTAGTCACTGCGAACGGACAGAAGAATTCTCCATACGCCGAACAATACCGATTATATGACGGGGGGGGGAGGGAACTTTCGAAACTGCATTTTAACCTGCGAACGCTAATCCGTGATCAAATCCAGTAGACAAGGACCAGACAATCTCGGATCGTCGAACTATCTATACGATACGGAAAGTTAGGGGGAAAGGGGGGGGGAGGTAGGATTTATGTAATTCCCCAGTATTACAGCCCAACCACTCTACCGCAAATCTTTGAAAGGTCAGCCTTTTCAGTCGCAGCGTCATTAACTAACTTGAAATATCCAAGTTAGAAGGCGGGGGGGGGGGTAAAATTCCTTTGAAGCGTCTCTTTGACCTGTCTAAGCTTTAATTTAAGCTTAATTTAGTCACTGCGAACGGGCAGAAGAATTCTCTATACGCCGAACAATACCGATTATATGACGGGGGGAGGGAACTTTCGAAACTGCATTTTAACCTGCGAACGCTAATCCGTGATCAAATCCAGTAGACAAGGACCAGACAATCTCGGATCGTCGAACTATCTATACGATACGGAAAGTTAGGGGGAAAGGGGGGGGAGGTAGGATTTATGTAGATTCCCCAGTATTACAGCCCAACCACTCTACCGCAAATCTTTGAAAGGTCAGCCTTTTCAGTCGCAGCGTCATTAACTAACTTGAAATATCCAAGTTAGAAGGCGGGGGGGGGGTAAAATTCCTTTGAAGCGTCTCTTTGACCTGTCTAAGCTTTAATTTAAGCTTAATTTAGTCACTGCGAACGGGCAGAAGAATTCTCCATACGCCGAACAATACCGATTATATGACGGGGGGAGGGAACTTTCGAAACTGCATTTTAACCTGCGAACGCTAATCCGTGATCAAATCCAGTAGACAAGGACCAGACAATCTCGGATCGTCGAACTATCTATACGATACGGAAAGTTAGGGGGAAAGGGGGGGGAGGTAGGATTTATGTAGATTCCCCAGTATTACAGCCCAACCACTCTACCGCAAATCTTTGAAAGGTCAGCCTTTTCAGTCGCAGCGTCATTAACTAACTTGAAATATCCAAGTTAGAAGGCGGGTGGGGGGGGGTAAAATTCCTTTGAAGCGTCTCTTTGACCTGTCTAAGCTTTAATTTAAGCTTAATTTAGTCACTGCGAACGGGCAGAAGAATTCTCCATACGCCGAACAATACCGATTATATGACGGGGGGAGGGAACTTTCGAAACTGCATTTTAACCTGCGAACGCTAATCCGTGATCAAATCCAGTAGACAAGGACCAGACAATCTCGGATCGTCGAACTATCTATACGATACGGAAAGTTAGGGGGAAAGGGGGGGGGAGGTAGGATTTATGTAGATGCCCCAGTATTACAGCCCAACCACTCTACCGCAAATCTTTGAAAGGTCAGCCTTTTCAGTCGCAGCGTCATTAACTAACTTGAAATATCCAAGTTAGAAGGCGGGGGGGGGGGTAAAATTCCTTTGAAGCGTCTCTTTGACCTGTCTAAGCTTTAATTTAAGCTTAATTTAGTCACTGCGAACGGGCAGAAGAATTCTCCATACGCCGAACAATACCGATTATATGACGGGGGGGAGGGAACTTTCGAAACTGCATTTTAACCTGCGAACGCTAATCCGTGATCAAATCCAGTAGACAAGGACCAGACAATCTCGGATCGTCGAACTATCTATACGATACGGAAAGTTAGGGGGAAAGGGGGGGGAGGTAGGATTTATGTAGATGCCCCAGTATTACAGCCCAACCACTCTACCGCAAATCTTTGAAAGGTCAGCCTTTTCAGTCGCAGCGTCATTAACTAACTTGAAATATCCAAGTTAGAAGGCGGGGGGGGGGGTAAAATTCCTTTGAAGCGTCTCTTTGACCTGTCTAAGCTTTAATTTAAGCTTAATTTAGTCACTGCGAACGGGCAGAAGAATTCTCCATACGCCGAACAATACCGATTATATGACGGGGGGGGAAAGAACTTTCGAAACTGCATTTTAACCTGCGAACGCTAATCCGTGATCAAATCCAGTAGACAAGGACCAGACAATCTCGGATCGTCGAACTATCTATACGATACGGAAAGTTAGGGGGAAAGGGGGGGGGGAGGTAGGATTTATGTAATTCCCCAGTATTACAGCCCAACCACTCTACCGCAAATCTTTGAAAGGTCAGCCTTTTCAGTCGCAGCGTCATTAACTAACTTGAAATATCCAAGTTAGAAGGCGGGGGGGGGGGGTAAAATTCCTTTGAAGCGTCTCTTTGACCTGTCTAAGCTTTAATTTAAGCTTAATTTAGTCACTGCGAACGGGCAGAAGAATTCTCCATACGCCGAACAATACCGATTATATGACGGGGGGAGGGAACTTTCGAAACTGCATTTTAACCTGCGAACGCTAATCCGTGATCAAATCCAGTAGACAAGGACCAGACAATCTCGGAACGTCGAACTATCTATACGATACGGAAAGTTAGGGGGAAAGGGGGGGGAGGTAGGATTTATGTAGATTCCCCAGTATTACAGCCCAACCACTCTACCGCAAATCTTTGAAAGGTCAGCCTTTTCAGTCGCAGCGTCATTAACTAACTTGAAATATCCAAGTTAGAAGGCGGGGGGGGGGTAAAATTCCTTTGAAGCGTCTCTTTGACCTGTCTAAGCTTTAATTTAAGCTTAATTTAGTCACTGCGAACGGGCAGAAGAATTCTCCATACGCCGAACAATACCGATTATATGACGGGGGGGAGGGAACTTTCGAAACTGCATTTTAACCTGCGAACGCTAATCCGTGATCAAATCCAGTAGACAAGGACCAGACAATCTCGGATCGTCGAACTATCTATACGATACGGAAAGTTAGGGGGAAAGGGGGGGAGGTAGGATTTATGTAGATTCCCCAGTATTACAGCCCAACCACTCTACCGCAAATCTTTGAAAGGTCAGCCTTTTCAGTCGCAGCGTCATTAACTAACTTGAAATATCCAAGTTAGAAGGCGGGGGGGGTAAAATTCCTTTGAAGCGTCTCTTTGACCTGTCTAAGCTTTAATTTAAGCTTAATTTAGTCACTGCGAACGGGCAGAAGAATTCTCCATACGCCGAACAATACCGATTATATGACGGGGGGGGAAAGAACTTTCGAAACTGCATTTTAACCTGCGAACGCTAATCCGTGATCAAATCCAGTAGACAAGGACCAGACAATCTCAGATCGTCGAACTATCTATACGATACGGAAAGTTAGGGGGAAAGGGGGGGGAGGTAGGATTTATGTAGATTCCCCAGTATTACAGCCCAACCACTCTACCGCAAATCTTTGAAAGGTCAGCCTTTTCAGTCGCAGCGTCATTAACTAACTTGAAATATCCAAGTTAGAAGGCGGGGGGGGGGGGTAAAATTCCTTTGAAGCGTCTCTTTGACCTGTCTAAGCTTTAATTTAAGCTTAATTTAGTCACTGCGAACGGGCAGAAGAATTCTCCATACGCCGAACAATACCGATTATATGACGGGGGGGAGGGAACTTTCGAAACTGCATTTTAACCTGCGAACGCTAATCCGTGATCAAATCCAGTAGACAAGGACCAGACAATCTCGGATCGTCGAACTATCTATACGATACGGAAAGTTAGGGGGAACGGGGGGGGAGGTAGGATTTATGTAGATTCCCCAGTATTACAGCCCAACCACTCTACCGCAAATCTTTGAAAGGTCAGCCTTTTCAGTCGCAGCGTCATTAACTAACTTGAAATATCCAAGTTAGAAGGCCGGAGGGGGGGGTAAAATTCCTTTGAAGCGTCTCTTTGACCTGTCTAAGCTTTAATTTAAGCTTAATTTAGTCACTGCGAACGGGCAGAAGAATTCTCCATACGCCGAACAATACCGATTATATGACGGGGGGGGAGGGAACTTTCGAAACTGCATTTTAACCTGCGAACGCTAATCCGTGATCAAATCCAGTAGACAAGGACCAGACAATCTCAAATCGTCGAACTATCTATACGATACGGAAAGTTAGAGCAAAGGGTGGGGAGGTAGGATTTATGTAGATTCCCCAGTATTACAGCCCAACCACTCTACCGCAAATCTTTGAAAGGTCAGCCTTTTCAGTCGCAGCGTCATTAACTAACTTGAAATATCCAAGTTAGAAGGCGGGGGGGGGGGGGTAAAATTCCTTTGAAGCGTCTCTTTGACCTGTCTAAGCCTTAATTTAAGCTTATCTTAGTCACTGCGAACGGACAGAAGAATTCTCCATACGCCGAACAATACCGATTATATGACGGGGGGGAGGGAACTTTCGAAACTGCATTTTAACCTGCGAACGCTAATCCGTGATCAAATCCAGTAGACAAGGACCAGACAATCTCGGATCGTCGAACTATCTATACGATACGGAAAGTTAGGGGGAAAGGGGGGGGAGGTAGGATTTATGTAGATTCCCCAGTATTACAGCCCAACCACTCTACCGCAAATCTTTGAAAGGTCAGCCTTTTCAGTCGCAGCGTCATTAACTAACTTGAAATATCCAAGTTAGAAGGCGGGGGGGGGGGGGGTAAAATTCCTTTGAAGCGTCTCTTTGACCTGTCTAAGCTTTAATTTAAGCTTAATTTAGTCACTGCGAACGGGCAGAAGAATTCTCCATACGCCGAACAATACCGATTATATGACGGGGGGGAGGGAACTTTCGAAACTGCATTTTAACCTGCGAACGCTAATCCGTGATCAAATCCAGTAGACAAGGACCAGACAATCTCGGATCGTCGAACTATCTATACGATACGGAAAGTTAGGGGGAAAGGGGGGGGGAGGTAGGATTTATGTAGATTCCCCAGTATTACAGCCCAACCACTCTACCGCAAATCTTTGAAAGGTCAGCCTTTTCAGTCGCAGCGTCATTAACTAACTTGAAATATCCAAGTTAGAAGGCCGGAGGGGGGGGTAAAATTCCTTTGAAGCGTCTCTTTGACCTGTCTAAGCTTTAATTTAAGCTTAATTTAGTCACTGCGAACGGGCAGAAGAATTCTCCATACGCCGAACAATACCGATTATATGACGGGGGGGGAGGGAACTTTCGAAACTGCATTTTAACCTGCGAACGCTAATCCGTGATCAAATCCAGTAGACAAGGACCAGACAATCTCAAATCGTCGAACTATCTATACGATACGGAAAGTTAGAGCAAAGGGTGGGGAGGTAGGATTTATGTAGATTCCCCAGTATTACAGCCCAACCACTCTACCGCAAATCTTTGAAAGGTCAGCCTTTTCAGTCGCAGCGTCATTAACTAACTTGAAATATCCAAGTTAGAAGGCGGGGGGGGGGGGGTAAAATTCCTTTGAAGCGTCTCTTTGACCTGTCTAAGCCTTAATTTAAGCTTATCTTAGTCACTGCGAACGGACAGAAGAATTCTCCATACGCCGAACAATACCGATTATATGACGGGGGGGAGGGAACTTTCGAAACTGCATTTTAACCTGCGAACGCTAATCCGTGATCAAATCCAGTAGACAAGGACCAGACAATCTCGGATCGTCGAACTATCTATACGATACGGAAAGTTAGGGGGAAAGGGGGGGGAGGTAGGATTTATGTAATTCCCCAGTATTACAGCCCAACCACTCTACCGCAAATCTTTGAAAGGTCAGCCTTTTCAGTCGCAGCGTCATTAACTAACTTGAAATATCCAAGTTAGAAGGCGGGGGGGGGTAAAATTCCTTTGAAGCGTCTCTTTGACCTGTCTAAGCTTTAATTTAAGCTTAATTTAGTCACTGCCAACGGGCAGAAGAATTCTCCATACGCCGAACAATACCGATTATATGACGGGGGGGGAGGGAACTTTCGAAACTGCATTTTAACCTGCGAACGCTAATCCGTGATCAAATCCAGTAGACAAGGACCAGACAATCTCGGATCGTCGAACTATCTATACGATACGGAAAGTTAGGGGGAAAGGGGGGGGAGGTAGGATTTATGTAATTCCTCAGTATTACAGCCCAACCACTCTACCGCAAATCTTTGAAAGGTCAGCCTTTTCAGTCGCAGCGTCATTAACTAACTTGAAATATCCAAGTTAGAAGGCGGGGGGGGGGGGTAAAATTCCTTTGAAGCGTCTCTTTGACCTGTCTAAGCTTTAATTTAAGCTTAATTTAGTCACTGCGAACGGGCAGAAGAATTCTCCATACGCCGAACAATACCGATTATATGACGGGGGGGGAGGGAACTTTCGAAACTGCATTTTAACCTGCGAACGCTAATCCGTGATCAAATCCAGTAGACAAGGACCAGACAATCTCGGATCGTCGAACTATCTATACGATACGGAAAGTTAGGGGGAAGGTGGGGGAGGTAGGATTTATGTAGATTCCCCAGTATTACAGCCCAACCACTCTACCGCAAATCTTTGAAAGGTCAGCCTTTTCAGTCGCAGCGTCATTAACTAACTTGAAATATCCACGTTAGAAGGCGGGGGGGGGGTAAAATTCCTTTGAAGCGTCTCTTTGACCTGTCTAAGCTTTAATTTAAGCTTAATTTAGTCACTGCGAACGGACAGAAGAATTATCCATACGCCGAACAATACCGATTATATGACGGGGGGGAGGGAACTTTCGAAACTGCATTTTAACCTGCGAACGCTAATCCGTGATCAAATCCAGTAGACAAGGACCAGACAATCTCGGATCGTCGAACTATCTATACGATACGGAAAGTTAGGGGGAAAGGGGGGGGAGGTAGGATTTATGTAGATTCCCCAGTATTACAGCCCAACCACTCTACCGCAAATCTTTGAAAGGTCAGCCTTTTCAGTCGCAGCGTCATTAACTAACTTGAAATATCCAAGTTAGAAGGCGGGGGGGGGGGGTAAAATTCCTTTGAAGCGTCTCTTTGACCTGTCTAAGCTTTAATTTAAGCTTAATTTAGTCACTGCGAACGGGCAGAAGAATTCTCCATACGCCGAACAATACCGATTATATGACGGGGGGAGGGAACTTTCGAAACTGCATTTTAACCTGCGAACGCTAATCCGTGATCAAATCCAGTAGACAAGGACCAGACAATCTCGGATCGTCGAACTAGCTATATGATACGGAAAGGTAGGGCGAGATGGGGGGAGGTAGGACTTATGTAGATTATGTGTTACAGCGCAGCAAGATTCGTATTGCAGGTCTCCTAGACCTGTTAGAGATAACATTCAATTGCAGCGTCATTAACCGACACGAGAATTCTCATGCGTTGATATATCCAAGTCGGAGGGCAGAGGAGTTTTGATAGTTGGATCATATGGCAAGAAGAAATGAGAATATTAAAATTCCCTACCGCTTCTTTCCCGTGCGAGAGTAAACCTTGACCCAACGCTAATGACAGAGATATTTTCAAGACGCTGAAACAATTTGCATAGTGGGGAGGATTTTTGAAAAGTTTCCTAGATCTGCTAGAGCGAACATTTAGTCTAGTCCAATCGTCAAGATGGTTCTCGAGATTTTGAAATACTTGTTTCATATGGCAAAGTGCGGAAAAATTAAAATTTCTGTCTCTTACACTTGCCAAAGTAAACTTTAGTCAAGGCCAACATACAGGAAGATCCTCGAATGGTTGAAATATTTGGATTGAAAATATTTGGGTGGTCTCTTTGGCCTGTCAAAGCAAACCTTTCGCCAAGGCTAATCAACAAGGGAGTTTGCGAGGCTCTGAAATGTGTGAATCATAATAAAGGTAGTGGGGTACAAGTTTCGATAAGCCATCTTGTCTGTTAAAGTAATCCTTTAGTTAGGACCTACTTGTAAGACAGTTCTCCAGATGCCAAAACATTTAGATTATGGGGGAGGGTAGAATTAAGACGACAGGGTTTAGTTTTTCAAAGCCTTCTTACCCTGACAAAGTGAAGTTTTAGTCCGAGCAAATAGTTAGACAATAGTGTTCCCAAAAAGTCCCCCCCGATCACTTGGGGGTGATTAAATGTTCCTGAAAACTCTATGGTTTTCCATATATGCACACCTGTTTCCTTGGACAGTCCATGGTCCTATGCTCTAACCTCCGACAACGGCAACATCCAAGTGGGGCATGAGTATAGGGTCGAGCTGACAATGAATATAAAACTATACTTGTTCGCCCTGTGAAGCTGGTGCGGATGTCAAAATATATGACAAATTAATATGAATTTGGCAGTAAGATGTTTCACATATATAATTTATATTAAATTAGGTTACGCTTTTGTTTTATCCAATAAAAAGTTATTTAGATTCCTACACTTAACTAAGAGCCATTTTCATAAGCAATAAAAAGTTCCTGGAACTTAAAGTGAGATTAGTAATAATAACAAAAGTACATGCATCTGGAAGCTATAGTTACCTTTTGTCAGAACTGTATTTTAAAGATATTTTAAAATGTATTATGAAAATGATTATATGTCCTTCAGAAACATACTTTAAAATTTATATTTTATAAATTTTACTTAAAAAAATACTTTAACTTTAACTTCTTAAATGTTACTTTTTATATACAGTGTGGGATTAAAGTATGGAATATTAAAAAAAAAGCGAACTCAACCGGTTTTTTAAAAACGCTGAAACACGTCGATTTTGTTTTTTAAAAATACACATTAATATGTGCAATTCACCTTCCGACATTCGTTTGTTTCTAAGTTATGACGTCATCAAAAAAAATTTTAAATGACAATATAGATTTTTAGTAGTGGAATCCGATAGTGATTTTTCTTCCCTTTATGATCATACAAATAAATCATAAGATTGCATAACAAAAATTCTGAGAAAAATCGAGCTGAACTTTGTAAATGTTTGTTAGTTATGACATCACAAAAAAATTTAAATGACTCTAGATTTTTAGTAGTGGAATCCGATAGTGATTTCTCTTCCCTTTATGATCATGCAAATAAATCATAATGTTGCATAACAAAAATTCTGAGAAAAATCGATCTGATATATTGATACCATAATATCAATAACATTAAATGTTCAAATCGATTTTTCTCATAATTTTTGTTATGCAAACTTATGATTTATTTGCATGATCATAAAGGGAAGAGAAATCACTATCGGATTTCACTATTAAAAATCTATATTGTCATTTAAATTTTTTTGTGATGACGTCATAAGGGGCCATTCATTAATTACGTAAGGATGATTTTGGCCATTTTTGATCCCCCTACCCCCATGTAAGGGCACGTAAGATTTCTCGGACTCCCCCTCCCCCTTCTTACGTAAGATTTTATCTGGTTATAGAAATGGATCCATTACACTAAAACTCATAATTTGAAGTAAATCAAAGATTTTTATTTTTTAGAAGATAATTTTGGTTATACCATTATATTATTATTAGATTTAGATTACGACTATATCATTATTAGATAATTATCTAGTCTTTGGAGAATCTACTTTATAAAGTATCTTACTTTATTAAGTAAGTTTTTAAATAATCGTTAACTAAGGAAACAAATCAGTCAAACAAACTACAAACGAATAATTTTTTGCGTAAAATTAGGAACGACTAGATTTGCAATAATCTTAAAGAAAATAAATTAAACAATGTGTGTGTCGGCGGACGGATACAGAGAGTAAAAAAGAGTGGGGCTGAAGCCGTCACTATTGGAACAGCATAGAAATTGCGCGGGATTTTTAAAGTTGTGAAATGATGTTAGTTTGATTAAAATGATATACAATTGTAACTAATCATTCAATGCTATTATTGCGTGATAAAAGGATTTTTTTTCAAATAATAAAAGTAAGATTAATATACAAAAAGTACGTAATATAATTTTTATTTCTAAGCTTCAAAATGTGTTAAAATAGACACAACAAAGATTTTAAAAACTTAATCAGCAATAAGAAATTTTAAAATAAAAATATGAATAAATAGAACTGTATATTTAAAAAAAATAGTTCTCATATTTGTTTTCCCGGAAGTTTTGCTCTCAAATATTCATCAAACTATGTTAAAAATCGCTTATTTCGACTTATAAAATCTTACGTAAGAATGGCTTTGACCCCCCCTCCCCCCCGAGATAAGGGCATGTAGAGATTTTGAGAACCGCCCTTCCCCCTCGGGGCCCTTACGTAATTAATAAATGGCCCCTAACTAACAAACATTTACAAAGTTCAGCTCGATTTTTCCAGAATCTTTGTTATGCAATCTTATGATTTATTTGTATGATCATAAAGGGAAGAAAAATCACTATCGGATTCCACTATTAAAAATCTATATTGTCATTAAAATTTTTTTGCGATGACGTCATAACTTAGAAACAAATGAAAGTTGGAAGGTGAATTGCACATATTAATGTGTATTTTTAAAAAACAAAATCGCCGTGTTTCATTATTTATAAAAAAATATTCCATACTTTAATCCCACCCTGTATAGTCCAGTCGGCAGGGAACCAAAAGTATCTGTTTTTGGTTCTTTAGTGTTAACAGCTATCTTTTTGCACAAACCTATTCAAAATAGCGTGTAGAATAATATATGTACTAAATCGTAGTGACAGCAGAAAAGTTATTAACAATTTAAGGTGCGTACTACCGTTTTCGAGGCAGTTTTTCTTCCGTAGCTCATCAGGATAACTTAGTACGAAGAAATGTTTAGTATATGATTTGCTTATCATTCGCATAAGTATCTTATATTTAATTGGTTATGTTCCAATATGGCAAAGTTACCTGCAAATCTAATAACATTTCCCATTTTTGACAGTTCACAAGTACAAATGTGAATGATGCTCATAGATACATACTTTGACGTTCTCCATATTAATAACGAACTCCAAAAATATAATATTTGGATTTCTAACCTGTCATGTAACATTTTGAAACTGCATTCCAATTTTATCAGAGTTATAAACAACAATGCAAACTCCTTCCCATACATGACATTTAAGAACGAAATATTAAACTATTATTTGGTTTCACGTTTAAACACACCTCCTTCATACGACCCAAAACCAAATACCCCCGCTCCTCCCAAAAATATTGCAGATTTCTGATTGCTGCAAGATGATTCCCCTGAATCTTTTGGACTAGCTAAACTATTCCAGGAATAAATCCTGTCTCCTCATTTTACTAGCTTCATAACCACAAACTGCGATCAAATCTCGCACGATCAGTCACATTTTCAGGATCCTAACCCCCAAATAAGTAACGATAATCAAAACGTCATTTGTCCACCACTGACAGAACACAAAGATACCATTTCAAATACACCTGCCCCCATTGATAATTTCTGTTTCATTAAACCTGGCCATTCAGTTCTTGAAGAGCACAATTCATAGATTATTAACTCCATAACAGAATCTATTCCAATTTTTTTATTTCCAAAAGTGCATCTATTCCCAACCATTTGACAACGATTAAACATTCTTACATTCTACTATACCATTTACAAAAACATCAGAATCAGTTAGAGCTTTGACAAAATTGGATCCTAACCAATTAGGGCTTGGAAGAGCTTCCTAAGGCCGACGTTTTTGAGAAATCACCTGTCGTCTCTTCAACGAAAATTCTCATGGATCAACAACAACGGACTCCTGCTACAGCACCTGTAAACAATTCTCAGAAACTGCAAGATGCACCAAGAGCAGATAATCCTGATAATTACCCCATTACGGTTACTACCTCCCTCAAGAACCACACACTACGACAACCGTAGTGTGTGAACAGTTACAGAACAACAGTTACAGAAAAGTGTTATCTTCCAGTTACCACTGAAGTTCATCGGCAGTTCCCAGGATTAACAGGATCAACAGCATTAAAAAGTTTATTTTTCTATTTAATTTTAATGTTTAGTGTATTTTCTCGGATAAACACCAATGAACTTCACATCAAACTTAAACAACATGTTTTTGGTGCGTTAAAACTGAGCGACTGAATTTAAGTGGGTGAGTCCAAACGACTGAGTGAGTCCAGATGAGTAAGTCCAAGAGAGTGAGTTCAAGCGAATCAAGAGAGCGACACCAAGTGAGTTAGCCCAGATAAATGAGTCTAGGTGTGTAAATACAAGGGAGTGAGTCCAAGCGAGTGAATCTAAATTGGTGAATCCAAATGAGTGAGCCCAAGAGAGTGAGCCCAAGTGAATAAGTCCAAGTGAGTGAGTCCTGGTGAGTGAGTCCAAAGTGATTGAATCCATATGAGTCCAAGTAAGTTTACCCCTGAGTTTAAGTAAATGAGTCCAGATGAGTAGGTGTAAATGAGTGAGTCCAGATGAGTGAGTTCAAGTGAATGAATCCATATGAGTCCAAATAAGTGAGTCTAAGAGAGTGAGTCCTGGTGAGTGAGTCCAAGTGGATGAGTTCAAGCGAGAGAATCCAAGTGAGTGAGTTCAAGCGAATGAGTCCAAGAGAGCGACACCAAGTGAGTTAGCCCAGATAAATGAGTCTAGGTGTGTAAATACAAGGGAGTGAATCCAAGCGAGTGAATCTAAATTGGTGAATCCAAATGAGTGAGCCCAAGAAAGTGAGCCTAAGAGAGTAAACCCAAGTGAATAAGTCCAAGTAAGTGAGTCCAAGTGATTGAATCCAAATGACTTAGTTCAAGTAAATGAGTCCAGATGAGTAGGTGTAAATGAGTGAGTCCAGATGAGTGAGTTCAAGTGCATGAATCCATATGAGTCCAAATAAGTGACTCTAAGAGAGTGAGTCCTGGTGAGTGAGTCCAAGTGAATGAGTCCAAGTGAGTGAGTCCAGGTGACAGAGTACAAGTGAATGTGTCCAAATGATTGAGTACAAGCGAGTGAATCTAAATTGGTGAATCCAAATGAGTGAGCCCAAGAGAGTGTGTCCAAGTGAATAAGTCCAAGTAAGTGAGTCCAAGTGATTGAATCCAAATGACTGAGTTCAAGTAAATGAGTCCAGATGAGTAGGTGTAAATGAGTGAGTCCAGATGAGTGAGTTCAAGTGCATGAATCCATATGAGTCCAAATAAGTGACTCTAAGAGAGTGAGTCCTGGTGAGTGAGTCCAAGTGAATGAGTCCAAGTGAGTGAGTCCAGGTGACAGAGTACAAGTGAATGTGTCCAAATGATTGAGTACAAGCGAGTGAATCTAAATTGGTGAATCCAAATGAGTGAGCCCAAGAGAGTGTGTCCAAGTGAATAAGTCCAAGTAAGTGAGTCCTGGTGAGTGAGTCCAAGTGATTGAATCCAAATGACTGAGTTCAAGTAAATGAGTCCAGATGAGTAGGTGTAAATGAGTGAGTCCAGATGAGTGAGTTCAAGTGAATGAATCCAAGTGAGTGAGTCCAGGTGACAGAGTACAAGTGAATGTGTCCAAATGATTGAGTACAAGTGAGTGAGACTAAATACTGACTTCAAGTGAGTGAATTCAGATGAGTAAGTCCAAGTGAGTGAGTCCAGGTGACTGAATCCAAATGACTGAGTTTAAGAGATTGAGTCCAAGTGAGTGAGTTCAAGTGAATGAGCCCAAGAGAGCGACACCAAGTGAGTTAGCCCAGATAAATGAGTAGGTGTGTAAATACATGGGAGTGAGTCCAAGCGAGTGAATCTAAATGGGTGAATTCAAGGTGAATCCAAATGAGTGAGCCCAAGTGAATAACTCCGAGTGAGTCTTGGTGAGTGAGTCCAAGTGATTGAATCCAAATGACTTGAATCCAGGTGACTGATGTGTGACTTTAAGCAATTGGGTTCAAGTGAATTATTCCAAATTTCTGAGTACTTGTGAGTGAGTCCAGTTGAGTGAGTCTAGATGAGTGAGTCCAAATGACTTAGTTTAAGTAAATGAGTCTACACGAGTAAGCCGAAATGAGTGAACCCAAGTGAGTGAGTCCAAGCGAGCAAGCCCTGGTGCGTGAGTCCAGGTAAGTGAGTGAATCCAAATGACTGAGTTTAAGTGAGTGAGTTCAAGTGAGTGAGTCCAGGAGTGTGAGTTTAGGTGTGTGAGTCTAAGGGTTTGCGTCCAGCTGTGTGAGTCCAAATGACTGAGCTTAAGCAAATGAGTCTACATGAGTAAGCCGAAATAAGTGAGGCCAAGTGAGTGAGTCCAAGCGAGCGAGCCCTGGTACGTGAGTCCGTTTTAGTGAGTGAGTTCAACTGAGTGAGTTTAAGTGGGTGAGTTCAAGTGAGTGAGTCCTGGAGTGTGTGTTTAGGTGTGTGAGTCTAAGTGTGTGTGACTCCACATGCGTGAGAGTCCAAGTTTGTGAATCCAGGTGGCGCCTCCAGGTGTAGGAGTCCCAGTAAATGAGTCAAAATAACTGAGTTCAAGTCAATAATTCCAGATGAGTCCACGAAAGTTATTCCAAGTGAGTGAGTCCAGGTTATTGAGTCCAAGTAAATGAGTTAGTAAAGCAGATGAGTGTAAGTCCAAGTGAGTGTGTTCAGGTGTGTGAGTCCAAGAGAGTGGGTCCAAGTGAGTGAGTCTAAGGAAGTGAGTCCAAGTGAGTGAGTTCAGGTGAGTGAGTTTAAGCAACTGAGCCTAAGTGGGTAGGTCCAGGTGAGTGAATGAGTCCAAGCGAGTGAGTCCAGGTGACTGGGTCCAGGTGAGTGAGCCCAAGCGAGTGACGCCAAGTGAGTGAGTCCAGGTGAGTGGTGTTAAGTGAATTAGTTCAGGTGAGTAATTGAGTGAGTTCCAATTGAATTAATCTAAGTCCGTGAGTTGAAGTGCAAGTAGTAAGTCCTAGTGAGTAAATCCAAGAGAGTGATTGCAAGAGATTAAGTCCAAGTGCGTGAATTCAAATGAGTAAATCAAAGTCAGTATCCAAGTCAGTGAATCCAAGAAAGTGAGTAAGTGCAAGAGAGTAAGTCCAAGTGCTTGAGTTCATGTGAGTGAATCCGAGTCAGTAAGTTCAAGTGAGTGAGTCCACGTGTGTGAGTTCAAGCCAGTGTATCTAAGTACACGTGTACGAGTCAAGTTTATCTTACTCCATGCCAGGTTTAATAAAATTCTATTGCAGTTGTTCGTTCACACCGCCCCTCTTTCAACCCCTCGCAAATTGTCAGAGTAACCAAGAGCTTTTAAGGGACGATGGAAGATAACCTCCAAATAGAATTTCATGACACTTGGCACTGGCAATAGGAGTCATTTTAAGGCTAAATATCTTTAATAATCAGCGATTGGTGTAGTCAAACTTGAATTGAATACATTTTTGAGATTGTTATCGACAGTGAAATAATCAAATGCTCAATTCAAACTCTTCAATAATGAACTATCTTAATTAAAAGCTCCTTTGCTCTCTTATAGTATTAAAATGTCTAGTTAGTATGTGCTTTCTTACAGCCCATGACCACCAGAAGCACATTTCAATAGCTTCTCCTACACCTGACGTTCACGTAACAAGTGGTTTAGAAAACATGTTCTGGGCTGACATCAGATGGTAGAGGTTGAAAGCTGTGCCTGTGCAATGAGTCTTAGCTTTAGACCCATTAGGCAACATTTAAGCATACTACCACTTACTTACTCATTATAGCGTCATTGGGATAAAAATACTTGAGCTTGTATAATATTCACTCATGTAGCTGCACTCATTCATATAAGTTATATTTGCTGCCGAACTGTGATAGGGATCAATTTTGTTTTTGCACTAAAATTGCTCAGATAGTTGGGTAATGCGTACACCAAATATCAGCATAATTAGTCCTTGTGCACTCAAGTTATTTATGCTTAACTCTTCAGACGTTCGATTTCCTATGTAAAACCATACAAAACAAGGGTTCACAAAAATCAAGATAATTCGAGATCCAGAATAGGGATCACTTTTTAATTGATATATGTTGAATAAGATTGTTCCTTCTATATCTGTTCAAAGTTTGAGAGCGCTACGACTTTGTGCACATGAGATACCGCGTGGCCAAATAATCGCAGTAATAGGGTACCCTTCTTTAAAAGAATTACTGAATGCTAATTGAAATATTGTACTGTTTTATGTGTTACCATTGATAACAGAAATAACAAGACGTGTCAATTTCTCTGGCCACAGTATTGGCAACCAATACTATTATTATCAATTATTATCATTAAGATCAATTACGATCAAAAATAAGAAAAGTAAAGTAAATATAAAAGATTTCATTTAATAAACAATTAAAATTACACAAATTAACACACACTAAAAAATTACCGGTGAATTATACCCTAAGAAATGGAGGCAACTATGTTGCCTCCATTTTTTGGGGTAAATTTACTTCCAAGTGTAATTTTCATAGGAAGTGGGAAATTTCAATATTACGTCAATATTAGGTAAAGTTATAACTTTACGCAGATGTTTTAATGTTAAAATGTAAGATTGCGTTGAGATCGTAATTTTAATCTGTAAATTTATTTAAAAAGGAAATATGACAATGCAAATTTAACCTAATATTGAAATTTCCCACTTCCTATGAAAATTACACTTTGAAGTAAATTTACCCCAAAAAATGGAGGTAACATAGTTGCCTCCATTTTTTAGGGTAAATTGAAGGGGAGTTTTTTAGAGTGCAATTAAACAATTTACAATTAAAATTATTACAATAGATTTATAGTATGTGTTCAAAATGACCTCCATGTACAGCCAGACAAGCATCTACTCGTTTTTTCATATTTTCGAATATGTTTACCAATTGCTCAGGTGTAATGCTTCGTACTGCCACAGTAATAGCGTCCTTCAACTCATCTAGTGTACGCAAGCGAGTCTGGTAAATTGTATTTTTTAAGATGCCAAACAAACAATAATCTGGTGGCGTGAGGTTAGGTGACCTCCAAGGCCAACGTCCTGCACCGATTATTCTCTCACCATAAAATTGTTCTAAATACCGAACCATTCTTCCAGCTGTATGAGCAGTAGCATTATCGTGCTGAAAATATCCACGTTGCAGTTCCTCATCATTAAGCTGGTTTATAAACGTTTCTAATATTTGTTGGTAACGTGCTGCTGTTACTGTATCTTCAAAGAAAACAGGGCCAATTATCCGCCTCCTGGATATTGATATCCACATTCCAATTTTTAATGGATGAAGCTGCGTTTCTTGAAAAACGTGTGGACTTTCTGCAGACCATACTCGATAATTTTGTGAATTAATGTATCCGGACAAATAAAACCACGATTCATCGGAAAAGACTGTGAGATCCAATAAATCATCATTGCGAAGATTTGCATTAAACCAGTTACATTATTGAATTCGTCTTTCATAATCAGGGGGAAGTAACTCTTGTACGATAGTAACTTTATATGGATGGAAGTGTAGTATTTTCTTTACTGCCTTGTGAGCTGTACCATATGATAAACCTACAATAATTTTTATTTAATATTTCAAAGTAATTTTCATATAACTGTTACGATTACCTGTCTGTTGAGCAAGTTGGCGTAATGGTTTGTTTGGACTACGTTCTACACGAGTATGCACATCTGCAACAACATCTTGCGTAAGTACAGTACCACGAGCACTTGACTTCCCCTTACTAACACTCCCTGTTTCACGAAAACGGTGCACAATCCGGTGTATATGTCAAATTAAAGTTTCTTCATCAATTTCCATATCAGGGAAGCGATTTATCCATTCTTCTGCACAAAGCGTTGGAGAATATTTTCATTCTGCATTATCTCGTTCACAGTTGCGAAAATAGGCTTCTATAATAAATCTCTCTTGTTCAAGAGAAAAGGGCATTTTGATAGAGGTTATTGACCTGTAACCTGTAATTCACAATTTCTACATAAAATAACTTTATAACAACAATAAAAATATTTTTTGTTTACCTTGCACTCAATATAATCCTTCAGTGGTAGTCTTGAAAAAGACTTTTATGTATAGAAATAATTAAACAACGAAAAGAATAAAGAAATAAACGGAATTAACAACGCACGGCAATGAGTTAACAACAAAAACAACTTTGACAGATTGACATCTAGGGACATCTAATAAATTCCCCAGAATTCTTTATATCACTAGTTTTATTTATAAATTGGATGTAAATATTGATATCAAGGTGATGGAAAGTAGTGTAGGATCAGGACAACCAATCTTGATCTCGCTGTACTTGTGAGGTGTTTTACACCTAGTGGCTAGTGTTTTTTTGTGAACCGTTAACGAACTGTAAAGTTCGACCAATGTATCCAAGACAAAGAGGACTTCTTGTTTGATTAAAGTAAGTTTATATAAAACTACCTGTACCATTTTTCTCTTTAATGTTTATTGCTTGTAAATGTGTGTATATATTTTTTCCTTCTTATTAAGATATTTTTAATAACACCATTATTATTGTTTTTCGAGACAAAAGAATATTTTATTTACAAATAAATTAATATTTGAATCAAACCATACAATGATGAGGTGGGACCATTTGCTTGCAAAGTTAATTAAATAAATTATTTTGCTTAATAATAATTCAACTAATAATGATTAGTTATTGAATTCCATCAGTACATTCAGCATTTCTTTTTGGTTGCAAATGTTAAAGTTACAACTTGCAATCAAATGGCGCTCAACTTTTTTTTATTATGATTATAGTAGTCTTGTAGGATATAATTATTAAACTCTGGAAATCGGACCTACGCCCTAATTATAATTTGTAATTAGTTTGTTCTCAGTCGGAGCATTAGAAAGTAGCGTAAGTATCGCATTTATGAGCTTGTATTGAGTAAGCATTGAGTAATTTGGATTCTATAGAAAATTATTTATTTCAAGTAGCGAAGCTTTTCGTTTGTGTAATAAGAGAACCTTATTATCAATGGGCATACAAAAATAAATTGTAAGTCATACATAAGTAACGTATACATAACTACTGTAATGATATTTTTCACAGCTTAATTTATTCATGCATAGCTATCATGAAATCAAAACGATACATTAAAATTATATGTTAATTTTATTATGCACATTGTGTTCATTCATAAGAAGGGAATTATTAAAACAATTTAATTTAAATCTTAGCTTATATCTTGTCTTACGATATGTTACGTTTTACCACGCATGTTTTGACATTAAAGTCAAATATTTTGAAATATAAGGTTAAAAATAATTCTGGTTTTATAGGACACTTGATCTCTGATAAATAATGTTTTTTATAATAATAAACACCTTTTACAGGTGAGAGAATGTTTTCAAGACGATTAATTAAATTTTAAGGTATAGTCTTGAAAGGTAATTTTAACAATAAACGTCTTCCTTGGAGAGTTGAGATTTAGATTAGATAAAGTTGCAAAAGAAAATAAACAAGAACTTTGTAATGATAAATCAATTTATACAATATTAAATTACAAATACAAAGTATATAATATCCATTACATGATTTTAAAATACTGTAAAATTGAAGACAATGATTGAATAGAAGTATTTACGATAAAAGCTGTACAAGCTAAGTTATTTATGGGATTAAACTGCTAAAAAACAAGATTTGTATTTCATATTTCTCATATAGTTTTTGCAGATATGAATTGGAAAATAATTTTAGGGTTTATTAGTTCTTGATACAGCCTCGGGTAAGAGAGGTATCTTCAGAGTGGAAATCTGTCATACCATTACACTTTTGGAAAGTTAGTGTAGTTTTAGTGCTGAAAGAAAGCTGTGTTCAATTTAACATAGTAGAAACTTGATATAAAAATGGAGGATTTATGTTATTACTTACCTGTGCATTATTGAAAATTATTCTGATAGTTAATTCAATCAGGTCATTCCAAGATGAGTTGCAAACTTAATTAATGGTTACTTGATAAAGTGAAATTATATTTTTGTTGACAGCTTAATGATTCTGTTATTGATTAACTCATTAGAGGGCTCTCTTTTTTGTAGCGAAAGTTATTTAAAATTTTATTTATGATTGAATGAGTTTTAAAAAGGGAACAGAACCCAGTCCTCTTGAAAATCTACTAATATATCGTTTATATTTTATTTAAGTTAATTAGAAATTAACAACAAACAGGAAAAATTTTAATATTTTTTTTTAAATTCATAGAAATTATTTTATAGAACAAGGGGTTGGAGTCGATGTATAAAGATACGGGCTAGTTTTTATTGTTATTGGTATAAATAAATTACAGGGTCTATTTGAGACAAGGTGCTTAATTGTTTTAACTATGAAGGAGTTGGATGGATTTGATCATGTAACACGTCAATCATTGATTACATAAATAATTTGAATTGTCTCCAACGTAGACTATTTCATTATACTACATACATATATCGAGTTGGGATATTTATTGTAAATATTCTTAATAAGTTATAACCTTCCTTAAACTGAATTTCATATCCAGAGTTATTCCTTATTTTCAATGAAGTAAGGAAATCAAAAGGGAGGTTGAAGGAAAGGAGGAGATATATTTTTTTAAATATCAATAAAATAACACTTAACAAGCAACTTTAATATTATTTTGAGTTGCTTTTAATAGTAGTGATTAAGGAAGGCTAAAGGAACGACTGAGCATACCACCCTAAGCCTGCTTAGTATATCGAAACATTTGTAGCATGGTGCGAAACCATTTCATTGTAATAATCGAAGGTTCACAACTGATATTTTTAATAAATTTTTTGTACTAGTTAATATTTAGTAGTTACTATTTGGAAAATTAACCGAAATAACAATCTAGAGTTGTGTTAAAGCAGAAAACCTTTCAATTCAAAAATTTAAGTTAAAAAATGGTAGAAATACTAGTCTATCAGCAAGGAATTTCATACAGAACGTTGTTAGACGACCGTAAAATAGGTTTCGCCAGTTGTCTAGAAAAAAGAAAATGTGAAGATATTACTACGCTTTTTCGTTACATAAAGTCTAATATAATACTGTGTAGAATTGTTTTCACTATAACACACTATAGAGCTGTCATGTTTATATTAAAAATATTGTATTTTCATCAATTATATGTGAGAAAAATACGAAAATATACATAAAAAATTAACTACTGTCAGTAGAAGTTTAAAAGTCATTTTTACAAAACATTCGATCTATTTCTTGACCGCTGTTCCACTAATCTTTAATCCCACTCAATCTCAATCTCAGAACGTAATCAACAGATTTTGCACAATTTTGCAATCGATCCATGTAGGTCAAGGCAACAATGCAATCGAATTTATTAATATTCAGAAAATTCTTATTTTCCCAATGGAATTGCCGTGAACTACTTTTATTAATATTAGATAAAATTTGATTAGTTTAGACGATTAGTTTTGCCTATCGTATAAACTGGAGGAATTAGCCTTAGCAAAATATTGTGGTCTGTTGAAAAGAGCAGTCCGATTGTCTTCCTGCATACACTTATTTCCATCTTTATGTTCCAAAAATATTTTGCATCAGCGCACACTGGTTTGTTGCCATATATCCTAGAAGGACAAAATTCAAATCTATATTATAAAATGTGGTTTATGTTAGATCATAAAGAACATTGTAGGTAGCTAAACTGTAATAATAGAATCCCGTTATTGCATTCCTAAACTTAGTAATAAAGGGTCAAAGTTACCTAATACAGGTAGGAAAATTTCCGTATCTTTATCAGTTGCAATTGGGTACTAGTTCAGTTACAGCCCCTTGTGTATTTTAGAGTGGTTTACATTATTTTAGTGATGAACGTTAAAATTAAAGGTATGTAACACTATTACATCTATATTTTAGACTATTAGGTTAATTTGTTATGCTACGATCTTTAATTAAAGCCAATGATCAAATTATCAATAAGTGTAAGAAGTTCGATAATTTCCCTAAGGATTTTCTTTGTGTTTACACCAAACTACATTAATAATTTTTTTTGTATCATTACTACATTTCTCTACTATCATTTTGTGCATAGTTTATATTGAAGTACATTGCATAAAGCAGACTTTTATTTTTTTTAGATGAGGCGTGTTGAATTTCTCGACGCGAATTTTGTGAACTATTTTTTCAATATCAATATTAGAAACTTGAAAATATTTGATTGTCTTAATAAAAAATTTAAATTACATTATGTTTCTGATCAATGTGTAAAATATATTAAAAATAAAATAGCGCTATATTCACTAAGAATTTCAGAAAAATTAAAAAGTATGGAAGATCGCGTGCAAAATTTTTTGAAAAACTTGAATCGTGGTTGAATGCAGGAAATTTTACTGCCAACGCGCAAAGGAAAATTCGACAAAAAGATGATAAAGCTTTAATGCACAATCGCAAAGCTCTAATTCAAGCTCAACTGAGAAAGGAATTAGGCTTAATTGTAGATAGGCCAAAGCCGTCATGTGGATCAACAAATGGCAATACTGCCCGCAAGTTTTTTAGAAATCCTGTTTCTCAAATTACTGGATTGGATGTAGAGTTGCTAAGAAAAATTAATGGTCTATTGCAAGATTTATCATCTGGCTGTGAAATAGATGTTGTGAAATTTGAAAAATACGCCGAGGAAACAAGAACAAAATATTTAGAGTTGTATTCTTGGCACAAAATGCCATAACTGACGCTACATAAAATATCGATGCATGGTGGAACGATTATAAAAACAAGCTTGCTTCCTGTTGGACAGTGTTGTCTGAAGAAGCTGAGAAAGCAAGGCATAAGGACTGTAGAAGATTTAGGGAACATAATACCAGAAAAACATCTCGGATTAATACTAACAGGGATTTATTGTCGATGCTTTAAATTACGTCCGATCCAGTAATTAATAGTTTTAGAGACACTCCAAGAAAGACTTCTTTAGCACTGTCAGTGGAGGCCAAAGAAATGCTTAAAAGCACGGAAGAGCCCTCTATAACAAGCATTAATAAAAAAGTTGAAGTTGATGAAAATCATGAGATGTACATTGTAGAAGATTCTACAGAAGTAGAATGCAGTGATGACGATTATTCAGATAAAGAAGCAATGTAATTAATTATCATATAACGAGTGATTCAAAACTCTTGACGTTTAGTAGGCCTTGGATTGTACAATGTATGTCACATATTCTTTCAGATGAATGAACGAAACGGATCCGAACTGTAATTAATTAATTAATTAAGTTCTGTAGACGACAAGCAGCTTTTGAATACATTCACTGCCCTATTTCAAATTACTCTCCTGTTCAAAAACATGCTTCAATAAGGAATTTTTGTGCTTTTCGGAAAACATACATATTGCTCTTTACTACAATCAAAAGTCATCGGGTTTAAATAATTATTGTAATTTTAATATGTTCTTATTAAATAATATAGAAAACGGAAAAAGTTTTTCCGTCCAAATATTACTAGACTCCCAGAGTTTTGAATCACTCTATATATATATATTTATATTTTATTTCATTATTCTTTCTATATATTGTTTTTATGTTGTTTTTAAGCAGTTATTTAAGTTTTGTTTTGTAGTGTTTTGTTTTACATTTTTTTACAATTTGTTTTGACTTCTAACACATTATATTTTAATATAAGCTTAATTAAATTACCTTAAAACGATTACAATGTTGGAAACAGAAAAAACAAAACTATAATTAAAGTATATTTAAATAGATATCAATTAATAATGTCACCTGAACGTGATACAGTGTAAAATATTTTTGTCCGTCCAGCGTGTATGGAACGAATCAGTGTGCAGCGTAAGAATTGTTATACATACCATATTTGTTAGGATTAGATGGAATGGACTGTCTAAAAGCGCAGCGTACCCGAAATTGCTTACCAATTGTATTCTCCAGATCTGAAAAGTTACTGGAATTTTTTAACAAGGTTTTCAAAGAAAGTGCGCTTCGATTGCCTACTTCGGCTTCGTATTCGTATTCAACTTCTAAAAAGTCAAGTCTATCAAGTAGATTCTCGCTTTCGTGGTCATCTTCATTGCCAGATTCTTCTGATTGGTGAAAAATGTCTTTTGTTGGTTGTTGGAGCAACTGAAAGTCCGCAGGCTATTTGTGTCAAAAGAGCTGATGAACTATTGAAATGTATTTGCAATTTGCCAACTAAGCATTTTGTTGCATTTACATATAGTATATTTTCAGGTTGTAAAAGTGCAAAAATAATTTCTTTCACGAACAGAAGCAATAAACATTCAATATAGATACAAAATATCCACACGCAAGCCTTATTTTAATCTCAGATGTGACTACGAGCCGTCATAAAATTTACTTTGCTTATTATGGGAAGCGCTTTTCGACAAAACAAAACCTTTTTGCTTTCAGCGAAAACGCTTTGCTTTAAAGCAGAAACCATTCTGCAGAAAGCAGTTTTGCTTTTTGATAGAACAAAATGTTTTTGGTTTTAGGGAAAACGCCACGAACCTCCTGAACGTCCGTTCAACCTTAAGTTGGACGCACACTGTCGTTTTGTTGGACAAGCGCGATTGGCCTTTTTACGTTCATCGAAAAAATGCAATTGAATTTAATCAAGAATTTACCTCCATTTACTGGAAGGTTGCATGAGTGTGCAGATAGTTCGTCGGTGGAGAAAGGAGTTTGTTTCAGAACGCTAAGACGTTTATGACGACCCTTGGAGTGGGATGCCTTCATTGGAAGACAAACAGCCAGGGATGATTATTGATGCCGTCAGAATCTTTATTATTACTTATTTCCTCAATTGAAAACATTTTTGGGCAGTCAGCGATTCAAACTGATGATGAGGTTAAGGAAGTGGTTGGCCGGTGGCGAACTGTGTTAGATGAGGAAGTGTATAAGCAGTGTAAGATGAAACTGTAATAATTCTTTAAGTACCTAACTTTAAAAAAGTAGGGAAACTTACTTTAAACTATACCCTCGTATATTTAGTTGGTGAATGCGATTTTTATAAATTGTGGTGGATTAACATTACACAAACCAATAGTCGGTTTACAAAACTTTCAAAACTCAGAAAGCATATTGTAAATTAGAAACGACGTGGATCAGCTCATGATGTAGATTTTGCAGTATAATTTTTGTTGTATTGTGTTGTGTTTGTACAATATTTAATTGTATTTGTGCCAGAATTTGAGCATTGTAAGTTTAATAACGATCGACGACGCTCCCACCGAAACTCTTGGTCCGAATCATGAGTTTCGGCGAGAGAGCTGTCGATTAGCACATTTTTCTAGTTCTTCCCAAGAAAGATCATTGTCGGAAGAATGATGTGATATGTCGCACTCAAGAATGCCACTATCGTCACATGTTGATTCTTCTGGTAACTAATCCGAACTATTTCTTCCGGGTTGTAAAGAGGAATTTTGGTGTCCTCTGAATTGTAGAAAGGCACCTGTCCAGTCTATGCTTCCGGCTGTCGAAACGATATTTCTAGGCTTTGAGCTCGATCCCTTCAGCCAATCTCGCCCTAAAATTCTTTCCTAGTTATTGTTCGATATCCCATTTTACCGCAAACTGATAAGTCAGTTGGCATAACTCCAAGCGGAAAAGCCAAAAACCTGGAGTCCGGATATTTTAAATTACGTATTAGCACCTTTTCTAAGCCTTAATTGGACGTTCACATGATTTTCGAAAATAGATGATAAAAACAAGTGTTTTGACCTCACACTTACACCTTTTGGTGTCGTGTCCATATAGGAATGCCAACTGGTGCGTTAATATCACGAAATACAAGGTGAGTCATTTATCATTTTACGCGTCCTTTTCTAGGTAAATTGTAGTTTGTACATTACTTATTATAACCCAACATGTTCGAAGTCATGTTGTAAGTCATTACAATCAGCATGAGGTTAAAGCAAAAAATCTTCATCAAACCACAACGAGGTAAGGGAATTATAATCGATCTCCTATTAAAAGTTAAAATAATTGTCAATCAAACAAGCACATTTAATTGTATTTGTGCCAGAATTTGAGCACTGTAAGTTTAATAACGATCGACGACGCTTTCACCGAAACTCTTGGTTCGAATACATTATACCTAAATACCTGAATCAGGTGTATTCTGTAAGCAAATTGTTGAGATTGTTACGCTTGTTATACTTGATATGCAACAAGCATAACAATTCATGTGTCAAAAAACGGTATTCTGTAAGGATTTATTTTGTTCAACTAATTGATATGGCTTAACAATTTATTGAAATCTATATTAATTGTTGGGTAAATTAAAAAAAATGGATAAATTTGGTTCAGTAGTTCCCGAGCAATATGCTTTCAAAGTCAGAGGACTCTAGAAAAAAATGGATAGTAAATCAAAAAATTATTAATCATTTAATAATTAGTTTCAATCATAAATAGGTAACTAAAAGGGTTTTAGTTTTGTACAATATCCACAAAATGATTGTGCCAAAATTATTATTAGATCACATCCTATTATTAACGCCATCCTATTATATTTTTTTAAGCATCCACAATTTACGTCAGTAAAAATAGCACCCCACTACTTTGTCGATTTTCAAAGATTTTAGTGCCATGATTTTGGACTAATTATGGACCAATTAAAAAAAAATGGACCAACCACTATTTATCAGAAATGAAACTTTTAAAGTTGGTGTGCTACACAGTAAAAAATGTAGTGTTAAATCTTACACTCAAATAACACCCAGAGTGGTTCCTATTTATCCACACTGATGAGTGTAAATAGCATTGGTCTTAAAAGTGGTAAAATATATAACAGCTTTAACCTTTAATGCTGGTTAAAGTCATGGATTCTTTATACCTACGAGGGTGGTCCCAGAAGTACCCGACCCAACAAAGAAAACACAAAAATTTTGGAAAAAGATTTATTTATTTTTCAACGTAATCTCCTTTCAGCTCTATACACTTTTCCCAGCGGTGTTCAAAAAGTTCGATACCCTTTTTATAATAAGAACTGTCTTGCTCCTCAAAATAGCCATTAACTGCTGACATCACTTCTTCATCGTTGGAAAATCTTTGATCACTGAGCCATTTTTTCAAGTTTGGGAACAGAAAATAATCCGAGAGGGCTAAATCTGGCGAATATGGTGCATGAGGTAGCAATTCAAACTTTAATTGATTAATTTTGGCCATTGCAATAACGGATTTGTGAGCTGGCGCGTTATCGTGATGAAACAACACTTTCTTTTTAGCCAAATGCGGCCATTTTTGCTTGATTTCTTCGCTCAAACGTTGCAATAAGTTTGCATAATACTGGCCGTTGATAGTTTTTCCTTTTTCGAGATAGTCAATAAAAATTATTCCACGCGCATCCCAAAAAACCGACGCCATAACCTTGCCTGCAGATGAAACGGTCTTCGCTTTCTTTGGAGCCAGTTCTCCCTTTTGAATCCATTGTTTCGATTGTTCTTTTGTCTCTGTTCTGTTGGGTGTGAAATGATGGACCCATGTTTCATCCATGGTTACGAAACGGCGCAAAAATACTGGTTTGTTGCTGTGAAACTTCGCTAAACACTCAATTGAAACATTTTCAAGACACTGTTTTTGCTCGAGTGTGAGCAAACGCGGCATTCATCTTGCACACAGCTTTCTCATGTCCAAATTTTCAGATAATATGCGATGTACCGCACTTTTTGAAATGCCTGTAGTGTCTGCTAGCTCGCGCACTTTCAGTCGACGATCATCAAGTACCGCTTTGTGGATTTTCTTCACCATTTCTGGAGTCGTCACCTCATTTGGTCGACCACTGCGATGCTCGTCTTGGCAGCTCGTACGGCCTCGTTTATACTCAGCTACCCAAAATTTAACTGTTGTAAACGAAGGAGCAGACTCACCCAGAGTAGAATTCAGTTCAGCTTTTATATTGGTTGGGCTGAGGCCTTTCAAATGAAAGTATTGTATCACATAACGATGACCAATTTTCTCCATTTTCACAAATTCACTGACAACGTTCACTATTGATGGCTGCCAAACAAATACTGAACAACGTGGCGCTTTCAAACTTGAAACATATGCTTTATAGACTGCGTACTTTCCAATACAGTGACATTTTCAAACAACTACCGCCACCTCTTGGTCAGGTCGGGTACTTCTGGGACCACCCTCGTATATTACACGATACAGAAATTAAAAAGACACTAACGAGTGTAGAAATGACAAACCACTTATGGTTAAAAAAAAATTTTGAGTGTAAA
Source organism: Agrypnus murinus (assembly GCA_929113105.1). Classification (NCBI taxonomy): domain Eukaryota; kingdom Metazoa; phylum Arthropoda; class Insecta; order Coleoptera; family Elateridae; genus Agrypnus; species Agrypnus murinus. The sequence goes on along the minus strand of OV816024.1, from coordinate 42,898,364 downwards.
AAATGCACGAACTGAGTGTTAATTTTCCATTCTTTTAGTGTAAAAATTATTGCTTATAATGGTAAGGAACATTTTTTTAATGGAAAAGAAACCATAGTGGTTACAATCATTTATTGGAGTGTAAATAACTATTCTGCTCGTGTAATTATATACTTCTATTTTTTGGTTTAGATTTTTTTTTTGTAATTTAGGATAAAATAGAAAAAAGTAAAAAAATAGTGCACACAAATATTAGTTTTCTTTTAAAACAAAATGCAAAATATAAGTGCAATAGTGCACACAAATATTAGTTTTCTTTTAAAACAAAATGCAAAATATAAGTACATTCTAAATCTAAACAATCCACTATAAATTATAAATACATATGTAAATATTATAGAATACCTTATAGACAAAATGTTATAATTTGTATATTATAGTATATAAAACATTTAATATTAAAATAATAAAAAAGTGAGTCTTACTACTAGGAAAACAACATTAATTTTGAACAATTATATACTTAGGTACTACATAGCATGAACCGGAAACGGTTTTACATTTAAATGGTTCTTTGTAAACCAAAAATCTGAAAATTATTTTATTCTATTATTTATCCACAATTTACGTAAACATTATTATTTATTATAGGTATTTACACAATATATTTATGCATATGATGATTTAAATTACAAAGGATCAACATGGCAGCTAAAACTTTTTTTTAAGAAAAAGCTGAATGGACACAACCAGGACTTGTTTGGAAGTTATAGTTTTAAAATCTATACATATAAGGTACTTACCTAATTGCACAATATCGTAGAAAGATGCATCCTATTCTATTTTAGCATATTTACTTTTATTGGCCAGTTGAATCTTAAAAATCATTGTTGTCACTTTCAAAGAGAACTAACTGCATTCAAACACAAACAGCAAATAAAAGGGCTCACGTGATTATTCGCGTTGGAGGTGGATGTTCTGACACTCGCGAGGGTTAAACCGGTATGTTGGCAATCTTATTAACACTCTTTACTGTTGTTAACATGCTAGAATAGTGAAATACATTTTTTGAAAGATGACTCTTACACTATCGTGAATATCTTTACCAAATTCCAATGATTTGTACACCAAAAGCATTATTTTTACTCATTTTTTTAATTAAGATAACACTAATAAGAAAATTGGTGCTGCGTGTTAATTTTTTGTTGTTAATTTCATTCACATGAGTGTAGAAATCTACACTCAGATATTTCACCACACCAAATATGTTTTTCACCACACCAAATATGTTTTTCACCACCACTACATTTTTTACTGTGTAGCTTGCGCTCAAGCTGGCACCCGCACAATATAAATATGAATAATCATTAAACTAATTAAAGGCTATCCACTAGCATATAATCCATTTTCAAAATCAACCCCTTAATTGGTAAACCGCTCCCTGTAAATAAACCCACGAAAATAAAATTAAAAAGCTAATAGAACCGTGCCATTGGATCATCGATTGGCAGATAATTCATTTTTGAAATCATCTCCTAAATTGGTGAGTTAATAGTGTCTCAAATTAAAGATGAAAAACCGTGCCATGATCTTGGACTAATCAGTGGTGTATAACTTATTTTCAAAATCATCCCCTAACCTGGTAAATCACCGCTAATGTTCTGAGTAATGTCGCGAATTAAAGATAAAAAAACCGTGCCATAATCTTGGAATAATTGAAGATTATTTACTGGCAGATAACTCATTTTTGAAATCATCCCCTAAATTGATAACTCGCCCCTCCCCCATAAATAATACCGCTAACTAATAATGTCAATACTCTGCCATAAGTTTGGACTAATTAAAGACCAATCATTGGTATATAATTAATTTTTGAAATCATCCCCTAATCTGTTAAATCACCGGTCTCCTTATGAATGACACAAAATTGAATATATGAGTCTAAAGAAACTGTGCTGTAGTCTTGAACTAATTAATGAAAGAGTATTTATTTTTTCAAGCGACATTTTTGAAATCATCCAGTAAACTGTCACTCCACATAAATAGTATCACGAAGTTAAGTAAAAGCTTTAATAACCGAGCCATCACTATGGACTAATTAAAGACCATTCGCTAATATATAATCACTTTTGGAAATCAAACCCAAAATAGTTAGCTACCCCACGTGAATAATGACAAAAAATCCAATACTCTACTACCCCGAATAAACAAAGAAAAAAGATTAAATGGGATAACTTTGGTTTAAATTTTTTGAATTGGCCCAAAATAAGTTCATAATTAGTCTAAAATTATTATTCAAAATTTAAACTAAAATTTTTGATATTCAACAAAATGCGGATGCTACCTTTACTGACGTCCAAAATTGAAAACCCATTTCCAGCAATGATAAAAGAACTAGGCGACTGTGCTTTGATAATAAATTGTTTATTAACGAGATTAAATGATAAGAGAATATTTTTGTTGAATTCATTGTATTAAAAAACTGAAAGATTATTCGTGTATAAATTTGTTTACCTATAAGTTGGAGTTAATTAGTAGGTAGGTAAGTGTAGGGAGTAAATAGCTGCAGGGTAGTAGTACGGAGTGGAGTGTATACTGCAGCCTCAATTTTAATAAAAAATTTTTACTTTTGGTTAATTTTTTAAGACTACAACTAATCAATCATTAGTCATCGGGGTATGATTGAAACTAATTAATCATTGGTAATGATTAAAGTTTTAGTCATTAGTTTTCAATCATTAGTCCAACACTGGCTTTAATGTGCTGATTCTGTTGTATGAACTTGTCATTTCTTTATAAATTACAATTTATGTAAATTCCGTAGGTAGTAAAAATTATTAGGAAAATAATAGCGCGGAAGCAGTTAAACTGCTACTTAAAGCATCTTGAGGAACAGAAAGTGGTGCTAAACAAATAATACGACATATAAGCATAAACAGTAAAGAACAGTAAGCTAGAGTAAAGCACAGGATAAATAATATTTGTTGATAAAATACATGAAAAATGTATGCAATCAAAGATATTATGAAGTAGTTAGTGTACTTAACTACGGTAACAATTTATGACTTAATTTGAAAAAGCTTTCTCAATAGATGCCAATAGATCTCAAGAGATCAAATGTGTCAGAAGTTGATAAAAGCATTTGAGTAAGAATGTAAACTGATATCTATTTTATTATACCTATTTCAAAAATTATGACTATTTAAATGATTCGATTATTAACTAACCTTGAAATATTTACACTAAAAGGTATATTTAAATATCATTTAAGATATCAAGAAATTTACGCGGGAAAGAACTGGATTTAAAAAAATATTTTGCCGGCAAAACTGATAAATGAAATAACTATTTAAAGTTTGACTGAATCGAAATTATTAGCAAATGTAAAACGTCATATTAGTTAAATTTTCAGGTAATGTAGAAGTGCTAGCATAATTATAATAAAAGTATAAAAATATAAGGTATCTATCTCAAAAAGATTTTTTAGTATTTATACAAAACTTCGCTATACTTTGTGCAAATGGCTACAATAAACGCATGACATATATATTTTTGAAAAATAAAATAAACAGGGTGTTTTATTTAAAAAGAATGTAAGTTCCTATTTTTTCCCAATTCTGATAATGCTGGCGGTTCTGCGACTTCTGTAATTAAAAGCATTTTCTTATCTCTTTGCCTTTGCGTTTACCGTTGCCTATCTGGGTTTAATAGTGGGTCTGGGTGTAATAGTGGGTTCAGAGATATTTCAAACAGGAAATTTCTGTTATTGCCTCGGCAGGAGTTTATGTTTTTCTGTCCATTTCCATGTGTTTGCTAGAGACATTTAATAAAAACTTGCATTTAATTAAAATTACAAATAAACTACTATAATGTAAATAAAATACTGCTGTGGTGGATGTTTGCTTTTCATTAAATATTTAATGGAAATGTAAATACAGTTTTCATTGTAGATTGCTTATTCAAAAATTAGAATTTATGGTTTGTACGGATTTTAAATAACACCAAATCAGCTTATTTCCCAGTAAAGTTTAAAATTTTCAACAGTTTGGCGTTGTTCTGACCTCGTGCTGCGTAGTAAATATGTAACAAAAGGGAAGCTGGCAAGAATTTATTTTGATCTAGTTACGTGTACCGTTTGCAACCATTCATTAAAGGATTAAAGGCGAAGAATCAAAAGCGAGCTTTCAGCTTCCAAAATTCTATTTGAAATCCATAATAAAATAACGACGCAAATGCTTTGCAAGACTTTTCTAAGCGTAATCGTAAGTGTTTGAGTAAATATGGCGCATTTTGATTTTGATGGTAGGTGTGGCACATTGGAAATCAATTGTTATTAAAGAAGTAAAAGCTCCTATTAATTTAAAAGTTTTTAGACACATTTTTAACCCAATTAAGTTACAGAAAGTTTGGAATTGAATTTAAAGTTTAATTTTGGCCCTACAGGATTAAATTAGGCTGTTTAACTCAAAGTTAATGTTAATGAAGGTGAAATGACTTTAAATGAGAATAAAGCAGGTTAAAATCGTAGTAATATAGTTAATTTATTTACTTGGCGTTGTAAAATACTAATAAACCAATACAAAACGTTCCTAAATCCACCAAAGCCTTGAAATGCTAGCCGATTTAATATTAAAATACAACTACTTTGTGAAAGGTGTAGGTTATGCTAATTAGGTTCAAGGGATTTTAGATTTGAAGGTTCGTTTAGGTGTATAGCAGATGTGTTTTTTTCATTACATCAATCGAAAGAGTGTCCGGGAATCGATCCTTAAATCGTTTTTGTTACTTAGTAAATTAGGGAACACTATAAGCTTTCTTTCACCGATGAAGTTTTTCAGCGGTCAAAGAGTAATATAAGTAGAACGGAACTTCTTCGATTTTTCTATAATCGATTATAATTTTCTATAATATCTTCATTAAGTAAAATGTCGTTTAATTGAATATAACATTAATAGAAGAAAAAAAATAGAAAATCGTTTTCTAACAGGCAACCATGACACGCTACGGTAGAATTCATAGTAATTGAACGAATCCATTTTATTTATATTATTTATCATGGTTTCTGACCAAGAAAGAATATTTAGGAATGGGAATTTAATATCTTAGGTGCACTGGTATAGAATGTTAATTTTGCATATCCATACCGTACTAAAAAAAATGTTCAAATCAAGTATTATTATTTATTACTAATTGTTCTACAGATTGATCAATTAAAAATAATTTTATATACAGGGTGTCCGGTTTAGGATACTTAACAGTCTACACTCAATAATCCGGACAGTCTTCTTTGTATATTTTCAACTCCAGTTTACGTAATCAGTATTAGAACCCATTTTAGAACGTGCTCGTAACGCACATGACGTCATCGGTATTTCGTAAATAAAACTATTACGTTCTAAGTATGAAAATTGATACCAAGCATGATTCTGAATAAGTATGCCTTAAGTAGTAGGGTAAGGGCGACAGTCGTCGGCACCATTGTGTATTTTCTCTCTTTATTACTCTTAAACAGTTTCTAGAAATCTACGTTGAACATAATTTTAGTATTTAGTAATATTAGGTACATTACATAAGTTTTTTGTGGGAGAGATGACCATTATTTGTTTTACCCTAAATAGGTATACAGAGCAATAATAAAAATAGACACACTCCACAATGGTTGGCACTAAGGAAACAGTTGTTGGCAGTATTAGTATATAGTCGTCGGCAACTAAAAGAAAAATATTGTTTATTTGCAAAAATGTTTTAAATACTTATACGAGGATAGATAGAAAAGTTTCGGGAATGACAATGAAAACAAAATAAGTAATTGTTATTCAAGTTTTCTCAACGTAATCCCTTCGTACTTCAGTACACTTAGCGCAACATTGCTCAAGCTTCTTGAATTCTTCCTGGAAGTAAATTTCTTCAATATCGTCAAAATAACCATTTTCGGACCCAATTATCTCTTCATTTGCCCGAAATCTCTTTCCAGCCAGGAATATTTTTAGTTGGGGGGTAGGGAGACGTCCGCGGGAGCCAAATCAGGCAAATAAAGTGGATGCGAAATGATATTAGTTAGTTCTGCATGCTTGAATGGATCTAACGTTTTTCGTCCAAATTTGCTGTGTAATATTGGCCAGTAGCCGACTTTCTTCTTTTAGGATAATCAATCTGCAAAATTAGTTTGGCGTCCCAAAATACTGGTGCTCTAACAGCTTTCCAGCTAATTGAATGGACTTTACTTTCTTCGAAACCGATTCAGCGTGTCCAACCCACTGCTTTAATTGCATTTTAGTTTCTGGTATGTTGTAATGAATCCAGGTCTCACCCATGGTCGTAAACTGTCTTTTGAAATTCGTTGGATTCCTCTTAAACACTTCAAACTAATGAGCTGAAGTTCGTGCTCAAATGCGTTTCTGCTCCGAATTGAGCAAATGCGATGCCCATCTTTCAGAAAGCATATTTAGACCCAATTGGTTATGTAAAATATAAACTACCCGTTTATGAGAGATGCCCATGGCTTCTTCAATTTCAGTCACCCTTATTCGGCATCGTTATCCTCGATCTCTGCAGTGCTTTCTGTTTTTAGAGGTTCTGGATGTGGTTCATCATTTGTGTGAATGCGGCAGTGGTTAAATTCCGAAACCCAAAGTGACGAATCCCCAAGAACAGCATCTAAAGTGGATTTAATTTCTGTTGCGGTTCTTTCTTCTTAATGAAAAAATTTGATGGCCAAGCTCAAATTTTGTTTTATCCATAATTGAAAACGCTGGCTGTTAAAGCTTCTTAATTTTTCCTCTTATTGTTCATCAATTTTTACCAGGTGCCAACAACTGAAATCAGTGAAGATCGTGAAGAACAGTGATAGGCGTCACCCTGCCAACTACTGTTACAAGTCAAATTTTGCTACTATAGTGGTCGGCATCTAAATATTTTTTAAGATAGAATTAAGATATTTCATATTTCTTTTATGAGAAAGGTTTAAAAATACGTGCTTACGCCAAGATAATACCTAGTGATAAATTAAGAAATATAAAATTGCATTAAAGTAATATTTATCCATCTTAGCTGCATTTACACACAAATAGTGCACAATACCTGAAGTACGTTATTCTTCAAATGCGCCGCATTCACTTGACATTAGAAGAATAATACCTACCATGAAATTCACAAGGTTTTTTGATATTATTGCCAATATAATAAAATTTAAAATAAAACAGAAAACAAAAAAACTAAAGAATCTGACACATTTTAAGATGATTTATAATTTACTGTGCCAATTACTATAACCCTGCCAACGACTGTCATCCTTGCCCTACATGCCTTAAAGGTATATTCTTGTTTCGTGCGTCGCGTTCCGTGCGCCGACGAAAATCTACCTGAAACTTTCTCGTTTCGTGCGGAATTAAAATGATGGCTAATGATGGCTATTAATGACTTCTCATTTCGTGCGTTATTACATGCACATGTCTACCTGATCTTATCTGAATATCAAGTATAATATCAACTTTAATATTCTACACTTCACAGAGCCAACTAAAAAGTAAGCAAATTCCTCTCCCTTTGGCACTTTCTTTTACTTAAGCATCATTTGTTTACCATTAGTAGCGCTAAAAAACAAACAGAAACTTTACTCAATTTAGAATATTGATCGATAATACAGATCTACATACCTACTTTGTTAGGTACCGCTAATATTACCGGCAATTTTCTTGAAATTCATAACATAAATAAATTTGCTATGTGAAACAACAATTCATAATATACAGGATTTAAAGAAACATTAATATAATATGGGAAAACCTTACTTTCTTTAAGTGCCGATGTGAATGTTTTGTAAATTGCCATTTGTTAAAGCTGATGCATTTTTATTCTTAATATTTAATAAATTTCTTATTTATATGTCCTTATCCATTATTATTTCTCTTTTATTAATTAGGATCTAAAAATAACTAAAATAAATAGCTTTAATTTAGAAAGGTCATATAATTGATGAAGCAATCGAGCTGGTTTAAAAAATCACATGATTATTTAAAAAGTAATGAGAACAATTATTTACTCGTAGCTGGTCTAAATTAATAATTTTTATAATACTTTAGATTTTTGTATTTGGTGTGAAAAAACACCTGAATAAAATACTGAAAAGAAAATCAACAAGCTGTATGTAGAAATCTTATTTTAAAAAGTATCCAAAGTCAGCAGGTAAATTTTGGGTGAGCGCACGATACAAGAAGTCATTAGTACCAAACTTCATTGTCCATCTGGTTGACGCACGAAACGAGAAGATTTTACAGTTCCACACGAAACGCTACGCACGAAACGCTCACAAATCGCCTAAAATTCGGACAGAACCCGTTAATTGATTCTAGCTCCGTTATTATGCATTTGAGACCTCTAGTACCTTAATACTTTCCTATTTAAAATCAAACTTGCTATCGATCTTCATACTTAAAACTTAAAGGTTCTATTTAAAAAATGTATGTGAGGTACCAGGACATGTTCTAAAATGGGTTCTAGCACTGATTTCGTAAACTAGAGGCCGAAATATACAAAGTTCTTTTAATTCCATTGCTATTGCCAGACGCTTGTGTGAACGGCACGAGAAAATCATAACTTTTTTATTTCCTACACAAAGATTAGTGATTTATGATACACTTCTATATCCAACAGCTGGACGTGGAGATTTTTCTTGGATCAATATGGACGGGCAAGGTCTATTATTGAAAAAATATGTATTTTTGTTAGTATATCCCTGTAAGCCGAGTGCCGTCCTATTTACGTGATTTTCTAGACATGTTTGGTCGCTCATGGGGAATAATGGCCAAATTATAACGTTATAATGATGTCAATGACGACGTCTCAATGACGTCGACAAATTTCTTTAAAAATGTAAGTAAGACTCGTTTACATATACGAGAATTGTGAAGATTGTAACTAGAATTTTGCTGGGAATTTTCCACAAAATTTTTACAATAAATTTACAAATAATAGGTATTGTAACGTTCTTTTTTAAAATAATTATAAAAATGCTGTTTAAATCGTCTATTCACAAGAGAGATATTATTTACATACACTTAATGTATGTATTACAACAATTATTAACATTTATTTATTCACTAACATTCGACTATTAACTAATTATTCAAAGCACATTTCGATACGCCGGTTACACACTAACTGAGCTCCTTGTACCCGCGACCTCAATTTATATCTTCCATATAAAGTTCTAGAACGTACTAGATTAGACTAGTCGGTATATTGTTTTGTGCAGCCGTCGATGACTCACACTGATGAATCATACATGCAGGTGTTTGATAAGTCACGTCGATGATGAGTCATGCAGTCTCGAAGGTTCGACGGCGGCGAATAGGGGTTTTTTCCCATTTGTTACAGTATTTTCAATAAACTTGAATAAATAAAATAAACCTAAAAATATCTTACACACTTAGCGCTTAAATATGACTTGATATTTAGCTTTATTATTGTTGCAGGCTTGTTTTAATAAGGTTTTATAACGTAACTAACCATTTCTATAAACAAATTAAACAGATGTGATGCATACGTTTCAAACATTAAAACTCCGAATGTTCTCGGACGGAGGAGGAGGAGTACAGCACTCGTTAACCATCACGTTGACTGACACTTTGAAAACAACAGGTATTATGGCCGCCATATAAGTATAATAAAATTAATAATACAATAATAGTGATTATGTTTATGTTTCATAATTTTAAATAATAAATTGTTTTTCAACTTTTGTAAATTATGGTGTTTTATTTGCAGAAGTAGGTCATTAATACGACTTCAATAAAACGTCATTCAAATATGCAGTTTTATCATTATATGACGTTTTATTTACGTCATAAAATAACGTTTTTTTCACGTCGTAAAATGGCGTCTTTTGATTGTGACATTTATCGACTATTTATCTTATTAACACCATTATAACGTCACTTTAAAGGTGGAAATGACGTAATGACTGACCAACAATCAATGTTAAAATGACCTCACTCTGCTTACCGGGGTCTTGACAAAAAGTAGATACGTTTAACTTTAATACGTATTTTTTGCAACAAAGTTTCTTCGAAGTTCCAGTGAAGGTTCATTGCGCTTCTACTGCCAATGCTTCCGCAGTAGCCGATCGCATTGCCCGACGCATAACCGTAGTGCCTAATTTTGAATTACCTGTAATTTGTGAAGTTGTTTCTTATTTGCAACCGCATGCAACATACATCCGTAGTCCAGTCTAGATTTAATGCATTTTAAAAAAGTTTGGTGACCATATAATCCGCCCTCCATTTTAGCTTGATTAATATCCGCATAACGTTAAGAAACTTTTCGCATTTATTAACTAAATACTTAAGTTTGCTGTATATATGTATAATTCCTAGATATTTAGTTCACTGAGTTGGCTAAAGAGAATCTTGTGCTATCCAATGTAAAAAGTTCTACTGGAAGTCGTCGCCAAAACGACGCGTAAAAACTGATGATGAACTGAGCATGATGTTGCTTTATTTAACGATTCGCAAAATGATTACCAACTGTTTCTTCTTTTTTTCAAGAAACGTTTTGAATATACGATGGTTTGTTGATATTTTAAGAAATTTTCTAAAGGATGATTCTCCTTATTACTACACAGTAAAAAATCAGTATAGTGTTAAAAACTTAGTGTTCCGGTTAAATTAATAGAGTAAATTTTAATGTGTCAGTTTACACTTAATTTACACTTAAATATTTTTAGTGTTAATTTACTGTTACTGTTATTTATTATATTTGCTAACAAACTCTGTACAGTGACAATTCTCACAACACGGGATAAGTAACACTTCCCCTTATTTTGCAGTTTTTTTTTTGTTAATGCAGCTTTTAATTTTTCTCTATGTATTATAATTCAATTCTCTATAAAATACTTTCTTGTTTTACTAATTACTTCTAATTATTAAAATCGGCCAGATAAAAACATCAATTGGAAACAAGTCCGGGGATGTGGTGGGTCATTCAATTGGATCTCTGATGCCAATCCACTAATTAGGTATAAGGTGAAAATAGTTGAATGGTTAATGTGTTGCTGACGTATTGCCTGTCCATTGATATTGATCGAGCAATTATTTCTACACTTTGTATGTTTGCAATTATCTACTTCGTATAGAAATATTGTCAGGCTGTAGTTTGTTCGGGTAGTTCACTTGGTTAGAGCGCCGATCCGAAAAGTCGGAAACCTGGGTGAGATCCCCGTCAGCGTGATAATTTTTCTATATGATTTTGCATTTATAATACGATTTAACAATTGTAGCGAAAAAAAAAATAAATTTGTTTTGAGGGTATTAAGAAACCTTTTATATAAAAGTTGTTTTATTTTATTTTATTTTTTATTATTTTATAATAAAAAAATGAATTAGTTGGTAAACAGGAAATTAAAAGAGGCCATTAAAAGAGATCAAGAAAGTGGGATATTAGCAACTTTTGCAGTTGCTCCTAAAGTGATCTAATCATCAACCACGATGGAACATTTTTTCAAAATACAGTTTGCTAGTTTTACAGACTATTATATGTCCGGGATGTCTTTAATACCAGCTATAGTGCATGTAAGTCCCTTTTTTGTAAGTTTTCTACCGGAAAGCAACCAGAATTAATTCCACAAAACCTAATATCACAGAAAACGTCTCAAAAGGACCTCAATCACTTGTGTATGAGCAGGGTTGGCAAAAAACATGTTTTTCTCAAAAAAAACAAAACAGTTGTTTTTTTTAAATTAAACATGTTTTTTATCGAAAATGTGTTTAAAACACCCCATATAAAAAAACATGTTTAAAACATGATTTAAACTGTTTTAAACTAATAAAGATTTTGAAATATTTTAATGAAAGCTTTTAATAAACATATTATTAAATTCGGATATAAATTACCATCATGAATCATGATTATGCATGCCTGAAACAATAATAAAAGTCCTTTTATTCTTATATCATCACTTTTTTAATTTTACGACTTCCTAGTATAGAGTAACTTAAATAAAAAATACCCTAATAAAAATCTACTTCAATTCTCGCCAAAACAAAAGTATTAAATATTGTTAAGTCAACACCTTGCAAATTGTAATTTAGAAATGAAACGATCATTATTCTTTGTAAATGTGTCTTCAGACCTCTGAAAAGATGCAGAATTAGTAAATAGAAAATCACTGGAATATTATATATTCATGATGACGGGTCACGAAGCGCCCTATATGACAGCATTTTTTAACAATTTTATTAAAGATGCTGTTGAACCTCATAAAATTTGTGCCAAGTGTATCCATTGCAAAAAATAAATGTGTGTGTTAAATTAGTTTGATTTATGAAGTATCAAAGACTATTGCTAATATTTATAGGGGAGGATTTTCTAAGGTATTTTTGTTTATTTAGATTTACGTTATTTATAGTAACTCATTATTAAATGCTCTACATCTAAAAGAAATATTTAACATTAATTTAATGTTGTTGCAGAAAAATTAGAGGATTTTATACAATTTAATCTAATCCTTGATCCACTTTTAAATAGATTTAAATAATAAACAATCAATAAATTGTCTATACTTTTACATTTTATAATTTATAATTGTGATGCTTATTATACATAATAATACACGTTTCAGAAGGAAACTGGTCATTTAAATTCGAAAATGCAGTATAAGAATCTAAAATTATCTTAAAAGTTTTCAAAAAGCTGTTTTAAAACGATTACAAAGAAACATGTTTTAAACATACGATTAAAACATGTTTAAAAAGAAATAGTTTAAAACGTAGTTTGATGTTTTAAACTAGTTTTAAACATGAGTTTTAAACAAAATGTTTTAAACATGCCAACCCTGTGTATGAGTATAAGTATGGAGCATTATAATGACGAATATGACAACAATGAAATTGTTTAACAAAGTATTTTTTATTCGCCATAAAGTGATTTTTAATTAAAATTCAACAAACTACGTTTCGATCAAAAATCAATCCGATAATTGATTTTATTCTTTGTAAATTTACAGTGCACATTTGTTTCACACAACCTTTCTAACCACTCTACATATTTAAATAGTATAGAATTAAATTTCTCAAAGCTTCTACGTAGGTATTTAAGCTTTTATGAATTGGTATAAATGTAAAATGTAATATTTCAATGAAAATTGCGAAAGTATGTTCGTCTTAAGGTTCGCAAACAGAAACTAATTTTGTATTTTCCAGTAAGATTTCATTTTACGCAGACTGTTATATAAAGTTAATCCCTTGTTGTTAGGGTTAGTATGAAGCTAAAAATGTATCTAAACAGAAAAAGTTGAATAAATCAGTCGCAACATTTTATAAAATAAAACATTTGGCTCCATTTAAATGAATGAAAGAATAAAATGAAAAGAACGAAAAGAACTCCAACTGCCATTTAAATATATTTTATATTTTTTTGTATAGATGTTTGAATGTTTTTGGTTGGAAACGTTGGAGGTCAGGTTGCAACGTTTACATAAAAAAAGGCAGAGATCGAAATTAACAATAAATACTATGTAGCCCGTAATAATTCCTTCAGATCCTGCGGTTAGTTGCGTGTAGTAAGTGTTAATTATATAAGTAGATGTTCTAAAATATTCACCTTTTGAAACAATAAATGTCTGCAATCTTAACTTAACAATCTTCTTTTTTTACCTGTTTTAGACTTTCTGTTATCTCGTGAAGGTGTTTGTTAAATTTAAGTATGGTGCAAGGAAAGTCTTTAACCGTAATTGATTTAACAGTATTCACATCCAAATGGTCTATAAATCTACTGTATTTTAAAAATCGCCAAACACTGTAGAAATACATGATTAGAACACAAACAAAACTAGACAATTAGGACAGCTTAAAAGGCGATTTCTGCTTGCAATTTAGATTCGTGCAATTTTAATTAGGTACTTTTAATTGTAATTGGAATGCTTCCACTAAGTAAGTCTCAAAACTTTAATTAATCATTCACAATAAAACTGTTATAATTCTGTTAGTTTTTAAAAGTAGTTTTATTTTGTAAAATACAGAAGAAAAGCTCAATGCAACGAATTCTTCTAGGTTTATATAAATAGCTATTTCTATAAAAAGGATAACTCTAACAGTTCGAAATGTTTTGTACTCTAAAATGGTACACAGCTGGTAATCTAAACATGACGATTAATGACTTGTATCATATGTAATAGTTGCCGATTGGATTAAAAAAAAATATAAAAAGATATTCAAAATTCCGAATTTTTTAATTGAAAATTCTACCTTATCCTGTTCTTATTAATTTAAAACACCGTTTTTAAAATCCTGAATACGTGTATTGTCATTTATCCCATATTACAACTCACATCTCCAACAACAAAAATAATACAGCAGGTTCCGGTTATTTGTATGAGCCGTTTAAAATGGATCAAAATATGAAAAATCAAATCCCTTTCTCTATTATAAAATGCAAATTTTTTAGTTTATTGGTTTCGCTAAATTCTATTTCCGCCGGATTTCTACATCATTAACCAAAAAATTAATAACATACAAAACTTATTTTGTACCTACTGACAGATTTTTACTATCCATTGCAATTCTTGCTGTTTGGGATTTTCCATTTCCCTACATACTTGAAAGTGCCGTTTTTAATGAGTATATGATTATAACGCTTAATTTACTTGAAAAAATTAAATTTGAAAATTCTCCTCATTTTAAACCGAATTTGACCTTGAGCAACTTCCCTCAAAGCTATTTGATGTAAAAAAGTAGGTACCGCTATGTATGAGAAAAGGCAACACTGACGATCTACTAACCGTTAGATGGCACTGATGAAAACCAATCAATTGAATTTTAAATTTATATTAACACTATTGACAGAAATATTTTACACCACTTTTATTATGGCAGTTAATTACACAATAACATAACGTACAGTATTATATTAATTACTCGTTAATAAGTAGACGATATTTGAACTTGGATATGAAACATTTTTCAAACTGACGGCTAATACAGGACTCTTAACTGTTATATTAGCACCAACAGCGGGTCGTCTTTGGAACTATGTGATGTAACGGAGTTTCATCCATTAGAGGACACCAGTATTGCATTTTAAATTTATTTAAATTTTTAAGGTTTTCAAAAATTAATTACTTAAAATTGGTAATTGTTTAATGTATTTATAACTAATATTCTAACTAATTTAGTAATGACGTTTATGAAAATGCAAGAATTCTCTCAATTGACGACATATGCGTCTTCCCTATTAGAGTCGCAGCGCAAAATGCTGTGATTCCAAACTTACACAAGTTTTGTATCTCACAATGTGTAGATGAAAGGCAAGGTAAGTTTTAAGTTTTGTATATATCAACATTTCAGGAAATGTTGACCGTTTTAATGCTATTTTTGGCTTTGCTAGCGTTGTTGTTGATTGATAAAGTTATCATGTATTTTATTTTCAACAATGTATGAAAATTGAGCTCAACACAGCGTTATGAACACAATAAGTAATCTGATATATGTAATAACCCAAGTAGCAGAAAATATTGGCAAATGATTGGGGCAATATTGAACCTATATTGCATAATTGGGACAATATTAGCAAGATTTAACCAATATTGGTTTTTGAGAATATGTTTTAACAATATTGTAATAATATTGGCGGAATATCTAAATGCAATATGGCGCTTTACTATAAAAAACCAATATTGCAGGATCATTTAAATGCAATATCCCATAAATGTTTACAATAAATATTCTAACAATATTGTTTTATAGCATTTATTTTTAAATTATTGAACCAATATTGGCACATTACTGGCAGAATAACTGTAGTATTTTTCTTTTAAATATCGTATAGCAATATTAAACGATTATTTAAATACAACATCGCATACATATTTATAGTAAATACTCTAACAATATTGTTTTATAATATCTATTTATCTATTTATATTTAAAACATTTTTTCAAATTGTCTAGTTTTCTCCGTAAACGATTTAAACTATATCGAGGACAATAACCCCAAACACAAAGCCGAAAAAATCAAAGCCTGGTTAGTTCGTAAATGTCCAAAAGTTATTGAAACTCATTTCAATAACTACCTCAAAATTCAAAGTCCGGACTTGAATGTTATTGAAAATTTATGTCAATTGAAAATTGCAATAATGATTATAAGGAATCATGAAATTTTAAACAAAGAACAACTAAAACGATCGCTTAGAGAAGAGAGGTCAAAAATTTTAAAAATATTTTAGAGTTAGTTTTATTTATTTTTTCTTTTTACTGCTTTACTAGGTAGAAAATTTTGTACGAGTGTTAAAAGATACATATTTGTAGTTAACTAAAAAGGACAATTCGTTCCGCTACCTACCTACCCCTAATCGTTGCATATCTAAGAAGTCCGTTCCGGGTGGATGGTCACAGGTCAAGCCACGAGAATTCACAGTATGTTTTAGGATGCAACGCAACAAGTTCAAAATAAATGAGTGTCTGTGTGTACGACTTCATTATTTTGTTTAATAAATAAATTCGTGAAAGTGTTAACATGTGTGTGATGATAATTCATGTGATTTAATTCAATTTATTCATTTTCTGTGATGATTGAACATTGGCTGCTGCGAACATTTGTCAGTGTTGAACCAGGAGGCCAGGACCAATGCCGTTATTTTGTGTAACGCCATTATTGTATGCATGTATTGTAGGTAAGTTTACGTACAGTCATAAAAAGGGGTAGTTATGTATTGGTCAATACCCTACTTATTGAGACGTTTCTCATGTTGTTTATCTTTGTAACGGGTACATTTTCCACCAGCATTTAGTATATAGAATTTTGTATTAATTCTGGATAAAAATCCTAAGTTCGGTCCTGTAGATATCGCTTTATTTAAATATGCAGTTCATCAGGCAAACATTTCCTACAGAAAGCATTTATAGGAAGGGAATGTTTAATATTTGCTATAATGAAATAATGTAGCGTCATATTGATGTCGTTTTTCGTATCTTGCGACCTGGTATTTTAAAAATAATATCAATTTCTTCAAAAAGAAACCTTAAAAAGAAACCATGAGAAACGCTTAGTCAACTCATTGAAATATTCCGGTAAACATTTTGAGTGTATACGATTCGTAAATACACTTTCCTTTGTCTGTTATTTGCGTTTTAAAAATTTTAAGTCAATGCGGCGTAGAAATTCGTCTCGACAGTAGCAGCATTCCACAATTTTAGCGGGAAAGATTGGGTACTATTTTTTACACGTAAGGTCTAAAATCCTATAGTAAGGCAAGTAACAAGCACCCTTGCCGTCTAAAAACAGATGTTGAGACGCGGAGTAGCCTGAATCGAAGTTTATAAAAAGGCTTCGCTCGGTTTTGACCAGACAAAACAGACAGATTTTTGAGACGGGGAGTTTGTGAACAGCACCCTGCAAGCGAACGGTCGATATTATGATTCGACCTGGGTGCGCGGTTATATTATCGATCAATAATGATTGATTGCTTTTAAATTAGTGCCAATGGATTACAGTTCTTTAATCCTATAGAATTGCGAGAAATTCTATTTACCGTTCCGTATAGTTTTACCGATCTTTTGTGACTTGTGAAAGTTTTAAAGTTAAATACGTTTCACGTTATAGGAAGAATTATTTAAAGAAATCCTAAATGTAGTGACCGATTCCTGTGCTTTTGTAACATTAAAATTCCTCTTAAAGAATTTGAGTGTAGTTAATGCAATCAGTGAATTAAAAATAACTGGAAGCTTCAGAACAGTTCCATTAGTTTTTTTTGGTGAAAATTAATGACGTTATTAAATAAGCACCAATTAAAAATCTTGGTTATTTTTCGTGCTTGACTTTATTGGTTTATGGAAACATATGAGCTGTTATTATCAATTAAATTTGGATCACGTTTTGGTATGCAGAATCTATCTTTCGACGCACACCGAGATTTATCACAATTTCCTCAAATGAAAAGCGAATTTCCAATTTCTACTGGACTTGATGTATGGTATTCTATGAGTTTAATTAAGGAAAATGCAAGGTACTGTAATATTAAGTGGTATTTGTTGTAATTTAAGTATTAAGAATGTCATGGTTAAGAATTTTCTTTAGGGAGAGCTCTCCTTGATAGTTAAAAATCTTTAAGCTTTAACTTAATTGCAATTCATTTGTTCTGATACTGTTGAACTGATATAACTGGCCTAATCTCCTTCAGAGATTCGTTTATAAATTTTGTCCAGGAAAAGCTCAGTAAATAAAAAGGTTAATATTTAAATTAATGTGTTTTGAACTATTTTTTTGGGTGATCTAATCGATTCATTTGAAATATTTTGCGATCATGATCAGTCAAGGTAAATTTCTAATATTGATAGTATGTGTTTTGAACAATTTTGCGGTCAATCCAATAAGTTTTCCTGTTTGTTTTCTTTATTAAACAAAACGTTTTTGGTGAATTTTTTATTGATTAACTGTTGAACATAATTATAATCCAATAAAATTAGATTGGATTAGTAATAAATATACAAGGTGTGTTTTATTTGTTTATCTTTGTATGTGTATTTTACCCATTCTTTTGTTAATAAATGTTATTATTGCAAAACTGATGGATCTACAAAACGGAACCATATTGGTTATGAAAGCTTAGTTTCATTTCTTCAACAATTGTAAATAAACAAAAATTTTTTTTGTTTCTACTAAATATTTTATTCATTTTCTGGTTAATGGATTTAGTAAATTTTAATGCTTATTCAAAATAACATCTTTGATTGGTTAATTTATAATTAACTTAAAGCATCAGAACCAGATGGCGCCCTTTTTGAGTTTTTAATTGTGTTTAAAACCCTTATCTATTCCTTTTCACAATTTATACAGCTGTGGAACCAATACCTACGACTTGATTAATTAATTTGTAAGAAAGAGTTTAAATCTCAAGCTGAGGCAGACATATGAGTTTTTAGTTACAGTAAGTATGATGTATTTTTATAGCTTTTTATAGCTTTTATAGTTTTTTTTTGTTGTTTTATAACGGCTGAAAAACCTTTGTTTCATCTTTTATTACAGTAACTGACCAGTCAACCCGTTTTGGTGTGATAAGCCATCCTTACTTTTATTAGATGTTTCTTCTTATTATAAGTTCTAGATTATTGTAAGATTCATGTTCTTTCAGGTTAGCTATTTTGATTTGTTTATAATTTCATTTAAATATTTCCGTCGTTTCTTTTATTATCTAGGTATTTTTAAAAATTAACATTTGATTCTTTCGAATAAACTTTTGTATTTATGTATGTAGTTTTCAATTTTATTTTTTTATGTTTTAATAATAAATATGATGCATTTAACTCCTGGTTTTTTATTTATTTTACCTTTATTTCTCTTGTTTTCTAATACAGTGACAACATTATAAAGCAATATTTACAATCAACATTTCACCAACATAGCATACTATTATTGAGCAATGTCTAAAGACCATATTGGACCAATAAAGTAGAATATTATTGAGCAATATTTAAAATCAATATCGTACCAATAAAGCAGAATGTTCACATTTCTATATTGGGTCAATATTTGTTAGGAACATTGTACCCTTATTGCCGCAATTTCTAGCCAATATTGCACCAATATTTTGTGCTACTTGGGAATTAATATAAGAAAACTGTTTTTCGCATGATAATGTCAAAAGTTTATTTTATCTTTTAAGAGTCTCCTAAAAGCGATAAAAAAGAATGGCTTCTATTTACATATGTTGGTGTAAAAGCTACAAACTGACTATTTACAATATCAAATTCGAACTTGCAAATTCACATTTTACAACACCTACCTATCAGTTAAGAACTTTATTTATCGGAAGCTTCTAAACTACGTACAAATCTTCAAGATGACTTCTCAAAACTCATCTATGTACTGCTGTAATGGTTGAGGTACAAGAGCTATGTTAAACATAAAGTAAAATTGTTATCTAATTTATTGATTATTTATCAATTTACTTATTTTGATATAGTTATTCAACAGTTATCTTGATGTTTTTTTTGTTGGTTTAATGTATATCACAAACAATTGTGATATGATGTTTTTCGACGAACAAAAAGTTCGTCTCTGAATTCGTGAAGCTGTCTGTCTGTCGGTCTGTCGGTCGTCTGTCGCCTTTTTCCCTGTTGACTTTTTTGAATTTTTCTTTTTGGAATCTTATAGTACATCGAATTCTAAGAAACTTTTGGTTGAAACATTTTGTTGTGGTCAAAATGACCACCGAAGATTTCGGTAAATTTTTGAAAAGTGAAAAATTTTGTATTTTTTAAAAATTTACGAAAAAATAAACATTTTTAGCAGCAAATTTTTTTTAAGCGAAAAATTTTAGGACTTAGAATTTTAGTTTTTATGACAACTAATGTGTTACTTCAACATTAGTTTTCAAAAATAAATTAGTTTATTAAGTATACTTCTCTCACTAGTTTATTCTTATTCAGTTATAAAAGTATAGATTCCAATTCAAGAGTTAAAAATAATATAGAATACTTAAATCTGGACATTCTACATTAATCACTTTTATATTGTATTGTGTAAATGTTAATTGTAATTGCCAAACCATTAAAGTAAATACATATGTGATATAGGGCGGTGTTATTTTTAACGACAACCACAGAAAGATGTTTATGTGGTTGTCGAGACCGACTGCTTAACATGCCCATCTGACAGCACGGTGATGTGTAGTGAGACTTTATCGGACTCTTTACCGCGCGAACATCAACTTCACTTTACATATAAATTGTTCAGTATAAATATAACAATTTAAAATGTATATTTAATAATAATAATAAATCGTCTTTATTATATTTTTAAATTAAACATAAGTATCACTGAATATTAAAACTCTGGAGAATATTAAAAATTAAAATTAAATATAAAAAGTATATTTATTTCGTTTTCATATAAGTTATCATTAGATGATCAGGGCTCCTAGCGAAATCTAGCCGAAGGGTACTCTATTTAACCAGGTAGCTCTGAAAAGTAAAACAACACTCCCTAAGTAACAAGTTAAAAACTAAATCTTCTTTATGAGTTAGGTAGATTGTTAATAAGAAAACTTAAATCTTTGTAAACCTCTATACCAATAGAACAATAGCTTGA
The DNA here is from genome assembly GCA_929113105.1 of Agrypnus murinus. Lineage (NCBI taxonomy): Eukaryota > Metazoa > Arthropoda > Insecta > Coleoptera > Elateridae > Agrypnus > Agrypnus murinus. The sequence continues at coordinate 42,877,307 of OV816024.1, read as the reverse complement.
CTTAGTAGCAGGGACCAGTGATCTTAGATACAAAAACTTTCGTCGGCAAGACGAAGGTTCTTTCGCAACATCACAGCAGAAATGTATTTCCACAGAGAAAAGGACATTTGGAGTCTAGATCTTCATAAAATCATCAACGTTTTAAAACCACATAAAGGAACTACAAGGCCCTCAAGGAGATATTTGCCAGTATCTCTTCGCATACTTTACTGCACAGTTAGATTCGAAAATGCAAAATCTCTCAACCTGATAAAATTCGTAAATCTTAAAAAAAATTAATAAAAAACCTTGACGGCATAGATTTTGATAATTCAAACCGATGGAAGAAAATCATTAATTCGGATATTCACCAATGAAAAAGCAAGTAAACAGGAAAAACGTCACTTTCATCGAAACACTTTGAAACTAAAATATGAAAGGCAGCTTGTAGAAAACAACATTGGATGAAAGAATTACAGTTAGATTACGCTCGATACATAGTAACTATAAAAGGAAGAAAGAAACTGCGAATATATCTTGAAAGCTTATTGAAATACGAGTACATTGGTATTTCCTCCCTGCATGTGCAAGAGATTTATCATAAAAGACCAAGCTATGTGAATTTGTAGCTAAGAGTTTGCTATATCGAGTGTTGTAATTATGAAAATCTTTAACACTCAAGGCACTTAAAACTTAAGAACAGAAGTCGAAAACAAACTTCAGACGATTTTCCTTTTTTAAAATCCAAATTGGCGTTCAAACAATGTTATATTTATTAATCAATTCGTTTAACCTCTTACTTTTTTTACGCTTTTCAGAGATCGTTGCTATGTCAGTAAAATGGAGATCGGTCGATAGTTCTCTACACATTCACGATCGTTTTTTTATAAATTGGTGCTACAATAGCTGTATGTAATAGTTTGGGAGAATGACACTTTTCAAAACCTAGGCTAATTAGAAAAATTAAAGGGTGACTTATAATGTATGAAATTCTTTTAAAAAGTTTACCTGAAACATTATCGCATCCAGCAGCACATTTATTTTCTTTGCTCATGTGTTTATTTCAGTAGCACCAACGGGTTTCAAAAAACTATATGCATTATTTTAGAGTACATTCATTAGAAAGATTATTATCATAGTAATGGTTAAGTTTCGAGGATTCAGATAAAACGTAGTTAGTTTAAAACTAACTTTAATCTGGACCACGTTGGACCGTCAGTGAAACTCACTAAAAACTCACAAAAGAAACTATAAAAATTTATCATACTTACATTATCATAGATGCTCAAAATATTTGCCACAGCTTGAGATTTAAACTCTCTCTTACAAATTTTAATGTTCAGGTCGCAGGTATTGGTTCTGCAGTTGTCTTATTTTGTGAAAAGGAGTAGATAAGGGTTTAGAACACAAATAAAAACAATAAAAGGGCGCCATCTGATTATGAAGCTTAATATTGATGTTTAATTAAGCCTGATTAGATATTAAATTCATTAACCAGAAAATGAATTAAATATAATAGGTTTTTGGATAAAAACTTAGAAATGTTTAGAAAATTTAAAGTAAAATTTGAACAAAACTTTCATAATTATATGGTTCCGTTTAGAACATTGATATAAACTAAACATATTTATTAAATAATAAAAGCAGAAAATAATTCAGACACGGGTATAAAAATAGTCAAACACATAAAAAACACATAAACAATATAATTTTATTAAACTTAAAACTAAGCATTTAGTAAATAATCGTTTACTACTTTAGAATTAATTGACATAAGGCAGTTCCAAAGGTAATTTGAGTGTTTGCCCAGAATAAAAATTATTAGAATTTGAATTGACATAAATTGTCTCAAAAGTTCAACAAGATCTGAAAGATATCCGGATTTATTAGCCATGAAGTATTCCAACATAATTTCAAACATAAGAATTTATTTAGAGATGAAATGCTTTAAAAAATTTGACAAACAAATATCCATCAATTTAAACTAAAATAATTTAATTAAATATTTCGAAGATTTATTAATGTAATTTTTACTACTAATAATGAACTAAAATTAAATACTACTGAGAGCTCTCTTCTTTAAAGGTCAACAAAATTCACTTATTTAAAATAATCCATCATTAAAATAATAAAGATAAACAATTCTTAAAGTACAATACCTTAAACCTTTGTTTATTTGCCTTACAAAGCAAATCATACTGGTCAGTTAGAAGTTGGAAAAGCTTCTCTTGGAAAGAACCGTGGTTGATTCTCGATGATTCGATGGTTTTAAATTGCAGTTTGACAGTAGCAGGTCCAAAGAAATACTTTATATGATAACAATAGTCAATCATCCATACAATTTCAGCACCAAAGTCCGTTAAACACAGTTTAAACAGTCTTATTTGATTAGTGTTTATTATTTAGAATTTATTCTCGAGGAGTAATTGTAATCTCCTTTATTTAAAACTCAACGGATTAAACCAAGTAACACTTGCCACTCATTAAAATTCCTTCTGTAACCAAATAACTGTCTGTCTTCGTCGGCAGATAAAATGAAAATCCACAATTTAAACTATTACCCAGTTTACGTGATTTTTAATAACAACTACATTTCCTCGAATCTCAAACGGGGAAGAAGTGACTGACGTTCCAACCCCAATCTCCGCGTTCTTATTTCTCGTAGAAATACATTACCAGATCAGCCAATAGCGAGGTCTCACTCACGAACAAATATTGATTTTTTTCTAAGTACCCAATCAACAACGAGTCGCGTGTTTTGGCTTAACGAATCAGGGCACAGCAACTAAAAAGCAAGTATTGATTTTTCCTCTAAAACTGCGAACGCATCGAGTTATCATTTTTTTAAACGCTTATATTTTAAAAAGAATGCGAATTTGCAGAACCGAACTTAAGATTTTTGTAAATATAAATATAAAATTCTACGTATTTGAAACCGATAGAAAATATACCGTTACAAGTTACTCGAAGCGAATTGTTCACAAGATGGACATTATCTTGCAAAGTAATTGCGTGTTTAAACTTTGTTTCGAATCCATCTTCTCATTTACCCTGCTGTAAATAATTTGAGTTTTATTCTCTGCATTTAAAATACTATTACAGTAAGAGTTTGTTTTAATAATCTTTTTCTTCATTTTATTCCGCAGCAGATCACGTGAATCTGATTGTTTCCATATAGACAATACTCGTATATTTTTAAAAAATTTTCAATAGAAATTATCTCCTTAGTAGTCCATGTCTTTTCAGAACTTTTGTCAAAGTAATTTTTTAAACTGTATAAGTTTTCTCTGAAGCTTTTTATTACAGTAAAGCTATCGTAATTTATCTACTAGATCATATTGTTATACTAAGTGTCACGCGCCCTTACCATAAGAAATAAAGCTAACGATAATAACCAAGATAACGATGGTTTATGGTTGTGTCCTCCCGGACCAGCAATCAGTGAAGAAGTGCTGGATTCAAGTTGTAAGGGAGCGCCACTTAATTTTCAACTAAGGACACAACCACCATCGAACCACCAAAATCAAGAAAAGGACATGTACTTACCGCCTCGGGGCAAGTAAATACTTGCTTATCTTAGAACTAAAAGGCTCAATCATAAATTCCAGTTTATTAAAATATTGATGATTCTGAAGGATAAATATAATTGAACCTAAATCGATATTGTAATAATTATTGAAAATAATTAAAGGGTTACTGAAATAATTATTAAATATAATGAAATAAATATTGAGTTGATTAATAATCGCAAAGAAAAAATAATTGATATTGATGTATATCAGTCAGTCTCAAGTTCCGGTAATTGCGTTTACATGAGATGACGGTAAACGATTGATAGAAATAAATATTAATGTTCTAAATAAGGTATAGCACATAATAATTATAAATCAAGCAAACCAAAAAAATAAGCACCACCAATATTAGTACATATACATGGGAGAGGATTTAGCCGTCGTAAGCTTACGATTATTATTGGCAACAACGCATTACTATGCATTACTATTGCAAATTACTATGAGCATATGAGTAATTCAACTATCAGATTTGATAATGACTTGTATTTACAAACTTGACAACATAATTCGATCAGTTCGTTTCGAAAATGAACTATCGGGTGTCTGTAATTATTAATTATATTCTAATCCTAATGATTAACCAATTAAATATTTGTTCAAAATAAATTCAATGCATAAATGACTTCAACGCTTTATAATTAATGACCACAACAAAATGGATGGTGGCTTAGTCAGCAAACTAGATGTTAATCCTTATGATAAACTTAGCTGATTTCACCATAACTAAGATGATCTTCAGATCCTGCTACTTGAAAGGTAGACATTGTACCTGGTGCTGATTCATTTTGCTTTGTTTATAAACAAAATTTCTTAGTACGACCTGGCTACAAATCCATTAGTCACAAATAATCCTATTGTAATGAACGGGAAAACTCCATGTACTATTGCGAAGAAAATCTCATGTGTATCTCGATCATTCTAGACTAGCGGCGAAAGCAACCGTTCTCGCAAATACGGGAGAATACCAGAAGCTTCGAGAGTCTTGTAGAACATATCGCAGTAGATATATAATGCCGGCCGCGGGAGAGAAGAAGAGCAGCAGTTATATACTTACTTAGATAGTGTCTAGGGTAACGTAAACCTTTAGTAAAAATAAATGTCTATTCAAAAATAAATAATCAAGTTAATTAATTAAATAAATAGTCTATAAATAAATTAGTGTAAGTTCGTTAATAGTACATAATTTGTGTTTTTAATTAGTTAAGTTTTAACCTTAATTATTGTTAATAGTTCTATTTTATTAAACATTTAAAACAGATCTTTAGGTTTATTAAAAAAGAACGTTAGTCTATTAACATAATCATTTTTTAATCAAATTGATTAAATATTTATCGATTTTGTACGTATACAATGTCGTATATTTTATTTTTATTCGCTTATTGTGTTCTTTATTTCTTTATTTTAATATTTGTTAAATTTCGCTTTTCGTTTTCACAGTTTTAAATTTGTTAATAATATTATGTAGGAAGATGAAATGAAAACTAATTTTTCGATGGCGTATCAAGATAATGAAGAAAAGGCCAGCTGCGAAATTCTTACAGTTTAAGAATAAATTAATATTATTTATTCATTATGTAGCGTAAATTGTCTAATATTTAAATTAGGCTTAAAGATAAAAGCTGTCCAAAATAAAATATCGTTTATATTTACAATGTTTCGGATTGGCATGCCATGCAAAAAGTTATGCATAATTGATCCCAGAAAAAATAAATCTGTATACGTCTTAAAAGTATGCTATCTAGAGATTATCTTAAATGTTACAATTTTAATTCATTCAAAGCGATGTTTTCAAAACTTGTTTTGACCAACCCAGGACAAACCAACCCAGGACAATACATCGTTTCACCACAATGATAGAGTGAATTTTCGCTAAATTACTATATTTACTGAATAAAAATCATTAAAATACGTCTATTAATACTTCACAAAACTGAATGCCTGTCATGCATCTTTCAACTCTTAATAACTTCGGCAACCTAAAGTGAACTTGATTGATATATCATATAACGAGATTCAACGTGAATCTGAGTCGCAAAAAGTTTATAGCAACACCACTTACCAACACCGCAATTTAGTAACGTGATATTTTGAACTTGATATAATTTTAGTACCTTTTAAGATTGGATATAATTTGAAAGATATAACACAATAATTATTTAAGTGTTTAATTACATATTTATCAAAATACAAAGTAGGTTTCCTATATATAATACAGCCTCATATAAAGGATTTATTAAAAATAATACGTTGACATACAGAAGAGTGAGTATTGTTAACATTATGAAATAAAAATGACTCATATAAATATATAAATCAAAACAGATTAACAAAAGCTTTACAAGTTTAATAATAATCAATTTAATAATAATCTACCTGACAATTGTTTCGATAGCTAATTTATATTTTTATAAAAAGAAAGATTTCTTGGGAAATCTTTTTAGAGTCGTAGTTATTGATGTATCAAATTGAAAACACCATTAAAATTTGTAATACGGTTTAATATTAGTAATAATAATAATGATCATGTTCTTTTTCAGATTTAAAAACAATTTTCTATAAAAGATAGTTTACTGTAATATGAGATAGTAATAACTATCAAGCTAATTACATAGGACAAACAATAGGAAACCTAAAAAAATAAACCAAGTACTCCAATTTTAATACCCAAGAATTTCACAAAAAAGCAAGAAATTAAAAAAAGGATTAATATATATACTATAATAATAAAATAGTATTTTTTACTATTTTGTAGTAAAAGTAATTAATTAAATAATCAATAAATTGTTTACTGTTCATTTACAATATATCTTGTATTTTATTTTTCTAACTTTGTAATACTGAGAATTATTGGGAAATCAGAAATTAGACATTGTAACAATAATAACATTCAAAAGGTTCTTGCAAAGCAAAACAATTTTTTTCAAATTTTGACGAATGACATATGCATTCATTTCAAAAGTATTTCCCAATTAATTTGTTCTTTTTATAAAAAAAAGTCGTTTTAAATTCAAACTAAAATTTATATTTATATTACCTTTGATAGTCACAGCTTAGTTGTCAAAACAATTGTCAGATAGATTGTAATAAACTTTACTAATTTGTTTTATTTATATTAATGGTTATGAAGTTTCACCAAATAAGGCTCGAAATACTAAACAATCTAGTAAATGACATACTAGAGATGTTTCAAAGCTTAGACTGTAATATGAGAATTAAACTACGGTCTTTACATGCTCATAACAACTATTTTCCGGAAAATTTGGAAAAACGACATCAGGAAAAATGAAACAAAAACAGGGTGGTCGGCTACTGATGGATGCTGACAAGAGATTCCACCAGCAATGACAGGATTAAATCAAGAAAACCCAAGACGCTAAAATGTATTTCAAAATATGAATAACTGAAAAATCCTAATATCTGTAATAATTAAGAAAAAAATAATTATGTAACGAATGAGAAAATCCCTACGCGGGGGACGAACAAGTTAGAAGGTTCTACAATGTTTGAGACTGGCCGCATATATGACGTATCGGCGGCTAGACGAGGCACGATACACCAGTCTAATCTAGCGTTTTCTAGAAAGATTATGTAGGTTATATAAAATCGCCGCCACGCACGGATCATCATTGTTCGACGAGTTAATTAATTTTACGCGCTCAAGGTGTAATGATAATATAAATAAATATCTTTGTAATATAAATTGTAGTGAAATAAATAGCCAAATAATAAATTAAATTAAGTTCGTTTAATAATTGTGTTTTATATTCCATTGTTAATAGACGATTAAAAAGCATTTTTAGTATTATTTAAAAAGAATGTTACAATTAATTAGAATTTTGTTTTTGTTGACTTGTACAATTAAGAAAAAATAGTTTTTTCAATGTACAATAAATTTCATAATAAAACGTCGTATTAACATTATAGCCCAAGAGCTGAAGACCAAAAACTGTAAGAGTTTTGTAAAGGCTAATATTTTAATATTAGCTTATATTTAGGGTGTAAATAAATATCCTACACAAAAGAGACTCGGATAAGGGGGACAGTCGGTGTCAGCGCAGCTTGAAAGTTGTAACAAGAAGTAGCGTCATCTAAGTGTTTTCTAAAAGCTGAAAATTGATCACTAAGCAGTTTATGTAACAAGAAACTGGAAAACAGTCGTCAGACAGCGTAATGATCGAATGCGTTGCATCAGTACCAATGTGGGGGTCGCATGTCTTCAAAATGAGGTCAATGTAAAGAAGTGATTTGAAAAAGCTGAAATTTGGTACAGTGTTAATTTATTGAATATAGTTTCTCAAAAAAACAGACAGACTTCATTTTGATAGAACCGAGCTAGTCAGCAGTCGCTAGAAGTAACGATTGCTTCTTGGATATGACAAATCACTAGGATATTTATTTACACCCTAAATATAAGCTAATATTAAAATATTAGCCTTTACAAAACTCTTACAGTTTTTGGTCGCCAGCTCTTGGGCTATTACAACTTCTAGATAGTATAGATAGTAAGTCAGCTAATTTTGTCTAAATTTGTATCTAATTTACTTAAAACTATTAATCATCAGTGAACTTTTGTTTAAATGCAGACCGGTGTAATTAATGTGAGAACTTTACAGTTATACCTCATCATCTTGCGCTATAATGGGCTACTTTCTAGTAATAATTTTAAATATTTTAGGACAACGTTGTAGTATTTTTCCAACTAAATCGAACAACTAAATTGAATTGTTCACACGAGGAAAGGGTAATTTTATGTATTTTTGTTTCTAGTTTATAACAGATTGAAAATATCACAAGTTTTTAAAGGGGTAGCAGAATATAATAATTTAAATAGTGGTAATCTTAACACGTTCATCGAAAAATGAAAAACAGAAATTCTAACAAATTTGAAAGATTACTCATAAAAATATTTTTTATACTATAACTGCCAAAAATTGAAATTAAAAATTTAATTTTATGTAAAGTTCAAAAGTAGCAAATGCTAATGAAAAAAATACAGGACAACGATATCTTTTTAATAAGATCATTTTTAAGATAGTTGATTTCCTAATACAGAAATTGTCCCAAGATCAATCTTTCATTAATCCTATATGTAGTTACTACACGCCTGGGTGATGAATGATGATATAAAAATCTTAAAGCAGAACACTTTTTTGCTATATGTTTGGACTGTCCTAAACCAAAAAAGCACGTTCAATGAAAAGGGTAGACAAAAGATATAGATAAAAAGATATTTTGAAAGATTTATTAATAAATTTAAGCACCCCACTTCTTACTAGAAAAACAATTCCTGATTAGCATTTAGCAATTCTGTAATCACAATGTATTATACAACTTTAGTAAGTTAACGCAAGAATAATAATAATTTATCCTCTAAAATGTTGTTAGCACGTCTAAAACGATTCAGTGGATATGAACATATTTTTCTAATAATTCGGTGGTGATTTCTAGTATACCCCAGAAGTGAAGATGCAATAATTTGCCCTTCGTCGTATGGGATTACCAATTAAGAAAAAGAATACTTTTTAATACAAGTAACCACTAGTATATTCTATGAAAAGATTTGACCTGTACTGACAATAAGTCAAGGAATTCATTAAATTGTGGCGTAGAATACGCTAGCAGTAGGTAAGAATTGGGAGAACTGGAACATCACCCCCCACACCTGACCTTGAACCTATCTCTCTCTAACACATGGTGACCTTGAATCTATCTCTGTAACTTAAACGTGACAACAACGCATTCTCAAGGTCATCAAAATGACAACAATGCATTGTCAAGGTCGTGACCTTGAAGCTATCTCTCTCTAACACATGGTGACCATGGACCTATCTCTGTCACCTAAACGTGGCAACAACGCATTCTGAAGGTTATGAATATAGCAACAATGTATCCACTCTTGACCTTGAACCAAAGGTAATCAATTTGGCAACAATGTATCCTCAAGGTCATCAATATGGCAACAATGTATGTACTCCTGATCTTGACCTTGAACCCAAGTCATCAATATCGCAACAATGTATAGTCAAGGTCAATAAATAATGTATCTTCAAGGTCACCAAATAATATATCTTCAAGGTCACCAAATAACGTATCTTCAAGGTCACCAAACAACATTCAAGGTCAAGCTGTAGGTATATATAGCAGGTTGCAAGTATTGAAATTTCAAAATGTGTGTAGAAGCTAGCTTGCAGAATACGTGCTTGACAGAACGAGTATTATCATTTCGTAATTGGAAGGGTATACAATTAATGTCAATTAATTACCAATTAATGTCAATACTATTTCAAACATTACCCTTAAAATATTGGATCAAGACGGGAACTTGGTTAATTTCCAAGGGGAAACCGTGACGATAGGACTTCATTTGAAGAACGTGGATGATGGTGCTCAAATATAACACTCCTCGATGTTGCACTGATCGATCTGGCTATAAAAGATCGTGTTGGAAGCGGAAAATGGTTAGTCAAGCATCGGTCACTACTCAATTGACAAGGGGCAACCGCTTATTCTTGCAAACATTAGGCTTTATTATCCCAAAATGAATGTGCTAAATGTAAACGAAAAAGTGCTCGTCGATAACTCGATTGTTCGAGCTGAATTTCACACTCACCAACCTTATACCACTCGTTTTGAGAATAATGACGAAATTCGAATACCTATTCAAGAGGATATGTCCACTTTGCCTTCGCGTAGTTATCTATATGTAGAAGGTACTGTACTGAAAGAAGATGGTAAACCATCAGCGAGTAGTAAATTTATACACAATGGTATTGCACATCTTTTTAGTGAGATTCGGTACGAAATGAATGGAGTTGTGGTGGATTCGGTAACAAAAGTTGGTCTAACAAGCACCATGAAAGCTTACATTTTCCACAATTCGAATGAAAGCATTAAGTTGCAAAACGCTGGTTGGTTTCCGGATAGTACCAGCACCTTGCTAGATAGTAAAGGTAATTTTTGCGCCTGCATACCTTTATCAACATTGTTGGGGATTTTTGAAGACTATGGAAAGATTATTATGAACATTCGTCAAGAATTGGTATTAATTAGAAGCAATTCTGATGTCGATGCCCTAATATCCACCGATGCTAATGAAAAGCTTAAGGTTAGCTTTTAAAAGGTTAACTTGCAAAAAATATATTGGAAAGTTCCACATATTCAACCACGATTGGCGGAAGAATTATCATTAACAAAATATATTGGGAAAAATATTGACACTCAAGTGGCATTTAGAAGCTGGAAAATACATATTTATCCCGCTGTACCGCAAACGGATAAGCACAGTTGGTCTATTAAAACATCGACCAGTCTGGAAACTCCCCGTTACGTTATCATAGGATTTCAAACCGATCGTGATGGCCAGTTGCAGAAAGATATGAGCGCATTCGACACCTGCGATATTCAAAACGTGACGGTATTTTTAAATATGGAAAGGTATCCTTACGATCAATTAAATATTAATTATGCCGAAAATCGATTTGCTACTTTATACGAAATGTATGCTAACTTTCAACGATCGTACTATGATAAACCCAACAAACCTCTACTGGCTCCTGAAAGATTTAAGGTACTTACACCTCTAATCGTCATCGACTGTTCGCGACAGAAAGATTCCTTGCTAGGGAAAGCTGTCGTTCTTCGAGTTACTTTCGAAACTCACAAAAGCATTCAAGCGAACACTACTGCTTACTGTCTCATTTTGCACGATCGTGTATTTACGTATACTGCATTGACGAAGCAAGTACGTCAACTATAAAGGAAATCGTTATATACGTCCAAGGATATGTTACCTTTATTAGTATAGTCGCACGCTTCGACCATGCTATTTGTCGATGTGCAAGGTTTCAAGACTTCAGAAAAAGACTTTGCACCTAAGCAATTAGCCGTGTTTGATGGACATCGCGTGTCTCACTACGTTTTCAAACCTCCGTTCGCCTTTCGCAACTTACCACCCACGTTTCGTAACAAGCTACTTGGTTAATGCATAATCATCATTGTCTTGATTGGAATGAAGGATTCACTCCTCCCTTTATGCTTCCTGTAATTCTGCAACGCTTGACTCAGCAGGCGGATACCGTTTACGTGAAGGGATCTGAAAAGAGCAACTACATTCGACGTTTTGTATCACAACCGGTGGTGGAGTTACCAGAGGAACCAGCTCTCCAGGCTATGCTTCCATCATGCTTTTATCATTATCATTCACTTTGTTATTGTGCATTAAGTAATGTCGGTAATGTATATTACTTATATAAAACTCATGTAATGGATTGTTCAGAATAAAGTTTTTTAAATCCTTTAATGGTTTTATTAAAACAACATAATATGATTACAACTATTTATTCATTGTCTATTACAAACTTATATAACTATTCACAATTGAATATATAACTATTACTACCTTTTAATTCCCAATCCAGATAACGCACCAAACCCGCAGGAAACCCGGCAGCAAGGTTGTCACGTGCACGTTGAGTTGCAGCAAACCATTCACTATACGATGTAACACACTTACATTTGAAAAGAATGAAATCACATTTATCAGGCAACAAGTTAATAGATGACGATGTTGGAACAAACCATGTTCTGTACATGTGGAATTTTGTATATTTATAAGTTTACCATTTTTTAACAAATAATGGACTTCTACACCTGCACACGAAGTGTATCGATAATCATCTTCACTACGTATAACCACAGTGTTCGAAAGTTTAACTCTTTCGATTAACAAACCGGTATTGAGTTTTATAACGCGAAAATTTAATTTCACCCTTATCTGTTGTTTCAAGAACCCAGTAATGTTGCCAACCCACTTTGATTGAACCCATTTCTGTAAGTGAGGGTAAGCGACTGGCGTGACTATTTAAACTATACTCCCACCACTTTTAAAACGTGTATTATATATACCCTCTCTATACCCATCTTTCAAAACTGGAGCGATTACATTTTCCACGTAGCTTATTCGTCTTAGAAATCGTACCCTATCCCTTGCTACTATCTCTCATTGACTTCTGCGTGCTTGACGATGTGCATACTCCCATGTTAACATGTAATGCATTTTGTTTTTACTTTCATCAAATGTCACTAAACCACCCATTTAATCCTCCTCCTCCTCTACTAAGTCATATGCAAAGTTCTGTAGCTGTTCCTCAATGAGTTCTTTTACCAAACACTCATCTCGCCTCTAATGAAGTCTTGACACATCTGCACGCCTTTTCTATATCGTTGTGCTAACTCTTGACATTATTCCGGACTGAATATCCCCGTACCATCAAGAGCTTCGTGTGACGCATCCTCTAGCGCTTCTAATTCACACCGTAGTTTCACCACAGAATTCAGTTTATCAATAGCTTTTCTTGATACGTCTTCACTGTTACTCGTCCCCATTCTGTTTTACTACGTTACGCATAGATCATGTGTTCTTATATTCACCCGCTCCCCCCCTTTCCCTTCTTCATTCTTCCATTACACAATACACTCTTTGACTTCCACATCCACTATTATCTTTTCTGGTAGATAATGCACAACTTCTAGCATTCCAAACACGTTTGGGGTTTATATCTTCATTAATGGTTCCAATATGTTTGTGATGTTCACTATGCAGTCACCCGGCATGTCTACAACACCATCTATTACGCTATGGTAGAAATTGAAAAAATCCAAACCCTTCAGAAGGTTTAATCGATATGTTAGTAACGGTATTAACTGCCACAGCGCATATAAGGACTCCCACGCTAAATATAATTCATCATCTCCTGCATCAGTTATCTTTATGATTTTTGTTTTATTGTAAGTTCTGTTAACACGCTCAAACGAGATAGTTTTTGTACCAATTTTCAAAGGAACACCGACCTCTTCTCCTGCTTTAAAGTACTTATTAATGACTCCTTCATTGGTTATTAATTCGTTCCACTCCGTTTCATCAAACAGCATACACTGATTCTTTACTCCAGCTACTTTTATTACAGGAGCGAATCCCAAATGTGCACATAATCCAACAAATGCAACTTTACTTTTTGATTTGTTTAAATAAAACACTGATTGACTCACTAGCGGTGCCCATTTAGCATCCTTAGGAAGCTCGTTTGGAGCCATCAACTGCTTTTCTATAAATGTTATAAATAAATAGTTTGTAAATATCTAGTTTAAGTTCATTAACAGTTTATAATTATAGTGTTTGTAATTAGTGAGAAATATTATTATGTAAATAATATTTCTCTTGTTAATAGACGATTAAACAGCATTTTTCGTATTATTTAAAAAGAACGTTACAGTATCAATTTTATTCGAAAATTAAAAATTCTACAAACAATTCTATAGAAAAACCTGAACATACTTTATATCTAAAAATATTTATATTTCTTCTACTTAGAAATTTTCAAAAATTGTTTCTCAAAAACTACTCGTGTCCGATTTTGCTCATTTTTTGCAATTTTACTAAGACGAATATGCTTTTCACAGTAGACACTGAGAGAAAAAAAGGAAACCGTTCTAGAACTTTTTTTTAAAAGTTCTAAAAATCTTAGAACCAATTTCTAGAACTTTTTCAGAAACAGTTTTATACCTGCATTTAGAACTCACTCTTAGCTTTAAATAAACCCCAAGATCATTCAAATCGGACAAGCGGTTGCTGATAAGATATAGGTAATCTTTGAAAAAACAAATACCTGAATTTAATGAACAACGATTTAACCGGAAACGCGTCGTCAGAATTTTTTTAGATTTTCATCTACTCATAAAAACTCGTCGATTGATATATAATCTGGCTAGGTAAGTTTTTACGAAATACATTCTATTTCGCAGCCTTGTGTAATTTGACTTGAGTAAATAGCACTGTAGAAACACTTAACGTAGGAAGCCACCCAGATCTTTAAGCCACGCTAGATGCTGTACATGCATAAAATACATAAATTTTAATTCACATATAAACATTATAGAAAATTAATTTTTTGTTGTTGTTTGGACACACAAAAATTTTCACTTTATATAAGAAAACAAATTAATAATGACAAGATCGTTCATGTATATTCACTATTATGAGCTGCGTTCGGTATTTCAGGTCCATTTACTCGAAGAGCTCGGTTTCCATAGTAGCCATTGCCTTGAAATATTTGAACTATAGCAAAAGAGCTTTCAGAACTAAACGAGTTGAAATACCGAACTTAGCGTATCCGGTTACAGCTGGAATACAATTTTATAATCGACATATCTCAATAACTAAGAGATAAATTGCAGTTTTTCAACGTTAATATAAAATTCAATTTTTCAACTATTGTTACATAGTTTTTCAGATACATGGAAAGTTGTTTAAATATAAAATTTTCAAGCTGTTCTTGGGCACACTGTGTTAACCCATCAGTGAATTTAAGTACAACTTTGTTAATCGTTTCCTCGGTAGTACATATTTGGTGAAATGTCTTTTTTCGGGTATCAATCGAAAGATTGATTGAATTTACCAAATCATACTTAAATTATGTAATTCTTGAGTTGTAAGGTTTGGGTGGCTTTCTACCTTAAGGTGACAATAAATTTTCCTATTAACTGATGTCTTTGTAACGTTGAATGGAGTGTGCAGTGTTGATCTGATAATGCAGGTAATATAAAAAATATTAAATGTATTAGTCAGGAATATATGGAGAGGTACAAGTGGTTCACAGTAAATCCCATCTAACCACCTTATTTACTCGCGCAAATCAACAAACAGTACTTGTAAAGTAGGACAAGAAAATTCAAAGCATAATTTAACAGTTCGCAAGTAGCATTAAAAGTTGCAAATTGCAAAGTGCACCTTCTAGAAAAATAAGGATTAATATAAAAGCAATACTATATAGTTTTGTTTATTTTAGAATTTATAACACTTTTGGGATTAGGATCCATCGATGCGCGCGCTTATTTATGTAAAGGACTCGTGCGCTCTACTAAACCAATTTCCACAAATGCTGGCTTGCTTCAGTTCAGCGATGTAAAGCCTCGCGGTAATTGGAAAGTTATAACAAGTTCTGTAACCAAGCTCGCAAATTTTGTAGTTGAGATTCGAGGTATTAAATAAAATTAGTGTTTGAAAATAGTTAAAAATACATTTAAACAGACTTAAATAATTACAAATTTAAATCAATTTTGCCTTTTGAAATATGCATATTTTACTCCTCCAGTAACATTATAACTTCTGAACCATAATTAAAGGTAAGACAAAGATAAAAACAAAGGTTTTTAGTGTTAATATATTTTTTTCTAACAAAGAGATTTCTAAACGAGATCTTATTATATTTTCTTAATTGCTTTGCATTTTTTTGAATGATTATAAATGTTTGGTATAG